>OY755238.1:30414144-30989144 GCA_963576725.1 Azorinus chamasolen | reverse complement strand
TGTAAAAAAAAATAGTGTTTGTATTGTCACATTAACAATGAAAGTTTATGCTAAAAATACTGTAGAATTTTATAATGTTGTGCAGTTAAACCTCTCTATAACGACCACTAATTTACATCAAGTATTTTGTGTTAAAAGCAGGTGGATGCTTAAAGCACGGTGAAAGTAAAACGGAACGCTCCTATAGGAGCGTTCTGTTTTACTTTCACCTTGCTTTAAGCAACCAGCTGCCAAAAATACCAACTAATTAATACAAGTTAGTGGTCGTTATAGAGAGGTTTTACTGTATTAGCAAACTGCGTAGACCCTGATCAGACGGCACCGCTGTCACCGCCTGATCGGTAGTGAAATCCATCTAAAACCTGAATGTTAGTAAAGAAGAAATTTATTATACCACACATAGTTTTGTGAATAAATGACAAATACAGTAAAACCTCTCTTAACCGGACATTAAATTTAGTATAAATATCGGTCTTGGAGACAGGTGACAGCTTAATGCAGGATGGAATCCATGCAGAAAGCTCCTAGAGGAGCTTTCTGCATGACTTTCACCCTGCATTAAGCAGTCACCTGCCTAAAATATCTAAATTCTTCTCTACTAGAATTCCGGTTATGAGGGGTTTTACTGTATCTTAAAAAGTGAACTTCTATGTTTCTTTAAAACGTTTATACGGGTTACCTCCATATTGCAAACTAACATTTGCTTTAGATAGAGCGACTTCGTTTATCGACTATTGTGACTATACTGTTCGACTAAAGTTTGATCGAACTGTCTCTGGTTAGAGGAAATTACGTCAGTTTAGTGTCTCTGGTTAGACCAACGGCTGCAGTATGGTCGAACAAAAGATGAAATTCAGAATACCTCAATACATGTAGTGGTTTTGCTCCTTTTTCGTGAAGAGCGAGCCAGAGAAACCAAACCAAACTTACAAAACTTCGACCAGTCTGCGCTCGATCATCACTGTCACCACAAGTTTTTTTTAGCTAGATTTTAGCCAAAATTTGTTTTTTTATTTTTTATTTTTTTGAATGTTGATATTTTGTTTCATATTTCTGCACCGGTAAAGCCAACAAGGTAGAACAATAATCAGCTTTCCTAAAAAAAGAATTTTGGAAACCTTTTACACGATTATATTTTAATAGACCACTGGTGTTGATTTTTATCAGGCCGCCAATTGTTGAAAATGTCAAACTTAACCCTTCTCTTGCTGAATTTTAAAATACATGTCTCTTTCTTTACCCATGCCCTGTTTCATAATTACATATATCTTCACTGTGTACAAGTATTTCGCTGTGCAATTACTGCTGTGGAGTGCACTGGTTGCACTCAACTTGTAAATAGTACAGACCCTGATGAGACAGCTCCTGCAGGAGCTGTCTCATCTGGGTCTTCACTATTTACAGGTAGGTATATTGACGCGAGTAGCAAGCGAAGGGTTAATTTGGGACGCTGTACATGAATATGATTATCAAATTTACCAAATTCCCGAACAGCTTAAATGTTTTGAATATTTTCTTGCGGAACAGGGTGTAATAGTGTAATTTACCGGTTGGCTACGGAAAGAGTTTGCAGCCAAAATAGCGCATGCCATAGTTTGTTCAAATGATGTGCATCATGGTCACGTGGATGTTGTGGTGGCAGGGATCTCTTACCCGTAGCGATTAGGGGAGATAACTGCGTTGGAGGTCATAAAACTACGTGCTGTAAATAGCATTGCGACTTTCACGAGAATCTCGTGAATCACGTAATATGCCACTACCCAGACGGATACTGTTTTGAAAACTAGCTCTGCCATCGCGTAACGGACTACAGTCTTAACAACAATGCTCCTCGTATTTATCAAATTAACATTTTATCTGGGAATTGCACCACAAACAACCACGACCAAGACAAGACACCCGCTTAAGATTTTTCATGAGGAGGAGAGAAAGGGGAGGAAGAATAGTGTAAGGAGGGGGGGGGGGCGGGTTAGGAGAAAAGGGAGAAGGAGGGAGAAGGTAATGACACGGAGACGGGAGGAAGGGGAAGAACCAAAAAAAAGCCAGAAGTATTTTGCTAGCAGCTCAGAAATTTTGCGGAGTCGGCATGTTTTCCTTACAACATTTTAAGCACATTAAATGTCGGTTTAAACACTATCCAATCAGTGTATTAGTTATTATAGGAAATAAACCCAATACAAACAGTTGTATAAAGCGAGCACTTACTGATTAATCATGTACGTAATGTAATCGCTTTTAACGACTTTGTAAGCAGAGAATACCAAACTCAGACGCCTCCTATAGGAACGGCCTGATCACAACATACTCTATTTGCTCATGGACTTATAGCAGAACCTGTTTTGAGCAACCATTCATTTATTGAACATAGGAGTTTTAAAAAGCAGATGGTCGCTTGATGCAGGTAAAAAGTAATGCAGAAAGCTCCTACAGGAGCTTTCTGCATTGATTTTGACCTGCATTAAGCTACCACCTGCCTTATATGCCCGCAATTATACCTCTTTTTGATGATGGCTTAAGACAGGTTCTACTGTATACTGACCTGGTTCTACATCTGCTTAAACCAAAACATCCTATGTTCATATACCATTATTAAATCAAATGGTATACATGTACATGTATATTCATGATGTCATTATCACTTACATGACTTACCTGTGGTAAATTGTTAGACTCAGATTTAGACTTTTGTTTTGGAGATCGCTTTAGAGGGGTTTTACTGTATATTGTGCGGTAGGAACCACAAAGGCTGGAACTGTAAGGACTGAAACCGCAAGCACGCACGCACGTACGCACGTACGCAACTATGCACGCATACACAAAACAGAAGAACGAATCAAAACATAAATAGAAATAAAATAAAATTATAATATACATGTAATATTATATAATGTAATATGATAAAATATAATATAATTATAATATAATTGTAATATGATATGATATGATATAATATAATACGATGTAATATCATAATACATGTATATACTGATATAATGAAATGCAATAAACAACAACAACAACAACAACAACAACAACAACAACAACCCCCCCCAAAAAAAACAATAAAAAACCCAAAACAAAACGTAATTAAAGCACCGATGGTCTAAATGCTGGTTCCAGGTACCACAATATGATCGATTGTGTCATTAATTTAACCCTTTCAATCCCGAATTAGCAGAGTGGAATAGCCCATCAGTGTTAAACTAAAACAGTCCACTCAGTATGAAAGGCTTACACTTGCCAGAGGATTTTCAATGGCAAACAGTGCAGACCCTGATAAGCGGGCTCCTCTAGGAGCCATCTGATCTGGGTCTACACTGATTGAAAATGACAGTAGATGTGTTTCCCGCGTCGAAAGTATTAAGTACAGTAAAACCCCGCTTATGCGACCACCTAAAGGAGATATTATTCTGGGTATTAGATGCAGGTGCTAGCTTAATGCAAGACAAAAGTAATGCAGAAAATTTTCTGCATTACTTTTGTCATGCATCAAGCGACCACCTGCTTATAAAGACAGCCATGTTTATTCATCAAATGGTCGCATTAGAGGTGTTCTACTGTATGTCATCTACTCTAATTCCGCAGGGAGGGACGATTCATTAGAGAATGTTTTATGCGATCGTAGCCCTTTGAATGCAGTGAAATAGTGTACTGTTATTTGACAAACAGTGTAGACCCAGACCAGAGGGCGTAACTGTCATTTACAAACAGCTTGCATTCAGATGAGATGCCGAGTAACTCGGCGTCTCATCAGGATCCAATCTGTTTGACACTCGGTCAATAGTTTCTCAAAAGTCTGATCGAATCGGATGTCAGTGAAAACTTCAGCAAATCAATGCTTTAGCAGCCATTCATTTATTAATTAATCAACCCTTTACTTCATAAATACCTTTTTTACGCCTTTGCAAACAGAGTAGACCCAGATCAGACGGCTCCTATAGGAGCCGTCTGATCAGGGTCTGTTCTGTTTGCTTCTGGCATCATATTGATATGATTCTACAGTTTCTGTCATGGCAGACAAGTCATGTGTTCATGTGTTACATGTAATATTAAAATTAATGTAATATAATAGTATCTTACATGAATATTCATGCCGATGTCGCATATGTAATTACCTATGCAAGCAGGCTGGGTCCGTCAGTATCAAAACTGTTTGCTTCTGTTAGTGTTTTATGACAGGAAAATCAAGAAAATCAAGAAAAATAGAAAATGACAATTTTGCAGACGACAAAAGATGCAGACGACAAAGCGTTCAAGTAATTGTTTATGTTATCTGCCGAAGTGTAACATTTAAATGTGCGTACCGCAGTATAGATCTCACATGGATAACGATGTATATAAATCTATTATTACTCTTTCCCTATTTGATATTTATTGAAGATTTCTTCAACTCATAAATATTCATGGGCGTATCAATAAAACAGAACATGGAAAAGTTTTGTTTCGCTTTTGTTGAAACTGCATAATAAAATCTATACTTTTCCATCAGAAAAAAGAGCAGACCCTGATCCTATAGAAACCCTCTGATTCGGGTCTACTCTGTTTGCAAAGGCGTAAAACGACTTTTATATGAGGGAAAATGATAAATCATGAGATATTTACAAATAGTTTGGATCCAGTTGAGACCTGTGTCTTATCTGGATCAAAACTATAGGACATACATGGAAAAAACAATTTCCTTGAATTGAGACAGACGAGAATGCAGTAAAACCTCTCTATAACGGCCACTAATATGTGTTAACTAGTTGGTATTTAGGGCACGTGGCTGGTTAAAGCAAGGTGAAAGTAAAACAGAACGCTCCTATAGGAGCGTTCTGTTTTATTTTCACCTTGATTTAACCAGCCACCTGCCTTTAACACAAAATACTTGATGTAATTTAGTGGTCGTTATAGAGAGGCTTTACTGTATTTGCAGACGAATATTAACACATTGATCTGGCTAAATGCTGCAGATCTTATCAACGTGTGCACTGGTTTTAGCCTTTTATATGCTGCCATGACACTGATGCTTTCAACGAGCGTTTGTGGCTGTCTGGAAATGAAATATTGACACAAGAATCAACAGCTCGTAATGTGGTCCATTTTGAACAACCAACAGTTTCCAACGATTGGGAGTGGAAGCCTTATTAAATACAATACACTACATTACATTACATTACATTATATAACACTACACTACACGGCGCTACACTTCACTACACTGCGCTATACTACACTACACTGCACTATGATACATGAAATTTCATTACACTAAATTACACCACACTACACTAGACTACACCACAGTACGCTGTAATACCCCCACTCCACTCCTCTACCTAACACTACACCATTTTTTCCTAGACATGTACTACTCTACTATACACCAGCACGATGTACTTTACTCAATACCAATATACACCGCAGTATATCCCACCAAATCATGCCACTATACATTACACACCACACCACAACACTACTCTACATTACACACCACACCACAACACTACTCTACATTACACACCACACCGCAACACTACTCTACATTACACACCACACCACAACACTACTCTACATTACACACCACATCACAACACTACTCTACATTAAACACCACACCACAACACTACTCTACATTAAACACCACGCCACAACACTACTCTACATTACACACCACACCACAACACTACTCTACATTACACACCACACCACACCACAACACTACTCTACATTAAACACCACGCCACAACACTACTCCACATTACACACCACACCACACCACTACTCTACATTAAACACCACGCCACAACACTACTCTACATTACACACCACACCGCAACACTACTCTACATTACACACCACGTCACAACACTACTCTACATTACATAACACACCACAACACTACATTTATCACCACACCACACCACTACTAGATACAATGTACATTACACACCACACCACACCACTACTCTACATTACATAACGCACCACAACACACCACTACTGTACATTACACACCACACCACACCACACCACTACTGTACATTACATAACACACCACAACATACCACAACTCTACTCTACATTAAACACCACACCACTACTCTACATTACACACCACACCACAACACTATTCTACATTACACACCACACCATAACACTACTCTGCATTACATACCACAATACTACTCTACATTACACACCACAACACACCACTACTGTACATTACATAACACACCACAACACACCACTACTCTACATTACACTACTATATAAACGCATTTGAACGCATATAGAAACAGAGTAGACCCCTATCGAGAGGCTCTCGGGGGAGCTATTTGATCATGCAGGTCTGTTCAGTGTACGTGTTAAGCAATATAGATAATTATTTTACTGGTTTATGTGCACGTTTATCATCACAAACAACAACAATTAAATAATAATCACGGTGTCATTATTTCTCACATGAATATTCATGAAGTAAAGGGTTAACAGACGATCTGCTCTATACAGTAAAACCTCTATATAACGGTCACTTAATTAATGTTAATTAGTTGGCATTTAGGGCAGGTGGCTGCTTACAGCAAGGTGAAAGTAAAACAGAACGCTCCTACAGGAGCGTTCTGTTTTTACTTTCACATTGCTGTAAGCAGCCACCTGCCATTAGCATAATATACTTGATGTAATTTAATGGCCGTTATAGAGAGGTTCTACAGTATTATCATATCGGATGAGGTGGGCGAACATTTGTGTAAACTAAATTTTGCTAAGTATGCTCTTTAACCCTTTCCCTCATGAATACTCATGCAACGATGTACCATTTATGTTATGATGTCACTTTAACAAAGGAATATTTAACCATGAAATAAACTGCAGAATGCGTTCTATAAAATCCCATAAGCAAACAGAGCAGACCCTGCAAAGGTGTTAAAAGGTGCATCCTTTGAGTAGTTAACTCTGTCCTTGTTCAATGTTTATGCCAAATTCCAATACCTCCTGAATCACTGGGGGCCAACTACGTCGTATTATTATCAAGATGTTTTGCTACGACAATTTATATGAGTATTTTAATAGATTTGTTTTCCTACGAAGGCAACTTTGTTATCGTAGGAAAACATTTCCCAACTGATACAATGGGAGGTGGAACATTGCAGTAATACACATATATTTCGAATTCTATTAACAAACAGGGCAGGCCCTGATCAGACGGCTCCTAAAAGAAGTCGTCTGATCTGGGTCTAATTTGTTTGCATATGCATGGAAACACTTTTATATAAGGAAGTGGTTAAAGGAAATAGTTCATGTATTTAATATCAGCAAACTTCCTCAAAAACTAAAACAAAACGACAACTACTGTATAAATCTGCAATGAAGTAGCGATTGTATCGTTTAAAAGTTTCGTATTTTAATTTAGCTCGGATAAACACACCTGCTTCCTCTCTTTTTAGCCTTTAGCCTGCTGCTGCCGGATTCGGATTGCAATTGAAAACAGTTTGGATCCAGATGAGACGCCGAGTAACTGTTTGATACCCTGATAGCAGTTTTGTAGACAATTTAGTTACATGTATAGCTTGAAATCTCAAAATGCAGTTGGTGAAAAATTGTGTGAAAATAATTTGCTTAGCATGCTAAAGGTTAGTCATGCAACATTAACACACTAACCATTATCCGTTAGTAAGGTATAGTGGACCCTCGATAACTCGAATTTGGATAACTCGAAGTCGGATAACTCGAAGTCGGATAACTCGAACTAACAATTCGATCCCTTCGAAATTTACAATACAACAGAGAATTGCAATAAAATGTATCACTACGCATATCTAGATATACATGTGCCAGCTTAATGCAGGTCGAAAGTAATGCTACAAGGTCCTGCTGGAGCTTTCAGCACTACTTTATTTAGAATGCATTAAGTTGTAAATTTGAGAATTTGACCAGATAAGAAATCTTTTAACTCAAACATCTGTTATCTCGAAGTAATTTGTATGATTCCTTCAGAAGTTCGAGATATCGAAATTCAATTGTAGTTTTTTCTGCAAGCAAAAATCTTGAATCTAGGAATCTTTATTCGGCGCCTGGTTTGTATCCGAACCGACTGTATGTGACCTGATACCCCGTTCTGTACCAAACTTTTACTTACAAAATGTACTTTCGAATATTGCATGATTTTGTGAAAATAGGAATCGAATGTCACACAACATTAGTTTGGCCTTGTTGGCATACCGAGTTTCTCCGTGTCTCCATTGGGTACATGTACGAACCATTTGCAAGTGCAAGTCAGCGATGTGTTCACATATCCCTTTCCCTGTTCTATATTTATAGCAAATGGTAATAAATGTATCTACTGAATATTCATGGACATAATAGTTAAAATGAAACATGGAAGGTGAAACAATGTAGCCATTTTAGAAAGTAAAGAAACATAATTATCTTTCAACTTTCACTAACAAACAGAGCAGACCCTGATCATAGGGCTCCTATATGAGCCATCTGATCTGGGTCTACTCTGTTTACAAATGTGTGAAAACGTGTTTTTATGTAGGAAGGGGTTAACAGTAACAGTCACAAATTTACAAATTTTAAGACCAAGCTGTTGAGATTGAAGGAGTAATCGCAGCATTTTGGTCTTACCGTTTGGGAACAGTTGCATAAAACTGTAACAGTTACTGTTAACTGAATGCACTATGCAAACGTTAGCAACTTTTATGACTGAAATGCTGCGATTTCAAGAGTAATCGCAGCATTTGGGTCTTAACGTTTGTGAATATTGTTGTATCACTGCGCATGTCTAAAACGCATGCGACAGCTTAATGCAGGTCGAAAGTAATGCTGGAAGCTTCTAAAGAAGCTTTCAGCATTACTTTAGATCTGCATTAAGCTGTGGATTTGAGAAATTGTTCAGATTAGAAATCGACTTACTTGAAGTAACGTTTGGGATATCGAAGTTCAACAACTGTACAGTGCTCCCTCTCTACAACGACTGCTCCCTCTCTACAACGACACTCTTTGGGATACGAAGATTGTATGTGTTGTTCAGAGGGAGTTGTTATAGGGAGGGAAAATCAAAGATAATTAGCTTGTTTGCAGATCCCCAGATAAGGTGTTTTTCGAGAACTAAAACCGTTATGCCTCAATGAAACCCTATGTTGTGACCACTCTTTAGAATCGTCACAAAGTGACGATTCTAAAGAGTGGTCACAACATAGGGTTTGATGAAGGGTTTGATGAAGGCATAAAAGTTGTTTCTGGAGCCTTGTTGTTTCGGAAACAGTGACATGCGTTGTTGTAAGGAGGGAATCGTTATTGAGAGGGCCATTGTAGGGAGGGAACACTGTATTTGCATACAACTGCTACTGTTACTATTAAGTGAACTCATTACTTACTCGTTTACCCATTTACTCCATCAATACACCGCAAACGGAGTAGACCCGAACCAAGTTGTTCCTATAGGAGCCGTATGATCAGGGACTATTGTAGACCTGACCCTACAGTTTCTTTCATATCCAAAACGTATTGTGTTCATATGCTATTTAATCTTCGTGATGTCATGATTTCTTACTTGAATATTCATGGAGTGAGGATTTAATCAGGGTCTACCCTGTTTACTGATAAAGTAAAAGCTCTCTATAACGACCACTAAATTACATCAAGTATTTTGTGTTAAAGGTGAACGTAAAACAGAACGATCCTATAATTTAGTGGTCGTTATAGAGAGGTTTTGCTGATAGTATAGATCTGATTCTACAGGTTCTGTCACGACCAAAAGTTATCGTGTCCATATCTTATTATAAACATATGCATGATGTCATTATTTCTAAGTTGCATATTTATGACGTAAAGGGATTAATAGAGCCGCCAAACAGTCATTGCAGATGTCAAACAACTATCTAGTTTGTCTAAAGTATGCTTGCAACTTAACCTTAAACCTGCTGAGTAAATTACTTTACCGAATGTTTCTCCTACTGCAATTTCAAAATTCAAGCTATAACTATTTTATCTACCAAAATGCAATCAGGGTGTCAAACAGTTTGGATCCTGATGAGACGCCGAGTTAATCGGCGTCTCATCTGGATCCAAACTGTTTGCATAGGTATTCACTCATCCCCCAGAGCAGGCTTAAGGTTAATTGATATATAGTGGCGTCTCATTAATGCGACCTCATAATTCATTTAACCATTTCCTTCATGAATATCCATGTAATATGCTGACGTCATAAATATTAACAATATTAATTGTTATAATGGCAAATGGATACATGAATTGGTTAACATGGCAGAAACTGTAGAATCATATTTATATTGTAGCATGTGTAAACAGAGCAGACCCTGATCAGACGGTTCCTATAGGAGCCGTTTGATCTAGGTCTACTCTGCGTAGAAAAGCGTATTTATGGAGTAAAGGGTTAACACAGGAGTCTCTATAAAGCAGATGGTTGTTTATTGCAGGGCAAAACTAACACAGAAAGTTCCTATAGGAGCTTCCTACATAACGTTTGTCCTGCATTAAGCTATCACCCTTTTTTTGAAAAAAAAAATCACCAATTAAACTTCCTTTGAGTGGCCGTATTAGCGAGACGTTATTGTACATGCGGACAAGATACAGTAGAACCCTCTAATGCGACCACTTGATAAATACACATGGTTGTCTTTATAAGCAGGTGGTGGCATAATGCAGGGCAAAAGTAATGCAGAAAGCTCCTAGAGGAGCTTTCTGCATTACTTTTGTCCTGCATTAAGCTACCACCTACATCTAGCACTGAGAATTATACCTCTTTTAGGTGGTCGCATTAGCGGGGGTTTACTGTACATATAGAAATTCTACATTAGATATCCACCACACAATATGTATGTGTCTATGTGACAAAAGAATAACAAGGAAGCATGTACAGTAAAAACCCTCTAAACTGGGCGTTCAATTTAGTATAAATATCGCTCTTAGAGACAGGTGGCAGTTTAATGCAGGGTGAAAGGTATGCAGAAAGCTCCTATCTGAGTTTTCTGCATGACTTTTACCCCAGCATTAAGTAGCCACCTGTCTAAAAGTATCTAAATTCTTCTCTGCGAGAATTCCGGTGTAGAGGGAGTTTACTCTAACTTGTTTTGTTACCACACATGTCTCATATTTCACAATTATTTTCCGACATCGGGTATCGCTTTTTTTCACTTTGTCACTACCATGTGCCCAACGTGGTCAATAAAACGACAACCTGTGTCACGGCTATCGATTTGCTTACAGAGAGCTATTTCTCAAATAAACGTATTTTACCCCATTAGTAAAATGATATTAAATATATAAAAAAGATAACGACGAGCCAGTGGTGATTCGCAGAAAAAACAGATATTTGTTATTTGCATATGTCACGTGATCTAGTTTGTGAGGGAATAAATCTCATGGAATTATAAGAAAACAATAATTAAGAAATATTTTGTGGAAATAGAAGACTCGGAATAATGTTTTGGATTTTGCGAAATTGACATGATTAGCGGTTCAAAATAGTTATCGGAAATATTATGCGGATTTAATGATACAATTCCCACAGGTTATGATAAACTGTTACTGTGTTAAATTGCATTGTGGGTTGTTTTTAATGCATCTAGTTTCTTTCACGGACAAGGTGTACATGACAAATATGTTTGTTTCATTTGTCTCGCTACTGTCAAATACTAGGAATATTGAAATATTGACATGGTTGGTTGGAACTGTTCACGAAACTATTCTGTTGTTATACACTTAACCCTTTACTTAATGAATATTCATGTAAAACTAATGAGACTATGAATATGAATTAGCATTTGCTACATGGCAGAATTACCCGTAAGGGAATGTATTCGATAATGACATAAATTGCTGAATCAGATCTATATTATTTTCACAAGCAAACAGAGTAGACCCTGATCAGACGGCTCCTATAGGAGCCGTCTGATCTGGGTCTACTCTGTTTGTAAAAAAGTTAAAATGCCTCTCTCTGGAGTGAAGGGTTAAGTGATGGTATGTTTTACATGTGTATATAGGATGTAGAGGAGACATTTGAACTGTACAAGGAAGCAGTTTGTTGAAACATTATACATATTCAAGCGGAATACAGACCGTACAAAGAAGAAAAATGATAAGTAATGGTAAAAATCCTAGGCATCGCCAATATGGTGAACCGAACTATATATCAACCGTTTCCATGATTAAATTGCAGAATATGGCCAACGGCAAAGGGAAGTTTTGGAAACGGAGAGGTGGGTCCAGTCGCATGAGCATGATATCAAACCAGAGCCAGGACTCCAAAACCGTAAGTTTGAATTAAGTTCTACTTGTCAGAGGTTCAGATAAAAGGCGTAAGTTAACCCATCCCCCTCCTAGGCTATTTTTAGACCCAACCTCTCTGTATAAATCTACCAAAAAGGAGCATTTACTAGAGAAAAGGAACTGTTTTGAACTGTGTGGTTTTGAAACCATTGCGATAAATAGAGCATTTGCTCCTATGGAGCAAATGCTCTATTTATCACAATGGTTTCAAAAAGTGACTTTTACAGAGGCGTCATAAGGCGTCTGTATGAGGGAATGGGTTAAAATATGGTCAGTAATAACTTCTTTATTTCTCCACCAAACCCTATGTTGTGACCACACTTTAGGACAGTCTCTCCGAGAGACAATTCTAAAGAGTCGTCACAGCATAGGGTTTGGTGGAGAAGGGACGATTTTAGTATTTGAGTAGCTGTTGCTCCGAGTTGTAATTAACCCTTTCCTTCGTAGGCTATTTTTAGACCCAATCTCTTTGAATGAATCTACCGAAAAGGAGCATTAACTAGAGAAAAGGAAAATTGTAGAATTTTGTAGTTTGAAACCATTGTGATAAATAGAGCATTTGCTCCTATAGGAGCAAATGCTCTATTTATCACAATGGTTTCAACAGGTGATTTCTACAGAGGCGTAGAAAGGCATATTTATAGAGGAAAGGGTTAACTTGTAATTCAATTCTATATGTGATAAACTACTGTTTATTATAAAATTCATTTTACAATACAACTCTGGTTGCAGAAAAAAATATAGTTGTAATTTGAATTCTGGTTGTGATGAAATTCTAGATGTGATGAAATTCATGTTACAGTAATAGTCTTATTGTATTGGAATTCTAATCGTAACAAAAATCCTAATGCTAACAAAATTCTAATTGGCATACAATTATAGCTGTTACAAAAGTCTAATTGTAATGAAATTGTTATTGTTATGGCATTGTAATTATAAAAAAAATCCAGCTGTAATGGAATTACAATTGTAATAAGAATCTAGCTGTAATGAAATTTAGCTGAAATCAAATTCTAATTGTTAAGACTATCTACATGTACGTAGTTGTACTGGAATGTTAGCTGTAATGAACTTCTAATCGTGCTTACGTCTAATGAAAGTTTAGCTGTCAGGAAGTTCTAGTTGTAATGAAATTCTAGCTGTGTTAAATTTCACAATCTAGTTTTAATTAAGTTTTAACTGTAACGAAGTTCTGGAAGTAATGCAATTCTAGTTGTATTAAATTTCATGCACATATTACATTTGTAAAGTCTCATGTTGTGATTACATTTGAACTTCGATAACTCTAACTTCAAGGGACCATAATAACCTCGAAATAATTTGTTTGGTTCCTTGAAGTTCGAGATATCGAAGTTCAATGTACACTAAAACACCTCCAATGCGACCATTAGATAGGGGTATAACTCTGTGCCATTAAAACAGAGGGTAGCTTAATTCAGGACAGACGTTATGCAGAAAACTAAAAAACTCTTTTTTGAAGGAGCTTTTAGCGTTGCATTCTTCCTGCATTAAGCATTTAGATGTGTTCTGCTTAAATATTTTCGCCAATTTTGTATAACAAAAACACCTTATTAATAAATATAGGTATCTTTCATTGCATGTGATTGCTTAACCTTTTCCTCCATAAATACGCATTTCTACGCCTCTCTAAAAATCATCTGTTGAAACCATTGTGATAAAATAGAGCATTTGCTCCAATACGAGCAAATGCTCTATTTATCACAATGGTTTATATACTACACAATTATAAAATTGTCCTTTTCTCTAGTTAATGCTCCTTTTTGTAGATTAATTCAAAGTGGTTGGGTCTAAAAGAATAGCCTATGGAGGAAAGGGTTAATACAGGGCGACAGTAATGCAGAAAATTCATGTTCTTGAAGCTTTCTATGTAACTCTCGCCTTTCATTCAGCTACCACATACCTCTTCGATCCGGAATTACTATACTCTGTTAGATTGATACCATAATTGATACCGTCACTACTAGCAGAGCTACAGATAAAGGTGCGTACCCAAATACTAAAATCGTCATTTCTCCACCAAAACCAATACTGTGACTACTCTTTAGAATCGTCTCTTTGAGACGATTCTAAAGAGACTCAGGGGTCACATTATGGGGTTTTGTGGAGAAATGAAGGCGTTACTCTAGAACATGTTTTAAATTACGTATCTTATCTGGAGCTCTGAGTCACTAGTGATGATATCACTTTCAGTGACAATATGATTGTTTTTCTTTAGAGCTTGCAGTTTCCACCGTAGAATTAATCAATATGTATCTAATAAACAGAACAAACAACTTCTATAGGTTGACATCAATTTATAATTGAATACATATAATATATCACACCAGCATTTCATTCATGCTACAAATAGTCAACGCCCTGGAAGTTCTTGAAAATCTCCTTGAAATGTCATGCATTTGCCAGAAATACCGCTTTGAAGTGGCAAGCTTAGTTCAATTTCTCATTAATGAACTCTTTCGCTGCCAGTGACGAATCTGTGATCACCTCTGCAAACAGTTTGGATCCAGATGAGACGCCGAGTAACTCGGCGTCTCATCAGGATCCAACCTGTTTGCTACTTCTATTGTATTTTTTTTTAGAAAAAAGAGAAAATACAAATATGACAATTGTATAGTAGACGCCATTTGTTTACAGAAGACAATTCGTGACAGCGACAGAGTTATAAACCTTTCATGTTTCGCTAAGCATTTACTAACCATTCCCTAGTTCGCGTGTTCTAATTTAGGCGTCTACGTTTGTTATTGAAGTATTTCACTCCCAATGTCGCATCTGTGATTACCTATGCAAACTGAGCGTCTTTACTGTAAGAAAAATGAAAAAAAGAAAGAAAATTGTAGCAGACGGCAAAGTGTGCAGACGAAAAAATTTTGCAGCGAAAGAAAGAGTTACTTGTGTATTATGGTCACGAAATATCGGTATAAATATTAGCAGGCGGTCCACGCCCTTTCATTTACATGCGTGATGTACTTCTTTTCGTCAGCAACGTTTCAGACCAAGACAGTGTTAAGTATGGAAGGCCGTTTGTGCAGTATTCTGTTAGCCATTCCTTAACACTTTCGGCGCCAAATTTCTGATTATCGCCTGTAATTCAATTTCGTTTAATCATATGGTAAAATAAGGTAATAAGATAAACAAATGCAAATTTCAAAGGAATAAAGCACATGTTTAGAATCTAGAAATAGAGGCGAGACAAAAAGTGAAGTCCCTTTTCAAGGCGGCGTCTTATCTGGGACTGCACTATTTGTCGTGGTGCATTTTTGCGACATTGGCGGTGAAAGGGTTCATAAGTAAATATAGATGGACCGAATCCCGTTCTGTGTATTTGAATTGTTCATTTGAGGAAGCCTTCCATCTGGCTTGCGGTCGGTCGGTCAAGGTTCTCTCCGAGTGTTATTCTATCCATGAAGCAGTGCAATTTGTTCCATACACGACAACAGTTCATCGTTAATGCATACTTATATATATAAAACACACCATTAATATTCCTCCGGTACACGTACTAATTAAGTTAGTAGTCATGTAGGAAAGAGTTAACCCTTTCCCCCGAAATCAACGCATGTTCACGCATTTGCAAACAGAGTATACCGAGATCAGGGTCTGTTCTGTTTGTTTATGGGATTGTAATAGATCTAACTCTACAGGTTATGTCACTTACAAAACACCCTGTTGAACTTCGATATCTCAAACTCGGATAACTCGAACTTCGGGATAACTCGAACTAAACGTTCGGTCCTTCCAAAATCTTACAATGCAGAATTGCTCTAAAATGTATCACTAAACATATCTAGAAACACATTTCACAGCTTAATGCAGGTCTACAGTAATGCTGAAAGCTCCTACAGGAGCTTCCAACATTATTGTAGACCTGCATTAAACTGTGAACTTGAAATCAGATTATAAATCGGATGACTCGAACCTCTGTTAGCTCGGAGATGGTCCCTTGAAGTTCGAGATATCGAAATTTGACTGTATATGCACTTATACAAATTCAACTAATACATATGCATGACGAAATTATTTCTGGCATGCATATTCAACAGGAAATGTATAAAGCATTGGGTATAACAGTTAACCCTTTCCTCCATAAATATTCATATAAGAAGTAATGACGTCATGAATATTAATTAGATTAATTTGCTTTAACAGCACATGGACACATGCATTTTATTTACTATGACAGAAACTGTTGAATCATATATATCTTATTCATAAGCAAACGGAGCAGACCCTGATCAGATGGCTCCTATAGGAGCCGTCTGATCTGGGTCTACTCTGTTTGCAAAGGCACAGAAAGGTGTTCTTATGGAGTAATGGGTTAACTACATAGGTAAGACGTCTTAACAATATAATTAATTGGCGTGTTTTTTATAACCATGGGAACTGTAGCAATAACGAACCTCCTAACTCATAATCTGCTGGATAATTAGAATTTATTTTCCTTTTTTCTGAATATAATTCAAACACAGGAGATTGTATCAAATTTAAGTCACTGACGAAACTTATTTTTATGATGAACAGTGCAAACCCAGATCAAAGGGCTCCTCTAGGTTTAAGGGTTAATCCACGTGTTTAACAGAGTATTAATTGTTTTAGTTAAACCACGTGTTTCAAAGAACTATTGCTTTGAAGCGGAATTCCCTACATTCGATGCGTTTCATAAATACCTAAAATATACAAAACTCCTTTGTTATATCTTATGCTGAATTATTGATAAAATCGGTTTATTTTGTTTCACAGTGGCATTTTTCGATAAGTTAAAATTGATAATCTTCATAATACTGGTTGAGCATAACAAATACCGGGTTTTATGATATCATTGAAAATGCGTTCAATGTAGGGACTTCCTCTTTACGCTGACTTCATTATACTAGGGACCTCCTCTTTAAGCCGTTTTCATTATACTACGTGTAGTTTAACCATTTATTAACAGTATTCTGCTTTGCTTTTCTGCATTAGAATATATAAATGTTTTGATTGTAAAGCACTTTTGAACGTATTTTAGATATAAAAAGAGTGCTGTATAAATATGGTATAATAATAATAATAATAATAATAATAATAATAATTCCCTCATATTGGCGCCTTTTGACGACTCTGTAAAAGTCATATTTTGAAACCATTGTAATAAACAGAGCATTTTCTCCATAGTTGAAAACCATTGTGATAAATAGAGCATTTGCTCCTATGGAGCAAATATTCTTTTGATCACAATGGTAAAAACTACACAATTCTAAAATATTCCCTTTTTCA
Organism: Azorinus chamasolen; assembly: GCA_963576725.1. Classification (NCBI taxonomy): domain Eukaryota; kingdom Metazoa; phylum Mollusca; class Bivalvia; order Cardiida; family Solecurtidae; genus Azorinus; species Azorinus chamasolen. The sequence continues at coordinate 30,971,597 of OY755238.1, read as the reverse complement.
GGTAAATGCCCCTTTTCAGTAGATTTATTGAAAGATGTTGGGTACAAAATAACATATATTCAATGGGTTAAATATTTGATGGATACTTTTGATATTAGTGGAACATTAAACAATGGTAAATTGGACTTACACTCAGAGATTAAATTAAATGTAATGGACTCGCAGTTTAAACCGTAGTTTAAAGTCTGTTAACTGTATAAATAATAGGTCTTCTATCAGAACAATGGTATTAATTACATGTTATCCATTTCCTTCATGGAATATTCATGTAAGAAATAATAATATCACGAATATTAATCAGATTAATTTATGATAATAGCAGATTGACACAGAAATGTGTGGCTATGACAGAACCTCTAGAATTATATCTATATTAAATCATAAGCAAGCAGAGCAGACCTTGGTCAGGAGCAATCTGATATTGTAGAAGACGGTAGGTTAATGCAGGAGAAAACGTCAAAAGCTCATTAGGAACCTTTATCTGTATGATTTTTATCCTGCATTTAGCTGTCATAACTAAGCCGGAATTAGAATGTTTATGGTCGCTTATGACAGAGTGTTCTGTACTCCCTGCGGTCAATATTAATATTAATAACATGTGATATGGATAATGACCCAACGAAAGCACTAGTCTGCATGAACCAAAACTAATATTTGCACATATTATATTTCTCAACGTTTTTAAAATATCGTGTGTCGTATTCTGTTATGTCCTACAGAAGCCGTTTGATCTGGGTCTAATTTGTTTGTAAATACATTAAAAGGCGTATTTATGGAGTGAATGGTTAAATGCAGAGGATTTATTGTAGGGGAAAATCAAAACGAGAAGCTCCCGAAGTCATTGATTTTATCTTGCGTTAAGCTAGTGGAATGATTAATTTGATCCTGCATTAAGCTACCACCTGACAAAATACCCCGATTTATACGTTTGACCATTATCCCGCTATCGGCGGCCTATATTCAAGCTGCGACCTATATCCAAGTTGTTTGACACGCTATTTAAAAAAAGTACCTAGTTATAGTCTACTTTCAGTCCGAATGACCGCTCGGCCGACTGTACATTTACTCCCCTGGTCATTGAGTCATTGGCCTACAATATTGAGCACTGCTAACATATGGCGCAATCATGCAGCCGCAGTACCGGCGAGTGACCATCACAGGTACCCATTTTAACCCCTGGGTTGAGAGGATGTGCGGGTGGGAGACACGGAAAAGCATCTCTGAAATTTCCGGGTGGGACCGGGTGGGACCGGGTGGGACCTCCAAACTGATAGTCAAGCGCGTTACCACTAGACCACCGCCACCTGTATTTCATAGAAGCACTTTTTCTACGCCTTTGTAAACAGAGTAGACCCAAATCAGACGACTCCTGTTATTGATATCTTTATTAAAGTCTTATCATGGTTACAGAAAATATATACATACTTTACATCTACATGAATGTCAGCGAACCATGCCATTCAAATATGAATTATAAGAGACTATCACGGTGTTTTCAGGAATTACACATTCTATATTTCACTTGCTAAATTATCATAGATAAAATATATACAATCTCTATTAATTCTTCAGCTAAAAACACTCTGCATATGCATTTACATATATAAACATATATGTACAGTATTGCACCTGATAATATCTGCTTTAAAAAGTTAATTTAAATATTGACAATTGAAAATCGGCAAAGGCGCCCCTTAAGAATGTTCCAAAAATCATTTATTACCCAAAATTAGACTTGGGATAAACTGATTAATAGCGACTGTATATCAAGAATAAACCCCTGACTAGATAAATAAAAGAACATCAAACATATTTACAATCAAATCGGACATATTTATGTAGGAGCCGTCTGATCAGGGTCTGCTCTGTTTGCTTCTGAAGTCATAACAGACGTGAGTCTACAGGAGCCGTCTGACCAGGGTCCATGCTTCTAAAACTTTTAGTTGAGTCTGGGTTCGTTCTCAAGTTTTTGATTGGTCAGATTTGAGCCTTTGGCTCAAATCTGACCAATCAAAAGCTTGAGAACTCAAATCTGACCAATCAAAAGCTTGAGAACGAACTCAGACTCAACTAAAAAGCTTTATAAGCATGGACCCAGGTCCTGCTCTGTATGCTTATGAAATCATAATAAATATGAGTATATAGCTTCTATCGATACCAAACATTCACGTGTACAAATGCCTTTATAACAATTCAGCTAATAAATGTTCATGATGTCATTATTTTTCTTCATGAATATTCAACAGGAAAAAGGTTTGATTGTTTCTCAAAAGCGTAATCGAATAGTAAATAGTCAAAATTAAATAGATACCTACTTGAGCAGCCGTTGTTGTTTTTCACGGCAGTGTAAGGGTTAACCCAAGTTTTACAATGTAACATTTTGTTGATTTTTGCCCCTTGTTTGTCTTTTGTTTGAAAGACAGTCACTTTACCTGATGAAAATCCATGTAATGAATAATAACTGTATGACTACTAGTATTAGGAATCGGACCCAAATTATTTACCCAATCATCGGTACATATTCGCGATCGATCATCGATTACACACGACGATTAAATTCTTATGTGTCAAATACGAGTTGTAGGGTTGCAATCATTTCATATCAAGACCAGTCTCTTGGTCTAAAACAAGACATTTGATAGGGCAAATTCTAACTTAAATCTTAGATTACAAAATGACTCTACTCTGTTAAATCAATGTGACAAAGTGTAAAAACCTATATACATGTAGATGTTTGGCCTTGTCTTGCTTTACGAGTTGCTTATGGTCTCCATATGTATAAATCGTCGACGATGGCATGTCACTCGTCGATCATCATGTGGGATCCTTCACGGCATGATTGCCATGTACTTAGATTAATCGGCACATCCCTTAATTGAATATTAATTTAATGATGGCATTATGAACAAAGGGGATGTTTCGACGGTGGCGTTAAATATAGAGCCCCTAAAACATTGGTTAGTTAATGTAATTTGACGATAGAAAAGTATCGGGGTAATTCATACAGTAGAAGCTCTCTATAACAGCAACTAATTTGTGTCAATTAGTTGGTATTTAGGGCAGGTGGCTGCTTAAAGCAAGGTGAAAGTAAAACAGAGCGGTCCTATAGGAGCGTTCTGTTTTACTTCCACCATGCTTTAAGCAGCCACCTGCCTGTAACACAAAATACTTGATGTAATTTAGTGGCCGTTATGGAGAGGTTTTACTGTATTTGCAAAGGAAAACTCTGATTTAAATACAGTGAAACGCTTCTAAAGCGTCCACAAAAAGAGGGATAATTCTGCCCCACAAAGTCAGGCTGTAGCTCAATGCAGGACAACCAAGCTCCGGAAAGATTCTGAATTCCTTCAGGAGCTTTCTGTATCACTTTTGTGCTACACTAAGCTACCACCTGTGAAATGCAGTTCCGTGAACGATGTTATCACATGTTAATATGATACTCTTACCGTTTCGTCAAACCTTTTATTGACTTAAAGCATTGTTTAAACAATTTAAAAACTCAGTATAGATTATGAGGATCAGCTGTGATTATTGGCCGTGTCTACGGTTTCCATTAAGCGTTATGTCACGTATGAATTCATTGCTATTAATATTTAGTGCGCCGAACAACGGATTCAGTTTTTGGCGACGAATCGGTCGTTGCATTTACCCTCAACCCTGCCAATAAACAAAATTACCACTACTTACAACAACAAAAAACAAATAACAACAACAACAACAACAACAACAACAGCAACAACAACAGCAACAACAACCAAACCAGACTGCCAAACAGTTGTATACTGATGGATCTCCATATTATTTGTAAGGAAATAATTTCAGTAAAAGCTCGATTATTGGAACACTAAAACAAGTACATGTATAATAATTAATAGTCGATCTTTTAAACAAATGACAGCTTAATGCAGGATGAAAGTCACACAGAAGGCTCCTACTGGAGCTTTCTGCGTGACTTTCACCCTGCATTAAGCAACCACCTGCCTAAAAAGCATAATTTCTGCATAACTTAAATTTCGAAGTATATCACTGTGGCTGACTATAACTGCATTTATTAATTAAAACTTTCATCATCGACATATTTTAATTCCTTTTCCCGTCCACGTAATCTCTGAAGCACAGGAGGCCATTTCGTGGGTCTAGATGGTCTAAACAGTCAAAAGAATTGATTGGATTGATTTAGTGTTATATTATATACAAGGGATCTAATTAATGATTCGCAGATTTCCCGACCCATTCGAAATAACGCCCGGTTTTGGACAGCTAAGATGGAATAACCACTAATATTTGGTACGAACGTGAAGCTGGGACATTGTACTTTTCAAGTAATATAACTTTTGATATATTCCGACTAAGCCGTAGCCAGTGCCGACGTGAAATTCCTACAAAATACGCTGATTTTTCTTACACGAACGAGTAAGGATCCGCCTGATCAGGGTCTGCTCTGTTTGCTAATGAAATTTGCAAGATTTGTTTCAGTACTTTCTCAAATGGTTACAATATTCCACCTTCCATATTTCATTTTAGCCATTCTCTTTGCTGAATTTTAAAATATATATCTCTTTCTTTACCCATGCCCTGTTGTATAATTACATATATCTTCACTGTGTACGAGTATTTCGCTATGCTATCACTGATGTGGAGTGCACTGGTTGAACAATCAACTTGTAAATAGTGCAGACCCTTATGAGACAGCTCCTGCTGGAGCTGTCTCATCTGGGTCTTCACTATTTACAGGTAGGTATATTGACGTGAATAGCAAGCGAAGGGTTAACTAATTTTGTCCATGAATATTCAGTTGGTACTGAAATCTGAAATAAATATAAAACAGTGAATAGGATAACTGTTTCACCAGAAAATATATACGTGCTGTATGAAGCTAAACAAAAGATAACCGTTTTTGAATTATTCTCATGCCTATCCCTTATCAACGAAACAAAACTCAACATTAAAATTGTCTCAAGGGATTAGCATAAAAGCTTTTCCTCAACACGGAAACCATTTGCATTCAGCGCCCAACAGAAGCCCAAGGGCTTTCTACAGCTGACACGCATCCTTCAATAAATATGATGTCTGCTTGTAGCCCTCTGTCTGTTGCAAAATTTACCCTACTTCCAATATGTCCAAGACTTTGAGAATCTATTGACCGAATATGAAACAGTTTGGATCCTGATGAGACGTCGCGTGATACTTATTTGACGTCTTATCTGGATCCAGTATGTTTGCAAAACGCCAGTTAGTTAAGCAAAATGACCTTTAACACGCCAAAACCCATCAACTTATATTGTAAACGGATTTAAATTAAAAACAGACCCCTATCGTATTCTCTACAAAACTAATACGGTCCTGAGTGTCAAACAGGTTGGATCCTGATGAGACGCCGAGTTACTCGGCGTCTCATCTGGATCCAATCTGTTTACAAAGACCGTCAGAAATTATAAACAAAACACTGTTTATCGCTTATGGGTATGCATACTCCTGAATGATTACTTCAGAATAAATTGTTTCGATTGATTTTTTCACTGACAGCGGTATTAAAACAAATGCATAGTTACGAAACTATGTTTGTCTAGATATCAGACTACAATAAAAAAAAGTCCCCCCTTTTTTCCCCACTGATCATAAAGCTCGAATGACGTAACACTTTACACGGTAGCAGGCTAGTTTTTAATTACTTACATAAATATATTGGATCCAGACAGAACGCCGGCTAAGTCGACGTCTCATCATTGCCCAAACTGTTGGCAATCTCTAAATTAGTTTTTGAAGATAAATATCAGAAAATAACAGTCACAGTTGCAATAGATGAAAATAATGGCCGGATGTGTCATCTTGATCTAAACTGTGCTCAACATACTGAGTGCGTGTTTGAAGATATGTATAAGAAACAGTACACACATAGTAACGTGCAGAGAGAGAGAGAGAGAGAGAGAGAGAGAGAGAGAGAGAGAGAGAGAGAGAGAGAGAGAGAGAGAGAGAGAGAGAGAGAGAGAGAGAATAACACACAGTAGAACCTGTCCTTACGTCTGAACCCTTCGCTTGCTATTCACGTCAATATACCAACCTGTAAATAGTGAAGACCCAGATGAGACAGCTCCTGCAGGAGCTGTCTCATCAGGGTCTGCACTATTTACAAGCTGAATGTGCAACCAGTGCACTCCATAGCAGTGATTGCATAGCGAAATACTTGTACATAGTGAAGATATATGTAATTATACAACAGGGCATGGGTAAAGTAGGAGAAATGTATTTTAAAACTCAGCAAGAGAGGGGTTAAAAACCAGGTGGTTCCTGAAGGCAAGGCGAAAGTAATGCAGTAACCTTCTGTCAGAACATTCTGCATAACTTTTACCATTCATTTAGCTTCCTCTTGTCTGTACGGCATATAAGCATGCATATAATGATGCATATATCTGGTGGTCGCTGTAGATGGGATTTACTGGATATTGTGAATTTGTGACTTCTACATGTACAGTAGAACCCCGCTAATGCGACCACTTAATGAATAAACATGAGTGTCTCTATAAGCAGGTGGTTGCTTAATACAGGGCAAAAGTAATGCAGAAAGCTCCTCTAGGAGCATTCTGCATTACTTTTGTCCTGCATTAAGCTACCACCTGCATCTAACACCCAGAATTATGCCTGCTTTAGGTGGTCGCATTAGCGGGATTATACTGTATTGGTATAGCAATCTGCTCACAAGTTCCAGGGATTTCCGATACATTTTAATTGAAATGTCATTTTCTGTTATTTTATTCAGAAATAACGCGATAACTAAAAAGAGGTCTAATTCTGGGTCTAAATTGCAGGTGGAAGCTTAATGCAGGACGAACGTTATACAGAAAGCTCATGCAGTAGCTGTATGCATTACTTTCGTCCTGCACTAAGCTACCACCTGCTGTTATGTTTATCCATAATGCTGTTGATTACTATAGATCATCGAATCGACTACTGCCACTACTTCAATTAAATTTTAATATGATATAATTCTTATTACACGCATGCACGATTCGCTCTTTAAATGCAAGGAACGCGTTAGCTTTCATTTAAAAACAGTGTAGACCCATACCAGAAACATATGTGAAAAAACTGACAATCATAAATAAAATACAGGAATATCCCCCTGCACCTACCACAAAGAAGTTAAATTATTGGTGATATTAACCTTTACCTGATCAATATCTATATAACACCTAATGACATCTACATGTTCATTGTAATGACATTGCGATCATTAGTTTCTATGTTATTAGTTATGAAACTTGAATACCGCTGTGGGACGTGAGTAGTGTTGCACTTATTTAATAACTTCTCATGAACAGACCCATTAAAGCCGAGTCTGCAATTTTCTCTTTTTGCATTGCTGCTTTTGCTTTCGATGGATCTCTTACTAACAGAATGTATGATGAATATTAATTAGGTTATGTTTTAAAACAGCATATGAACACAGGAAAACTTTGGCTCAGACAGAAACTGTGCACTCAGATCTATATTGTACCATAAGCACACAGAGCAGACCCTGATCAGACGACTCCTATAGGAGCCGTCTGATTTGGGTCTACTTTGTCTGCAAATGGCATGAAATGTGTTTATATAAGGGTCTTCTCTGTTTACAAATGCATGAAAATGCGTTTCTATAAGAAGGAAAAGGTTAACCTTTGTTCCGATGTCTGCTCAAATTTTTTTTAATATTGATTTTGTCCGGATTGATTCAGCTTATGAGAAATTATAGATCGTATGTTAACCCCTCACTCCATGAATATTCATGTAGGAAATAACTACGTCACGAATATTAATTAGAATAATTCTTATTTAGCACATTGACACAGGTGATGTTGACAAGGCAGAAACTGTAGAGCCATGTCTATACATAACTATTATATAACTATTATATCCCAAGCAAACAGAACAGACCCTGATCAGACGGCTCCTGTAGGAGTCGTTTGATCTGGGTATACTCTGTTTGCAAATGCTTGAAAATGCATTTATATGAAATGGTTGAACAGTTTGGATCCTGATAAGACGCCGAGATACTTGGCATCTCCTAGCTATAATTTTGCAAATACGAGTACGGTCTCGATTAACAGTTTAAGACTGAATCCTTAACTATTTCCTTCATATCAACGTGTTTCCACGCATCTACAAACAGAGTAGAGCCAGATCAGACGGCTCCTATAGGAGCCGTCTGATCACGGTCTGCTCTGTTTGCTAATGGAATTTGATAGACCTGCTTCAATTCCCAAAATTTAATATCCTGTACTCATAGGACATTAAAACAGTCATGCACATGTACTTATATTCATATTGCCATTACTTAATACATGTACATTTCTATTTATGAACAAAAGGATTAACCATTTCACCGCCGATGTCGAATAAATGCGCCACGACAAATAGTGCAGACCCAGATCAGACGCCGCCTTGAAAAGGCGGCGTCTGATCAGGGACTTCACTTTTTGTCTCAAACTCTATTTCTATATATGTGCTTTATTCCTTTGAATTTTGCATTTATTTATCTCATTTCCTTATTTTACCAAATGATTTGACAAAAATGGTTTGCAGACGACAATTAGGGCGCCGAAAGGGTTACATGTAAAATTTGCTCTAAATAAGGGTTCTTCTGTTGATAGCAGTTGCCATTCCCTGACGTAATCCACAACCGTTTGTCTTTAATACCGTTCATGTACCTCGGTTATAATACGTTATTCTGCAATTACTCAACTTTGAGTCAATGCCGTTAACATGTGATAATCACCTGAACACTTCTCGATAATTGGTGAACACTTGTCACACTTAAGGTGAGTACTACTCACAAGAAAGGTGACTACTACTCACCAACATGTGAACACTACTCATGAAAAGTGTGCGTACTACTCACAAAATGGTGAACACCTCTGACCAAAACAATAGAAAACGGTAAATTTTCGAATGAACACTTTTCAAACACAATGGGTACATGGAACGGCATATTGTAAATTGAGTAAATCTGAAAGGAAACTTTCGTCGCCATACCAAAGCAGCCAACCAGTACAGTATAAGTATTTGAGTAAGTTTTGTATGACATCAGTCGAGTAATTGGAATTACTCTATAACGGATAATAGAAACCGTTTATCACATTCGCTTTCAGGCAATGTCGTTTGCAAAAAATTGTCGTCTGCTAAATTTTTCCAGATTTTAATTTTCTCCAGTGTTTCTTTCAAGAAACACTATTACAGCATTAAACAGTTTGGGATCCTGATGAGACACCGAGTTACTCGGCGCCTCATCTGGATCCAAACTGTTTTCCTGAGAAATGGCAGATTCACCATAGGCAGCTAAAGAGTTAACCATTCACTCCATAAATATTTATGTAAGTAATAATGACGTCATGAATATTAATTAGAATATTTTTTATAAAAGCACATGGACACAGGAAATGTTGGCCATGACAGAAACTGTAGTATCAGACATGTATTAGATCATAAACAAACAGAGCAGACCCTGATCAGACGGCTCCTACAAGAGCCGTCTGATCTGGGTCTACTCTGTTTGCAAATGCGTAGAAAGGCGTATTTATGGAGTAAAGGGTTAAAATATATTCATAATAATTTCATACTTTACTAATTGCAACCGTAATTGCTGATAAATCATATAAAATGTCTACTACACATGCGATAAATAAATCATTTATCATTATCATTAGTTTCAGGAACCAGTGAGCGTAAGTTTACAGCATTTTACCTTCAAGTTGATTATGGAATATATTCTGATCCTAAAATGGAACAAATACAGTAAAATGTCTCTAAACCGAAATTAAAAAAATATAGTAGAGAAGAATTTCGATAATTTTAGGCAGATGGTTGCTTAATACAGGATGAAAGTCATGCAGAAAGCTCCTAGAGGAGCTTTCTTCGTGACTTTCACCCTGCATTAAGCTGCTGCAAGTCTCTAAGAATGATGATTGTAGTAAATTGAACGTCTGGTTTAGAGATGTTTAACTGTAGGTTTGAACCGGTCAGCTCTGGATATATAGTAAAACCTCTCATTATGTTCATTAGCTGGTATTGTGTTCATTAGCTGGTATTTTGGGCAGGTGGTTGCTTAAAGCAAGGTGACAGTAAAACAGAACGCTCCTATAGGAGCGTTCTGTTTTACTTTCACCATGCATTAAGCAGCCACCTGCCTTTAACACAAAATACTTGATGTAATTTAGTGGTCGTTATAGTGAGGTTTTACTGAACAATTTAGTGGTCGTTATTGAGAGGTTTTACTGTACCATTTAAGGACCAGACTGTCCGCCATGCTTGGTGCTTGTTTATATTTGTAGACGCACTTTAGTTCCGACACGCTGCTTACACCCTTTACCTCATGAATATTCATATACCGAATAACAGCATCATGATAATGACTTAACCCTTCTCTTGCTGAATTTTAAAATACATTTCTCCTTCTTTACCCATGCCCTGTTGTATAATTACATATATCTTCACTATGTTCAAGTATTTCGCTGTGCAATTACTGCTGTGGAGTGCACTGGTTGCACAATCAACTTGTAAATAGTGCAGACCCTGATGAGACAGCTCCTGGAGGGGCTGTCTCATCTGGGTCTTTACTATTTACAGGTAGGTATATTGACGTGAATAGCAAGCGAAGGGTTAACCGACTTTTATTACAATGTCATACGAGCACATGGATGTTTGCTCATAGCAGACATTGTATTGCATAAGCAGAAAGAACAGACCCTGATCAGACGGCTCCTACAGGAGTCATCTGATCTGGGTCTACTCTGTTTGCAAATGCATTAAATGCGGACCTGTCAGAGAAAGGCAGTAGAATCCGTCTAAAGCGGACAGTTAATAAAAAGACAATAGTGCCTTTAAAAGCAGATGGTTGCTTAATGCAGGCGAAGACAATACAGAAAGCTGTAGGAGCTTTCGACATTACTTTCGCCCTGCATTAAGCTATCATATGACTTTCGGACCCTTCGTTTAGATAGTAGCTTTAAAGAGGTTCAACACTGTCATATTTCTACCTGACCACCCTTAATTAATACATTAATCTCTTCTTTATCACACTGCTTAACTCTACTATATCTCTACCTTATCACATGATTGCACCCTACTATATCTCTACCTTATCACACGATTGCACTCTTCTATATATCTGCCTTATCACACGATCTACTGTATCTCTACCTTATCACAAGATTGCACTCTACTACATGTATATCTCTACCTTATCACACGATTGCACTCTACTGTGTATATACATTATCACGCGATTGCACTCTACTATATCTCTACCTTATCACGCGATTGCACTCTACTATATCTTTATATCTATACATTATCACGCGATTGCACTCTACTGTTTTGCTTCCTTGTCCCACGGCGTTACTCTACAGTGGCTCTGCCTTATCACATTATTGCACTCTACCGTATATCTACCGTATATTACGATTGTACTAAACTGTTTCTCTGCAGTTTCACACGATTGTACTCTACCCTATCACTACCGTATCACGCGGTTATACTCTACTTTTTCTCTACCTTATCACACGATTGCACTGTACTGTACCTCTATCTTATCACGCGATTGCACTCAACTGTTTCGCTTCCTTGTCACACGGCGTTACTCTATGTACAGTGGCTCTACCTCGTCACATTATTGCACTCTACCGTATCTCTACCGTCTCTTACGATTGCACTAAACTGTTTCTCTACAGTTTCACACGATGTTACACTACCCTATCTCCAACGTAAGACACGGTTATACCATATTTCTACCTTATCACACGATTGTGCTCTACTTTTTTTCTACCTTATCACACGATTAACTCTACTGTATCTCTCTCTACCTGGGCATTTTAGCTTTTTGTCAGTGACGTCATATTGTAATTATGCATCGTACATGTATATCCATATAACATTCTGGGCTTGCTTTGGTATTTTAGCGACATTGTAATAGTTTGATTTCGATATCTGCAATTCTAGGCTAGGTTTTATTCCCAATAGTATTGCACCTTTAAGCTTTACTGAAACTAGCATTGTTGTCAAAGTTTCTGTTCACAGATTAACCTTCACCTCATACCATTGCTTATTTCACACTTTTGTTAACCCATTACCTCATAGACTAATTTTAGATACAACATCTTTGAATTAATCTACCGAAAAGGAGTATTAACTAGGAAAAAGGATTTTTTTACAATTTTGTAGTTTGAAACCATTGTGATAAATAGAGCATTTGCTATAGGAGCAAATGCTCTATTTATCACAATGGTTTCACAAAGTGATTTTACAGAGTCGTCAAAAGTCGTCAATATCAGGGAAAGGAGCACTGACAAGGGAAAAGTATTTTTTTTTACAATTTTCTAGTTTGAAACCATTGTGATAAATAGAGCATTTGCTATAGGAGCAAATGCTCTATTTATCACAATGGCTTCACAAAGTGGCGTTTACAGAGTCAATATGAGGGAAAGGGTTAACCGAGTAGACCCAGATCAGACGTTTCCTGTAAGATCAGACTGGTCAGTGTCTGTTCTGTTTGCTTCTGACCTTAATTAGATTTGGTTCCCTCTACTTTAGATTTGTAATCCTTTATTCCATAGATACGATTTTCTACGCCATTTGCAAACAGTGTAGACCCCGATCAGTCAGCTCCGACCGGGGTATGTAGTGATTTCACTCAGAATCGTTTAGGAATGGGGTTATATTACATTTCATAGAAATGATTGCCACTATATGCATACCAAAACACTATTTCAGATATTAAATATCAGAAGAAGGTGTTGTTAAATCATATATGTTAACCCTTTCGCTGCCAAACTCTGTCGTCTGCTAACTTTGTCGTCTGCTACAAATGTTCATTCTATTGATTTTCTTCATTTTTGTTTCAAAAACATAGTAACAGTAACAAACAGTTTGGATCCTGATGAGACGCCGAGTTACTCGGCGACTCATCTGGATCCAAACTGTTTGCATAGGTAATCTCAGATCCGACATTGGTAGCGAAACGGTTAATGGAGTAAAGGGTTTATAATTTTTTTTTATGTTTTTATTGTTGGCTTCTTCGCACTTTGTTTGAGTTGCTTTGAATACTTTACGCTCTATGACGTCATAGGAATCGATATTTTAATCTATGAATATTCATGTCATTATGTCAGGAATATTAATTAAAATAAGATAAAAGACGATTATTATAATGGTACATGTACTACATGTATATGAACACAGACATGTTTGTCTGTATCAGAATCATGTATAATCAGGTCTTAAACAGGGTGTCTCCCCAAAAACGGAACCGGGATTAATATATGCTAGTTATCCAATTTCTTTCAATATTGCTTACTTAATCTAAATGTATATGTGCATGTAGTTTAGTAGAGACAACATTTTGCCATATATTGTCTAAACATATTAATTGGGTTTTAAGATATCAGCATTTAAACGAAAGCATTCAAAACTCCGCTTTTAACTTGATATAGGTATGGACTATGTAATGTAAGCATGACTATGTAATGTAAGCATGTTTAAACAGATTTTAGGTGCATTCATTAAACTAGTCTACTAATATCTTTAAAATCAATGCATATTTTAAGAGAAATTTGGCAGAAATATGCACAAATGACATATTTACAAAAGTAAATATTTACATTATAAAGTGTTCCATCACATTGGTTAAAACACACATTTGATCCAGGGTTCCATTCTTCTTGTGACACCCTGTATAAATCTATAAGCAAATAGAACAGACCCAGATCAGTCGGCTCCTGTTTTGACAATACAAGAACAAATCAAGTGTTCACATTTCATTTTAAAAACTCAAAACAGCTACCATGTACATACTATTCACAATATATTTTTTCTAACATAAATACAGTAAAAAACCCTCTATACCGGACGTTAGATTTTGTATAAATATTGGACTTGGAAACAGGCTTCCTGGCATTTTTCTTGAGTTGATTGACATTATATAAACCGTTTACTCCGTCGAAACGACTTAGACAGGTCCTGTATGTTTAACCCGTTACCGTATAGGTTATTTTTAGATACAACCTCTATGAATAAATCTACCGAAAAGGAGCATGAACTAGAGAAAAGGAAAATTTTAGAATTTTGTAGTTTGAAACCATTGTGATAAATAGAGCATTTGCTCCTATAGGAGCAAATGCTCTATTTATCACAATGGTTTCACAAAGTGACTTCTACAGAGTCGTCAAAAGTCGTCAATATACGGGAAAGGGTTAAGATCGACCTGGTCAGGGTATACTCTCCATGCGTATGGAATAATATAATTTTCATTTGCCATGGCCAAAACTTCCCTAATTGGTACTTTAAATTAGACTGCCATAGTAACAAAAGACTCTGCGTCTCTGCGCTGTTTGCTTAAGTTTGTCGAAATAAAAAGGGTAACGCGGGCAATTTATTTTGTCCAAGTCTTAAACAGTAAGACACCTTAGCTTCTTTCTTAACTCTTCACTCTACAAATACACATTTCTATGCCTTTGCAAACAGATAAGACCCATATCAGACGGATCAGGTTATGTTCTGATTGCTTATGATATACATTGCTCCCTCTCTACAGCGACACCCTTTGGGATACGAAGATTGTATATGTTGTTCAGTGGGAGTTGTTATAGGGAGGGAAAATCAAACATAATTAGCTTGTTTGCAGATCCCCAGATAAGGTGTATTTCGAGAATTAAAACCGTTATGCCTCAATCAAACCCTATGTTGTGACCACTCTTTAGAATCGTCACAAAGTGACGATTCTAAAGAGTGGTCACAACATAGGGTTTGATGGAGGCATAAAGAAAATACGATGGAGAAAAAAAGTTGTGTCTGGAGCCTTGTTGTTTCGGAAACAGTGACATGCGTTGTTGTAAGGAGGGAATCGTTATTGAGAGGGCCGTTGTAGGGAGGGAGCACTGTAGTATAGATACGATTCTACAGTTTCTGTCGTGGCCGAAAATTTCTGTGCCCATCTGCCTTATAACAAGAAATCGTATTAATATTCATGATGCCATTATTTCTTACACGAATATTCACGGAGTAAAGTGTTATCAAAATGTCTTGTTTTCATTTTTCTTTTCAATGATTTTTAATTTTCTGTTATATAGTCTTTTACATGTAACCCCATTATTGATAAAACAAGACTTTCGAGGGATTGGTGCAAAACTATTGTAACTCCTTCACAAAGTGAAGGAGTTACAATAGTTTTGCACCAAGCCCTCGAAGTATAATTATCTGCTCAAAGTCTGACCTGTTGTTAGATTCACATATTGTCGAGTCGTTCAAGCTTTTTGTGATATATTGACCGAGTCTTCAACAGCTTGGATACTGATGAGATGCGGAGTAACTCGGTGTCTCATCTGGATCCAAACTGTCAGCAAATGCCTTTCAAGTTGCTTTGCACTTGACAAAGGTTAATTGCGGTGCCCCGCAATGTTTATGCGATCATTGATCAATTTGATCACCGTTAGAAATATGAATCTAAATATCATTACAAAGCCTTCTCCGCTCTAGTTAACTGTTTCGCTGCCAATGTCGCATCTGTGATTACCTTTGCAAACGGTTTGGATCCAGATAAGACACCGGGTAATTCGGCGTCGAATTAAGGTTCAAACTGTGTGTAACTGTGACAATGGTTTTTGCAACAAAAATGAGGGGAAAGTAATAAATAAATAAAATTGTAGCAGACGACAAAGTTTGGAGACGACATCATTTGGCAGCGAAAGGGTTGAACTTGCTTTTTGTTACATTTTATATACTCAAGAGAATTGGGGGAAGATACGCTGGAATCAATCTAGAAGTTCAACCATTATCCTGTTTGCCAAATTTAACCATTATCATGCCATCCAACTTTAACCATTATCCCGCTAGCCAAGTTTAACCATTATCCCGCCATCTAAGTTTATCCATTATATTGCTATCCAAGTTTAACCATTATCCTGCTATCCAACTTTAACCATTATCCCGCTAGCCAAGTTAAACAAAATCGTGCTATCCAAGTTTAACCATTACCCTGCTAGCCAAGTTAAACCATTATCCTACCATCCAGCTTTAACCATTATCCTGCTATCCAAGTTTAACCATTATCCCACTAGCCAAGTTTAACAATTATCGTGTCATCCAACTTTAACCATTATCCTGCTATCTAAGTTAAATAATTATCATACTATCCACGTTTAACTATTATCCCGCTAGCCAAGTTTAACCTTTATCGTGTTGTCTAAGTTTAACCGTTATTCCGCTAGCCAAGTTTAACCATTATCTTGCTAAAAAAATAATTATCCAAGTTTAACTATTATCGTGCTATCCATGTCTAATCATTATCCTGCTATCCAAATTTAACCATTACCCTATTTGACACTCGGTGAGTAGTTTCTCAAAAGCTTGATCTAATCGGATGGAGTCAAAATTGCACCGGATCAACATTTGAGCAGACAATAGTTTTTCACATCGGGGTTAGAATCATTGCTTTGCGTGACGTCACGTTAGTTAAAATGCCATGGTTTGATAATTTCACCACACCGTGACCCTTGTTTTTATTAACCATTACTTTTGTATAGTCGATTCTTTGGCACCTTTGCAAACAGAGTAGACCCAGACCAGCCAGCTCCTATAGGAGCTGTCTGATCAGGGTCTGCACTGTTTGGTGATGGAATAATATCGATCCAATTGTGAAGTTTCTATAGCATTTAATAAGCAAACAGAACAAACCCTAATCAAAAGCCTCCTGAAGGATCCGTCGGTTCTGAGCATACTCTGCAAAAGACGTTAAAAATGTACATCTATGAATACTGTCTGAGTTAAACTCTTTACTCCATAAATATTAATATAGAAATAATGACATCATGAATATTAATTAGCTGAGTATTATAATGGAATGTTAAAAGGAGTGCATTTATGAATACTTTCTTTCATTTACCCCATGAATAATAACGTAGAAACAATGACATCATGAATATAGATTAGCTAAGTATTATAATGGAATGTTAAAAGGAGTGCATTTATGAATACTTTCTTTCATTTACCCCATGAATAATAATGTAGAAACAATGACATCATGAATATTAATTAGCTAAGTATTATAATGGAATGTTAAAAGGAGTGCATTTATGAATACTTTCTTTCATTTACCCCATGAATAATAATGTAGAAACAATGACATCATGAATATTAATTAGCTAAGTATTATAATGGAATGTTAAAAGGAGTGCATTTATGAATACTTTCTTTCATTTACCCCATGAATAATAACGTAGAAACAATGACATCATGAATATTAATTAGCTAAGTATTATAATGGAATGTTAAAAGGAGTGCATTTATGAATACTTTCTTTCATTTACCCCATGAATAATAACGTAGAAACAATGACATCATGAATATAGATTAGCTAAGTATTATAATGGAATGTTAAAAGGAGTGCATTTATGAATACTTTCTTTCATTTACCCCATGAATAATAATGTAGAAACAATGACATCATGAATATTAATTAGCTAAGTATTATAATGGAATGTTAAAAGGAGTGCATTTATGAATACTTTCTTTCATTTACCCCATGAATAATAATGTAGAAACAATGACATCATGAATATTAATTAGCTAAGTATTATAATGGAATGTTAAAAGGAGTGCATTTATGAATACTTTCTTTCATTTACCCCATGAATAATAACGTAGAAACAATGACATCATGAATATAGATTAGCTAAGTATTATAATGGAATGTTAAAAGGAGTGCATTTATGAATACTTTCTTTCATTTACCCCATGAATAATAACGTAGAAACAATGACATCATGAATATTAATTAGCTAAGTATTATAATGGAATGTTAAAAGGAGTGCATTTATGAATACTTTCTTTCATTTACCCCATGAATAATAACGTAGAAACAATGACATCATGAATATTAATTAGCTAAGTATTATAATGGAATGTTAAAAGGAGTGCATTTATGAATACTTTCTTTCATTTACCCCATGAATAATAATGTAGAAACAATGACATCATGAATATTAATTAGCTGAGTATTATAATGGAATGTTAAAAGGAGTGCATTTATGAATACTTTCTTTCATTTACCCCATGAATAATAATGTAGAAACAATGACATCATGAATATAGATTAGCTAAGTATTATAATTTATAATGGCAGATTAACACAATGTATTTTAGCAACGACTTAAACTGTAAAATCAAGATCAGATTCTATATTATTTCAAAAGCAAACATATCACATCCTGATAAGATATCTCTTACACGAGTAAAATATGTGAAAAAGGCGTTCAAAATGACGGAAATGGTTAAACTAGTATCTTCCTTTAACCTTTCCCTGTTCTGTATTCTGTCCAAATTTCGATACCCACTGAATATTTATGGAAAAAATAGTTATAATGAAATATAGAAGGTGGAACATTCATAGCCATTTTAGAAACTAAAGAAACAGATCTATCAAATTCCGTTAGCAAACAGAGCAGACCCAGATCAGACGGCTCCTATAGGAGCCGTCTGATCTGGGTCTGCTCTGTTTGCAGATGTGTGAACGCACGTTTATATGAAGGAAAGGGTTAAGATAAGAACTAGAACTGTTTTAGATGGCCACATTCAAGGGATGTTTCTGCAGTTGTTTAATGCATGACAATAGCAATGCAGAAAACTTCTCTTTGGAGGTTTTCTGATACATTTTATCCTTAATTAAGCTACATGTCTGCAGGAGCTGTCTGATCTGGGTCTGCTCTGTTTGAAAAAAAGCTTTAAAATCTTTATTTTTTGGAAATTTTGCTGCAAAACATACACTCAGATTTCCAATAAAGACAAAACTGTGTATTCTCATGTCAAACAGTTGGTGCACCTTGTATCAAAGACAAGAATTTCCTGTCAGGGGCCTCGAATAATACAATTTTGTTTCCATTCTACGGTAGTCAAGGCGACGTAAATAATAAAGGAAAAAGTAACAGGATTTAAGCGACTATTCAGCTGTTATTATACTAGCGATAATTCATTATATCCTTCATTGGAATCTGATACATAACTGATGAACTCGACACAGTGTTGTCATAGAATTGGGTGTATATCAATATTGATATGAAATTGCAAAATAAATTTTTTTATGCAAATACATAGTTTTTGTCTGATGTACGTTGGTATGAGGGATTGAACTCATTTGACCGAATTAATTTCCTACCTGTTTAATCTATTCCCTCATATTGACGACTTTTGACGACTCCGTAAAAGTCACTTTCTGAAACCATTGTAATACAGTAGAACCCCACTAATGCGACCACTTAATGAATAAACATGGGTGTCTTTATAAGCAGGTGGTTGCTTAATGCAGGACAAACGTAATGCAGAAAGCTCCTAGAGGAGGTTTCTGCATTACATTTGTCGTGCATTAAGCTACCACCTGCATCTAGCACCCATAATTATACCTCCTTTAGATGGTCGCATTAGCGGGGTTTTACTGTAAATAGAGCATTTGCTCCTATAGGAGCAAATGCTCTATTTATCACAATGTTTTCAAACTACAAAATTCTAAAATTTTACTTTTCTCTAGTAAATGCTCCTTTGGGTAGATTCATTCAAAGGTTTGGGTCTATAAATAGCGTGTGAGGGAATGGGTTAATATTCACATATGAAATAATAATACCATGCATATTAGATGACTTTTATAATGTCACATAAACACAGGACATAATGATTTGCCCCGGAAGAAACTATAGAATTAGATTGATGTTGTACAAAACGTGTTATACGAGTATACAGTCGAACTTCGATATCTCGACAAATCACTTCGAGATAACCAGAGTTTGAGTTAATAGATTTCTAATTTTGACAATATATCAAGTTCACAGCTTAATGCAGGTCTAAAGTAATGCTGAAAGCTCGTACAGTATTACTTTCGACCTACATTAAGCTGTCATATGTGTTATTAGATATGCGTATTGATGCATTTTAGAGAAATTCTGAATTGTAAATTTTGGAAGGATTGAACTTTTAGTTCGAGTTATACGAAGTTCGAGTAATCGAAATATCGAAAATCAACTGTACATTGTGTATAAATGTTAATACCTAATTTTTATGTTCTACTCTCCGTTAGTTTCAAACAAGATATTGATAATATAAGAAGTATTTAAGATTTCAGTAACATATAACACTTGCCAAACTACATGTTGTGAATCGAAAAGAAATATAAATACTGACCAAAACATCACGTGAACAATTATAATGGTTATAATATTTATGTAAAGACGTTGTATTATATACAAATCTAAACAAAATATTGTTCTGTTCTGTTCCTGAGATCAGGGTCTGCTTGTTTGTAAATGCATGGAAAGACGAATATATGGAGGAAATGGTTAATTACATTAAAATGAGAAATGTTTTGAAATAATTCCTATGTTTTACCTAATAATGTAATAAATGATGATTGGATGCATTTTTAATTAACCCTTTACCCCATGCATATTCAAGTTTGAACTAACTTCATGAATATTAATGAGTAGTCTACTAGAATTTCTATAATGGATATATGAAAACATAAATTGTAGATCTATGGTAGAAACTATAGGATATAATTTATATTATACCATTTGTCAAACAGAGAAGACCCTGATCAGACGGCTCCTATATGAGCCGTCTGATCTGGGTCTTCTCTGTTTGCAAATGCGTATTTATGGAGGAAAGGGTTCAGTTAATTTTTATGATATCATTATGAGCAATGCAATTACTTATCATAGCACATACTGTAGAGTCAGATCCATATTGTTTCATAACCAAAAGGAGCAGACCCTGATCAAGCCAATCCTACAGGAGCCGTCGGATCTCTGTCTATTCTGTCTGCAGTGACGTCAAAATGCACACATATTTTTATGAGATAAAGGGTTTAACCCTTCCCCTCATATAAACGTGTTTTCAAGGATTTGCAAACACAGTAGACCCAGATCAGACGGCTCCTATAGGAGACGTCTGATCTGGGTCTACTCTGCTTGCTTATGGAATTATACAGCTATGATGTTATACTCTCTGCCACAGTCAATAATTCCTTTGTTAATAATGCTTTAAAATAGTATGGCTCATAAATATTCATGACAATATTTCTTCTTTCATGAGTATTAAACAGGGAAAGGGTTAACAAAATAATATGGAAAAAAAATCAGAAATATTTAAATGTCAAGGTTTCTGCTGATCACGACATCTTTTGCAAGATTTTATTTCCAAAGGAAATATGATACGCAAGGCGTTGGATGTTTTTTTCCTACCATGACACGTTTGCCACCAAAACCACATCTGCGATAATTGTTGCAATTATGGTTGATGCATATTATGAGACACTGCGGTACTCGGCGTCTCATCAGGATCCAAACTGTTTGCCACTGATTATATCTTGTGTAAAGAAATTGGAGCAAACGCCACTTTGAAACATAATGCAGGTAGTAATCTTCTCAGAAATTTCTTTGTCGTCGAAAGAGTTAATGAGAGTCCGTAGCCGCTATTGTGTTCTAAAATGAACTTGGTGCAACGCTTATGAATAGCAAACTGGCGCCATGGATCCAGGCAATTGAAAACTGCAAATGTAATTAGCATGGTAAAACTCATTACTTTAACTGATGAATATTCGTGTAGGAAATAATGACGTCATGATTATTTATTCCAGGAATACTTATGTAAGAAATAATGACATCATAAATCTTAATTAAATTATTGTTTATTCAGGTATATGAACATTACTAATTGACGTTGTAGCTTAGCAAGAAGTTACGGTAAATCTTACTGCAAACATAGCATATCCTAACTAGACGGTTCCTATAGGAGCCGCCTAATCTGGATATACTCTGTTTGCAAAAGCTTTAGCGAGTACCTATATCAGGTATAGTGTAAAACAATAATGTATGCTGATAATTCTCCCGGTTTCATAGCAACAATTGGTACATCTGATACCACGCAGCGTGTCAATTTCATTTTTTTCCCGAGGGAAGGAGAGAATCCATAAAGATTATGTTTGATCATAACCTCGTCAATACTTCAGAAGTAGGTCGTATTCCAGGGAGGTGGTAGCTTTATGCAGGTCAAAAGTAATGCAGAAAGCTCCTTTCTGCATTACCTTTGCCCTGCATTAAGCAACAACCTGCTTTTTAAATCGCATATGTTCAATAAATGAATGACAGCTTCGGACAGGTTCAACAAACCAAGTAGCTAGTGCCTCATTCGAATATAAACTTTTTTTTTTAAATTGTGATTGTCTAGTTGTGAAAAAGAGCGTTTTTTATTATTTAACATTGAGCCTGCTGCAGGCAGGTGAGTGATTACCCATGCAGGAATGTTTGGATCCAGATGAGACGCCGAGCAACTCGGCGAGCAACTCGGCCTCTCATCAGGATTCAAACTGATTGATAGAGAGAGAGAATAATGATACATATAGTCTAAAATATGTAGTGTAAGATATCAACCATGGTAGTTTAACACATTACTTGATAAAAACACATTTTGACGCCTTTGCAAAACAGAGTATACCAAGATAGGATGACGTCAAGCAAAAATATATGTGTCCATGTGCAATTTTAAGTAATTTCAATTAATATCCGTTGTGTCATTATTTTGTCTATGAATTTTTATTTGGTAAAATATGTGGCGTCTGATCAGAGTCTACACTGTTTGCTGATAGGAAATTCCATACAAAAATGAAAATTTAGACCAGACATCCCTTAGATAAAAGATAGACTAATCCAATATATAAACATGGAAGAATCCACTAGGATCAAATGGGTTAAATTTCATTTTATGTCAAGAAACATAATCACAGCATCAAAGAGTTTGGACTCGGTGTCTCATCTAGAGCGAAAGTGTTTCCATAAGTAATCAGAAATTCTCCAATGGCAGCGAAAAATTTAAAGGCATACTCTCGTGAACAACGTGTGCTGCATCAGCACCGACTGCGCATGACAGGTTTTCAAGGAGTCGTCAGCCTAGTCCATCATCATGTAGCTATAAATTCCGTTCAGTCTGAAATGATATACTTTGCGAGAGAATTTTGAATGGCAAGCAGTGTAGACCTTGATCAGAGGGCTCCTAGAGGAGCCCTCTGATCTGGGTCTACACTGTTTGCAAAAGCAAACATTCAATAGTTTCCCGGCATTCAAAGGATTAAATGAATAGCACAATCACATGCAATGTTCCAATAAACCTTTTATTAAGCATTCTTCATCTGTTGTTTACTCCTTCAGATGGCATGAAATGCTTAACAAATTGACATGCAAGTTCAATGAAGAATGCCTTTTAACGTGTGTTTAGGAACAAGTGCATGCTCTTAGACCAAAGCAATGTATGTTTGCAAAATGCAAAATATTGACAAAACGGTATAACATACTAAAGGTCTTAAGCACTTAGCACGTGCCAACTCCCGTTTGCCTTTTTGACGACATTTGATAAACTGCAATCAATAAACAGTAACATTTTATGCATAAATTGACATATCCGACAGACAAAATGCATCCACATTACAACATCCTTTCAATGCTTTGCTCATGTGCTGACTAAACGTTTATGGATTTCATTCATATAATAGAAATATGATAAACTGTCAGAATACTTTCAAGTATCCATTTAGGACCTTAATGTGTATAAGGCATAAGCCGAGTTCAATAGCATTTGAAAACAGATGTAGACTCATATCAGAAGGCTGCTGATGTAGCCCTTTGATCAGGGTTTGCACTGTTTGTCATATTTTCAAGCTTATTAGTAAATTATCCCTATTGAATCGAAACGAGACAGTCCAGTGTCAAATCTAGACGGGTACAATTGAAAACTTAGCGTTGTAAGGGACATAGTCACTGTAGACTTATAGAAGCTATCATAAAACAAAGACATAGTGTGTATAATGTGTCCATTCTGAGGCAGAATTGATGATGGATTGTTAGATTAAATATCTATAAGCGCTTTTCACTTAACCCTTTTGTGTCACATAGACGAGAATTAACGCATTTGCAAACGGAGTAGACCCAGATCAGACGGCTCCTAAAGGAGCCTTCTGGTCAGGGTCTGCTCCGTTTGTTTTTGAATTATTATAAATCTGACTGTATTGTTTCTTTAGGCCAATATAAAACATCACCTAATTTATATCCATCACTGTCAGTGTCACTTACATGAATATGTATGAGGTAAATCGTTAAAAGGAGGATGTCACATTTTCCAGCTGCAGTTGAATGCATAAATTATTCCCTACAAGTGCGATATATATTTGGATGGAACTTTATCTAAGCAAATTCAAGCAAGCAATTAAACACGAGGCTGAAAACTTAAGTTTGATATTGAAATGAAATTAAATGACAAGAAAAGTATTGTGAGAAAGGATCGAAGGTCCAAGAGACTGAGTAACAAGGAGTTAGGACGGTCAAGTTCATTTATTTTGCCCTCCATATCTGTACAGATTGCCGATGCCGAAGAAGAATTCCTTCACGCGGCCGAGTTCGGAGACATTCCCACGGTGAGGCGACTTCTAGCAGAAAACCCGGATTTGAACGTGGACTGTATAGATGCTCTGGGCAGGACCGCGCTTAGGCTTGCAGTGAAAAATGAACATCTCGAGGTATGTAGAAAATATTATAACAAATTAAAATGATTATATTTACAATTTACTCCATAAATACGCCTTTCTACACCTTTGGAAACAGAGTAGATCCAGATCAAACCGCTCATATGGGAGCCAGTTGATCAGGGTCTACTCTGTTCGCTCATGGTATACTATATATATGATTCTACAGTGTCTGTCATGGTCAAAACTTCCTGTGCCCATGTGCTATTATAACGATTATTTCAATTAATATTCCTGATGTCATTGTTTCTTGCATAAATATTTTTTGAGTAAAGGGTTAAAGATATTTGACAATATGGACTATTCTACATAGTCACAATAAATAATATGGATATACGTTCATGCGTATTGTTTATGGTTCTAATTGCGATTAACCATTACAATGCTGAATTATTAAATGGACTATTCCAAAATTCAAACAGGTAAAACTTATAGTGAATATTAAGGATTTTTCAAACGAAAAGTTTAACATAACACACACCGTAGGCGTTGAGGAGAGACCTCCTCTAGGAACTCTCTCATCTGAGTCTACACTGTTTGCAAAGGGCATTAGTGACTCGTGTCCCGCACAGTAATGGTTAAACATTTGCAGATTTAACCTGTCACTGATAATTATTCACGAGCAACCCTGCACTTTAAGAATTACAGTAAAACCTCCCTATAACGGTCACTAAATTACACCAAGTATTTTGTGTTTAAAGCAGGTGGTTGCTTAAAGCAAGGTGAAAGTAAAACGGAACGCTCCTATAGGAGCGTTCTGTTTCACTTTCACCTTGCTTTAAGCAGCCACCTGCCCTAATATACCAACTAATCAACACAATTTAGTGGCCGTTATAGAGAGGTTTTACTGCATTATATTAATGAGTTTATCAATTCAGTTCTTGAGAATCAAACTGTAATGGCCAATCAGTGCTAGAGGCAATATAGTATATCCGACTCGTTCAACCGTTTTCTCCATGAATATTCACGCAAGAAATAATGACATCATGAATATTAATTTTTCTGATTGAACATGATTTTTTGCAATGACAGAAACTGTAGAAAAATATCGATATTATATCATAAGCAAACAGAGCATAACTTGGCCAGACCGTTCCTGTTGGAGCCGTCTGAATTGGGTCTACTCTGCTTGCAAATGCGTAGAAGGCGTATTTATTGAGTAAAGGGTTAAACATTTTGGGAAATTACTTTCGGCGCCAAATTGTCGTCTGCAACCCAATTTTGTTAAATCATTCGGTAAAATAAGGAAATGGATAAATAAATATAGAATTCAAAGGAATAAAACACATACCTAGAACTAGAAATTTAGACAAAAAGTGAAGTCCCTGATCAGACGCCGTCTTGAAAAGGCGGCGTCTGATCTGTGACTGCACTATTTGTCGTGGTGCATTTTTGCGACATTGGCGGTGAAACGGTTAAATACAGTTTTAGAGCTATTTCCATGTTGTATGAGGATTAATTGTTTACGCATTTACTTTGTAATTGAACGCTCCTCTGTTTATTTATTTTGAAACGTCGCCTTTTTGTTAGGTTAGAGTAAACTGTTATTGTGTTAACGCTTTACTTCATGAATATTTATGTAAGAAATGAAGGACATGAATATTAATTAGGTTAATATTTATAATGGAACACAGTAAAGGCTGGCCATGGCAGAAACTGTAGAATCAGATCTATATTGAACCATAAGCAAACAGAGCAGACCTTACAGGAGCCGTCAAGTCTGGGTCTGTTATGTTTGCAAATGCTTTAAAAGGTGTTTTTATGGAGTTAATGGTTACAATATTTATGCAAAAATGAGCATTTTGTATAGAGTAAAGATTAGGTACACTACGAAAGCATGTGTTTAACACTAGGTCTATATCAACCCTTTCACCGCCGATGTCGCAAAAATGCACCACAACAAATAGTGCAGTCCCAGATCAGACGCCGCATTTTCAAGGCGGCGTTTGATCAGGGACTTCACTTTTTGTCTCAAATTTTATTTCTATATCTGTGATTTATTACCTTTAAATTTGCATTCATCTCATTATTTTACCGAATGATTTAACAGAATTTGTTTGCAGACGACAATTAGAAATTTGGCGCCGAAAGGGTTAATGAGATATGATATAAATCAGATCTACAGTTAAAGGTGCGTACCAAAATATTAAAATCGTCATTTCTCCACCAAACCCTATACTGTGACCACTCTTTAGAATCGTCTCAAATAGTGGAGTTTGGTGGAGTCATAAAGGAGTTATTCTTAAAAATGTTTTAATTTACGCATCTTAAATGGGGCTCTGTAAATACATAAGACGATTTGCAATATCGAATTCCTAATATTTGGCTACATTTTCAAAATTTTGTCTGAATGTGTTTATCAGAACATTTTTAAATAATAGTAAGTACAGTAAACCTCTCTAATGCGACCACTTCTTGAATAAACATTTCTACCTTTATAAGCAGATGGTTGCTTAATGCATGACGAAAGTTATCCTATAGGAGCTTTCTGCATAACTTTCGTCCTGCATTAAGTTACCACCTGCCTCTGTCACCCAGAGTTATGCCACATTTTCGTGGTCGCATTAGAGGGGGTTTACTATATTGTAATAATCATAAAGGTGTAATAATGGTATCAACTATTATCGTAATAGTTGTAATAAGAGTAATAATTGTAATAATCGCAATAATTGTAATAACAGTAATAGTACTTATAACAATAGAATGATTATAATGATCATAATAATTCTAATAATCTTAATAATCGTAATTCATTTCAGTTTATCTATTTTCTTTTTTTTTCATCACGCCTACAATAATAGATGGTAGTTACAAATTATACGTATCGAATGTCCGTTATATGTAACCTGTTTAAAGCGACAATCAAAAAGAGGTTACGCAGGTGGTAATTTTATGCCGGACACAAGTAATACAGAAAGCTCCATGAGGAGTTTTCTGTATTACTTTTGCCCTGCATTAAGCTACGACATCTGTTTTTAAGATTTTTTTATGTCTAATTGTGGTCGCTTAAGACACGTTTTACGGTACAATTAGTGTCGCTTGTTTTGTTTTATATGTTGTCCTTTGTCTTGTAAACTGTTTCTTTAATGTCTGCCTGAAGTTCTGTCTGGTTCTTTGGCTGATACAATATCACATCATTACATCTACATGTACCACACAATGCTGTGCTTTGGCCTAATACCTAAAATCAACCTGTAAATACTTTCGCTGCTCTGTCAGTCACATTATATGTCGCAGCTTTGTATTGAACGCACGTCCTCCCATGGAGAAGACGCGGCACTAGATCTCCTTTACAACTGTTTTGGCATGTGGAAGTTTCACAGGCTTTCGGGTCACAGCTTCAAGCATGATTGTATTAGGCGACGTATGCCGGATTTCTACATTTGAATAATATGCAGTAAAATCTCGATTATTCGAACACTAAAATACGTAGTATTATTGGTCTTTAAGTCTGGTGGCAGCTCTATAATAATAAAGACTTTATTTAAAGAGGGAACGCAGTTTCTGCACGACTTTCACAATGCATTAAGCAGACATCTGCCTAAGAGGGTCTAAATTATTCTATACAAATACTTCGAATAATCGAGAGTTTACTCTAACCCACCTATCTAAGTTGGTTTGTTTGTCCAAACAACCATTTTGAGCGAATTTAGTTTTTTTTAGTAGGGTACATTTTATAAGAATTCAGTTTGAGTGGAAAATATTAGCCAAATAATGTTAACCCTGTTTATCGTGAACTATTCTGGTATGAGTCTACATTATTTGCCCTGTCCCTATTAAGGAACACTGTGCACTTTCTTGAGTATTAATGGATATTTATTAGCTGAAGTTTTATAATGGCATACGTACAGAAGAACTTTTGGTATTGGTAGAAACTGTAGAGTCAGATCTATTATAATTGCATAAGTAAACGAAGCAGATCCTGATTAGACGGCTCACAAAGGAGTCGTTTGATCTGGGTCTACCCTGTTTGCAAAGGCGTGAAAAGGCGTTTTTATAGAGAAAAGGGTTAACCCAACCAGCCCTGGAAATAATTCATGTACAAACATCAAGTTGTATATCTGAAAGACATTTGTTTTTCAATTCCTTTACAGAAACGCTGCCTGAGTACTCAGTCAAACAGTTTAGATCCTGATGAGACGCCGAGTTACTCGGGGTTTCAAATGGATCAAAACTGTTTGCTTATGTAATCACCAATTCGTAATTAGGACTGAATGGTTTAATTAGTGTGCCATAGTGCGTTAACGGCATACTGCTTTAAGACATTCCCTCTTAGACATTTTTAGACACAACCTCTTTGAATAAATCTACCAAAAAGGAGCATTTACTAGAGAAAATGAAACTTTTAGAATTGTGTAGTTTTTAATCCATTATGATAAATAGAGCATTTGCTCCTATGGAGCAAATGCTCTATTTATCACAATGGTTTCAAAAATGACTTTTACAGAGGGATGAAAAGGCGTCAGTATGAGGGAATGGGTTAAATTTTCACTCTTTACTCCATGACTATCAATGCACAACATAATTATACATTGGCTATTAATTTGCACTTTTATAGCAGCAACATGTTAATGGACACAGGAAATTTTGTCTATGGCGGAAATATATATCCAGATCTATATTATATCATAAACAAACAGAACAGATCTAGATCAGACGAGTCCTTTAGGAGCCATTTGATTTGAGTCTATTCTGTTTGCAAAACAGTGAAAGGCGTTTATATGGAGTAAAGGGTTAATGTGCGGGACCGATAATATAAGACCTTTACAAACAGCGAACGGCCAGATGAAATGGCCCCTAAGGGGACCCTTTGATCAGGGTTTGCACTGTCTGTCTTACAAATTCAGTGATAAAATTTTATACAAAGTTTTGAATATTCAGAAAGAGGAGGAGCGGATTTTAATTATTCAGAAAATTAAGATTTAAAGTAAAGCAACTCAAACCATTTGTAAGTAATCGAACAAACATGTTCTAAACGCTGGTCCCATTTGTGAATTAATATCATCATTGGCGAAAGAAAGAAATCTGCAAAAAGAATAACAGCCAGAAACATTAAACGCGACTACCAAAAACCGATATAATTATTGGCCTTAAATGCAGGCAGTAGCTTGATGCAAGTGTTCTCCGCCTTACTTTCATCCTGCGTTAAGCTACAACCTGGGAGTAGTGGCTTTAGAGGGGTGTTAATGGATATCACATTTGACGTTTGTCATTCACGACTTACATGTATTACAGTAAAACCTCTCGCTATTCTTTGTCAGTTTCTTAGAACTTTTCAAAATCAGACTAAAACTATAGCTTTGCTTAAGCTCTCAAACTTTGCAGAATGTGAAATGATTTTCTTACGTACACATGTTTGTAATTGTGTCTCAGTTATGAAGTATTGATATCTATTTGATTGGTATCAGAGGCCCAGATAAGATGCGTGAATTAAAGCATTTTCAAGAATAACTTCTTTTTTTCTCCACCAAACCCTATGGTGTGACCACTCTTTAGAATCGTCTCAAAAAGACGATTCTAAAGAGTGGTCACAGCATAGGGTTTGGTGGAGAAATGAGATTTTAGTATTTGAATACTCGCCCTTACATTTGTATCTGTTGCTCCGGATATCATGCCGACAGAACAAGTGTTAAAACAAGCTTCAGAACAAGTGTTAAAACAAGTTTCAGAACAAATGTAAAAAAGTGTCAAAACAAGATTGATGTTTTCATATGTTTAAATATGGCTCAGATAATTACCATTATCGGTGTTATACACAATAATGTACCGTTTTGCTACATAAAGAATAAAGGTTACCATAAAACAGAAATATATACATTGTTTGATGCATATTGCTGTAAGAAATGCATATGAATTAGTAGAATGTTTTGTAATAGTATACGAGGACGTGTTGGTTTGATATTGACAAATATTGTATAATCAAATATAAATTATACAGTAAAACTTCTTTAAACCGGAATTCTAGTAGAGAAGAATTTTGATACTTTTAGTCAGGTGGCTACTTAATGCAGGATGAAAGTCATGGAGAAAGTTCCTAGAGGAGCTTTCTGTATGACTTTCGCCCTGCGTTAAGCTGTCACCTGTCTCCAAGATCGATATTTACACTTAATCGAAAGTCCGATTTATATTAAGCTTGCACATGTGTTTCTAGATATGCGTAGTGATATATTACAGACCAATCTGTATTGCATATTTTGGAAGGACCAAACTTTTTCGTCGAAGTTCGAGTTATCTGAGTTCGAGATATAGAAGTTAAATTGTATATCTTTTATTTGTCCACCTATTTTGACAGAACAAACTGAGACAAATAGTACTGACTCAGATCATATTGCTCCCGAGGGAGCAGATTGATCAGGATCTATGCTATTTGTTACTATATCAGCCTAATTTAATGTTATGAAAATGGTGCTAAATTATGATCTCTCAGGGATTAATTCTCAATGGTATCCTTGTATATTTCTTAACCCTTTCACCGCCGATGTCGCAAAAAATGCACCACGACAAATAGTGCAGTCCCACGTCAGACGCCGCCTTGAAAAGGCGGCGTCTGATCATGGACTTCACTTTTTTTCTCAATCTTCATTTCTATATAATATATAGGGGATAGAACCTACGCACAGCAAAATTAAACTCATTTCCAGACTCAGGAAGCTTGTGTCTACAAAAAACAAACGAAAAGTCATTTTCGATTTTTTCACCCTGAAGGGCCCTTTTCGCGTGGCCAGTCACATATGTGCTTTATTCCTGAAATTTGCATTTATTTATCTCTTTTCCTTATTTTACCAAATTATTTAACAAAAGTAGTTTGCAGACGACAGTTAGAAATTTGGCACCGAAAGGATTAGATAATATGATGTTGGTTATACTAATGCTGCTTATCTGTATAAATAACATGATATGAAACACGCCTCGCAGGCAGTCTGAGGTTACCGCTACGAAACTGGTTGTTGATACAGTTGATGCAACACACGGCGCCCACACGGCTACCGTACAGCCGCCGTATGCGCGCCGTGGAACAATTCTGACTGCGGCTTGTAAAAAGGTACTTCGGCTGTATAATTATATCCCCTCTCTAAAATTCTACGGCGATCCCTTCGACCTGTCAACAATAGGGATACGTCGTACGGCGGTCTTGCGGGCACCGCAGAATTTCTACGGCCACCGCAGAAATCTCTCGATTTCAGGAATCTACGGTCGCCATACGACAGCCGTACATCAAATGTGACCTGGGTTTTAATGAATGGTAAATCTCGTTTACAAATGTATGAAAACCTGAACGTGTGTATAAAGCGTGTAGATATTAACGCCTCATACAGTACAAAACCCTCTAAACCGGACGTTAAAATTAGCATAAATATCTGTCATGGAGACAGGTGGCAGCTTAATGCTATAGCTCCTCTATGAGCTTTCTGCATGACTTTCACTCTGCATTATGCAGCCACCTGTCTAAAAGTATCGAACTTCTTCTCTACAAGAATTCCGGTTTAGAGGGGTTTTACTGTATTTACATGCAGGTAGTTTCTTTTGTATTTTCCGGCACATTTTATATGTTTTCCTTTTTCCGCCATTACCGTTGGTAAAGGTTCGGTTTTTGCTTCGTTCTTGTTTTTGTTTATTTGGTTCGAAAAAGTTAAATCAATGTCGAATTTCATAATTTCCCCATTATCTAAAGATAACAGATATTTTTGACACACAGAATCAAACCTCTGTATAAAGCGATAGCACGAATAAAGTCTTATTTTGGTTTTAATCATTTCTCTGTTCTATATTTATTCCAAATTTCAATACCTACTGTATATTCATGGACAAAATAGCGGTAATGAAATCTGGAAGGTGTAAACTTCTAGCTAAAAGATCTTTCAAATTCTATATCAAACAGAGCAGACCCTCATCAGACTGCTCCTATAGGAGCCGTCTGATTTGGGCCTACTCTGTTTGCAAATGCGTGAAAATGCATTTATGAGGGAAAGGGTTAACACTTTCCTTCATATAAACGCATTTGAAAACGGAGTAGACCCAGATAAAACGACTTCTGTAGGAGCCGTATGATCAGGGTCTGCATTGTTTGCTTTTGACATGATACTGATCTAATTCTGTAGTTTTTTGTTAAATCCAAACATTTCCTTGAACATTTTGAATTATACACCTTCAGCTGATAAATATTCATAACGGCAAGTTTTCTTACATGGGTATTGAGCAGGAATGTGTTAAGGCAGATTGTAGCTTCATGTAGGACGACATTTATACAGAAAGCTCCTCTTTGAGTTTTCTTCAATACATTTGATCTGCGTTAAGCTACAACCTGCATTTTAAGATTATTACATTTAAATAATGTATCGCTAAAATAATACGACTGCTCAATATAAGTTTATTATTGTCTTTTAAAAATGGTGGCTGCTTAATACAGAACAAAAGGTTACACAGAAAAGCTCCTATAGGAGCTTAATGCATTACATTTACCGTGCATTAAGCAACCGCCTGCTTTTACAGACTCCTCACATTAGCGAGACTTTTCTGTATTTCACCATTTACTCCATGACTATTAATGTAAGAAATAACCCGATCACGAATATTAATTAGATAAATTGTTATACAGTGCTCCCTCCCTACAACGGCCCTCTCAATAACGATTCCCTCCTTACAACAACGCATGTCACTGTTTCCGAAACAACAAGGCTCCAGAAACAACATGTTTCCATCGTTTTTTCTTTATGCCTCCATCAAACCCTATGTTGTGACCACTCTTTAGAATCGTCACTTTGTGACGATTCTAAAGAGTGTCACAACATAGGGTTTGATTGAGGCATAACGGTTTTAGTTCTCGAAATACACCTTATCTTGGGATCTGCAAACAATCTAATTATGTTTGATTTTCCCTCCCTATAACAACTCCCTCTGAACAACACATACAATATTCGTATCCCAAAGGGCGTCATTGTAGAGAGGGAGCACTGTAATAGTACATGGTCACAAGACTGTTTGGCTATATAGCAGAAACAGTAGAATCATAATATGATCTATATCATTTCTTAAGCAAACAGAGCAGACCCTGATCAGACGGCTCCTATAGGAGCCGTCTGATCTGGGTCTACTCTGTTTGCAAAGGCATACAAAGGCGTATTTATGGAATAAAAGCTTTATGATATGTTCGCTTTAGAGAGATTCTAATGCAGTCTGAAACACATAGAATGAACTTAATTATGTTGTTCAGTAGAGTCTCGAAAAAACGACAACATTGTATATCACAAAAGAGACTGTAAATACAGGTGGTTGCTTAATGCAGGGCAGACGTGATACAGAAAGCTCTTATGGGAGCTTTCTATATCAATTTCGTCCTGCATTAAGTTACCACATGTTACAAAATTCCAGAATAATAATTATTTTGAGTGATCGCTTTAGCGAGACTTAACGGTACTTTTATTTACACCTGTGCTAAATGCTTGTATCTTACACATTTTGTTAATAAATATAGGTCGTTGAGGTCTTGCTGGAAAAATCCAGTAGCCGACACGTGTACGAGGCAGTTCTTCAAGCCATCAGCGCGGGACATGTGCAGATAGCAGAGAGCATCCTAAAACACAAACGGTATCTCGAATTATGGAAAGAGAGAAAGAAACTTGGTGACGATGACCATTTCTTCAAGACCCAGTTCGAGGAGTCTCAGTTCTCCCCAGATATCACGCCCCTAATATTGGCCTCGCAGAAGAATCAGTATGAGATTGTCCAACTTCTGCTGCTACGCGGAGAGAAGATCCACAAGCCACATAAGTTTGGATGTCTGTGTCGAGAGTGCGTCAACAAAATGAAGTTTGACCGGCTACGGTCGGCTAAGTACCGGCTCAATGCATACAGGGGTTTGTCGAGCGAAGCATACATTTCGCTTTCAAGCAAAGATCCAATCCTCACAGCATTCCAGCTATCCAAAGAGCTAAAGAACTTGTCAGGATCTGAAAAGTACTTTAAGGTAATGTCTTTTTGTTTTTTCTATATAAATTATCAAAGGCAGTGCATATGTTAAAAGTCTGTGAAAATGGAATAAAAGTGTACGGTGTTGAAAGTTTAAACAGGGCTACAGATAAGGTTCATTTCTCCACCAAAACCCTATACTGTGACAACTCTCGAAGAGACAGTATATGATTTGGTGGAGAAATAAAGTTATTCTTGAAA
Organism: Azorinus chamasolen; assembly: GCA_963576725.1. Classification (NCBI taxonomy): domain Eukaryota; kingdom Metazoa; phylum Mollusca; class Bivalvia; order Cardiida; family Solecurtidae; genus Azorinus; species Azorinus chamasolen. The sequence continues at coordinate 30,936,853 of OY755238.1, read as the reverse complement.
GTATTCTAATTTACGCATCTTATCTGGAGCTCTGTTAAAGTACTGTTAAATATCGATGCCGCCAATGTTATACGCCACCGTTTTTTTAGAATGAAAATCATATATGTTCTAGTTCGGTATCGATCATACTCGTCAGTGTTCCATTTGATTCCCCGAAGTGTTCCGATTGGATCTGAGTGCGTTTGCGATATCACAATACAATTTAATATGTTTTTTCTAGAACAAGAAGTTAAGTACTAATGTAAAACGTTATCATTGATTCGCAAGTGTGTTGTACGGTATAAGTTGTTCAGAGAACTCTTAATCAAATGAAATAAACAGTATACAATTTCATTGGCTATGAGATATCAAAATATAAGCGCTCTTTGTGGACAGTTACGATGATTAAGGAATTGAAATGAATGAAACCGCGATAATTCGAAATTTAAGTATAGAAGAATTTGGACCCTTTTAGGCAGGTGAAAGCTTTAAAGCGCGGTTGAAGACTTGCTTAAGGCACCCTGCATTAAGCTACCACCTGGCGTAAAATAGATAACGAAGTGTTCGAATAATCGAGGTTTTACTTTATAAGAGGAATACGAGACACATACATACACATATAGGTTATGTTGCGAGAATTCAATTTGTAAAACTGATATTTATCCTTCACTTGCTATTCACGTCAATATACCTACCTGTAAATAGGGAAGACCCAGATGAGACAGCTCCTGCAGGAGCTGTCTCATCAGGGTCTGCACTATTTACAAGTTGATTGTGCAACCAGTACACTCCACAGCAGTGATTGCACAGCGACATACGTGTACACAGTGAAGATATATGTAATTATACAACAGTGCATGGGTAAAGAAGGAGAAATGTATTTTAAAATTCTGCAAGAGAAGGGTTAAACGAGTCTTGGAAAATGTTATTATATTTGTATTTAGAAATGTTAGACCTATATATGCAGCGTATCTGTGCATTTATTCTTCTGTAGCAAGTGCGTGCAATACGATATAATTTACTTACAAAAGGCTATAGTGTGATATAGAACACGATTTTATTGATATTCGCCAATATTGTGTAAGCTATAATAGACTACAGTTGAACTTCGATATTTCGAACTCGGATAACTCGAACTTCGGGATAACTCGAACTAAACGATCAGTCCTTCCAAAACTTACTTACAGTATTGCTCTAAAATGTATAACTACGCATATTTGGAAACACGTGTGACAGCTTAATGCAGTTCTAAAGTAATGTTGAAAGCTTCTACAGGAGCTTTCAACATTACGTTAGACCTGCATTAAGCTGTGAACTTAAGAAATTGTCGAGATCAGAAATCGGATGACTCGAACTTCTGCTATCTCGAAGTAATTTGTATGGTCCCTTGAAATTCGATAGCTCGAATTTCACTTGTAGTTTCGGCAGTAAGTGCCATCTCGAAAATATCACGGATACCGTTCATGTTCCAACATGACCATAAACTAGGGATGTCAACGGCTAACCGGTTAACCGGTTAATCGATCGGATGACCGATAATCGGTTATTAAATATGATATTCGGTTACCTGAATTAAAAAATAAATATTAATAAAGGTAGTGTCATTCATTTTATAATGACAAAAATCCCGAAAATTTAACTTTCTCTTCCCATCCATATCATAAAGATTGCCCCCTGTTGTGACAAACAAACCCTCAAGGCAGATTAGTGATAGCATCCATCGGTCTACGGTGTCACCAGTAGATAAGCGCCAATCAAGCACATTTTGTTTTGATAACCACTGTATCATTTGGAGCAGTTTGTTGTTTGCATATTGTTTCGGTCGAATGACAATATCCACTCAAGTGGACCAACACCTGTTCTGCGCAAGTAACGCTCTACATTAATTTGTGTTTAGTTAAAGAACATATGAAGCAGCAATTCGTAACTACTCGTCGTATTCCGTCAGAGCTGAGATGTTCCGAGTGGTGAAGCAGAATGAATGAGTTCATTCCACTTACCAAATGTACGCAAGAAAAAACGAACTATCCGAGCTGTCATTGTGTAGCCATTTCTTTGCAGAATTCCTTCGCTAAACACATGTTACGGCAGCTAAAATACGTGTTAACTCTATACATTTGAGTTTTAGTAGATACAGCTACAGTATGAAAATAATAATTTTCAAATGCAATCGAAAGTGAGATTCGAGTCTCCGAATAGAACTCGTCGGAAGTGCGTTTGCATTATCTCCCTTGATGTAAATAGAAAAGCTAGAACGCTGATATTTTGTTGTTGGGTCTGTTGACGTATCTTTGAGAAAACCATAGTTATTACATTTATTCATTGGTCGGATTTGTTTTGAAAACCCGTTTAATAGAACAATATATTAAACATCTGGGGCCAATACACGTGCAGTCCGCTGTTATGAGGTATCCAGACACACACGAACTTCGTCAATTTTGTAATGTCGTTGTATAATAGTCACAAATCTTCCGATTAACCGGTTAACCGGTCGAAAGAATGAACGATTAATCGGTTAGTGAAAAAGCCGATTATTGACATCCCTACCATAAACAGAGGCGGGGTCATTGCTTTAATTTAATTTTTCTCTAATGTTTGTCCATTTTGCTAAGTGGTTTTAAGTTGATATTTTCTCCTCGTTTCTCTCTGATGTTTATCTATTTTTTAATGGGTATAACCCTTTCACTGCCTATGCCGGATCTGTGATTACCTATGCAAACAGTTTGGATCCAGATGAGACGCCGACTTACTCGGCGTCTCATCAGGATCCAAACTGTTTGTTGCTGTTACTATGTTTTTGAAACAAAAATTAAGAAAATCAGAAAAATGAAAATTTGTAGCAGACGACAAAGTTAGCAGACGACAGAATTTGGCAGCGAAAGGGTTTAATGTATTGGTAAGCATATGACAAATATGTGAAAATGTCAAAGGTATTGTCATACAGCATTACAATCTTATTATTATGCCGTGTCCATGGAAACGATAGTTTCCATATGAAACATTTAATTTACGGTGTTTCATGGAATTTGCGCTACAGAAATACACGTATTGACGACACATTCTCGTATTTCATTAATGTTAATGTGTCATTTAATACGAGTGTTTTGAATCTCTATTATAACTTCAATTATCATTTTAACCATTTACTCCATAACTGCGCCTTTCCACGCTTTAGCAAATAGTGTTGACTCAGATCAGACGGCTCATACAGTAGCCGTCTTATCAGGGTCTACTCGTTTTGGTTATGATGCAATATAGATGTGATTATACAGTTTCTGCCATGACCAAAATTCCCCGTGTCATGTGCTATTATAAAAGTTTATCTAATTAATATCCATGGTGTCATTATTTCTTACATGGATATTCATGGAGTAAAGGGCTAAGGTTTTATCCGATAGAGGCGTCTGTACGCATTTGCAAACAGAGAAGACCTTTTCTTGAGGTAATAAAACGTTTGACATGAGTCTGAGATTATTAGCAAACACCTGATCAATTAGATTCTTGAGAATGAACTCAGAATGATACTCTGACCTTTGGTCAGGCAGCTCGTGCAGGAGCTTTTAATCCTAACAGTGCGGGGCCACGAGTCACTAATGTCCTATGCAAACAGTGTAGAACCAGATGACAGGGTTCCAGGAGGAACCCTCTCATCAGGGTCTACACTGTTTGTCATGCTTCATTTTTCTTAAGAAAAATCCCCAAATATTCACCATAGACTTGACCTGTTTGTATTTTGGAATAGTCCATTTGACAAATCAGCGTCGTAAGGGTTAATATCCTTCTCAAAGCATGTTTATTATGTCTCCCCCATATTCATATGGGGAAGACATATTGTTTTCGTGAGAGTTGTCTGTCTGTCTGTCTGTCTGTCCGTCTGTCCGTCTGTCCGTCCGTCTGTCTGTCTGTCCGTCACACTTTTTGTCCGGACGATAACTTCAATATGCTTGATGCCAGTTGATTGAAACTTCATATATGGAAAGAGCATAATGAGGGGAAGTGTCATGCACAAGGTCCATAACTCTGGCTTCACTAATATAGGAGTTATTGTCCCTTGTAAAAAAACATACTTTTTTGTCCGGACGATAACTCCTATATGGCTCATGCCATTGGATTGAAACTTCATATATGGAAAGATCATGACGAGTGGAAGTGTCATGCACAAGGTCCATAACTCTAGCTTCACTAATATTGGAGTTATTGCCCTTTGTAAAAAATATCACAATTTTTTGTCTGGACAATAACTTCAATATGCCTGATGCCAGTTGATTGAAACTTCATATATGGGAGGATCATAATGAAAGGAAGTGTCATGCACAAGGTACATAACTCTGGCTTCACTAATATAGGAGTTATTGCCCTTTGTAAAAAAAATCACACTTTTTTGTCGGGAAGATAACTTCTATATGGCTCATGCCATTGGATTGAAACTTCATATATGGAAAGATCATAACGAGAGGAAGTGTCATGCACAAGGTCCATAACTCTGGCTTCACTAATATTGGAGTTATTGCCCTTTGTAAAAAAATCACAATTTTTTGTCCGGATGATAACTCCTATGTGACACATGCCATTGGAGTGAAACTTCATACATGGAAAGATCATGATCAGAGAAAGTGTCATGCATAAGATCCTTAACTCGAGCTTCAATAAATTTAGAGTTATTGCCCCTTGTACATTTGTTTAATGCTTTCTTGTCCGGACGATAACTCCTACATGGCTCTTGCCATCGTATTGGAACTTCATACATGGAAAGAGCATGATGAGAGAAAGTGTCATGAACAAGGGTCATAACTCTGGCTTCAATACTTTTTGAGCTATTGCCCTTTGTTACATTTTATGGCGGATCAATAACTCCTGTTCGACTAATGCTATTGGAATGACATTTTATTTTTGGAAAGAGTATGATGAAAGTAAGTGTCGTGCACAAGGGCCATAAATCTGGTATCAGTATTTTTGGAGTTATTAGCTGTTATCATTTTCTTCTTGAAAAATGTGGTGTGGAAAGCGCATAATCAGGGGAAGTATCATTCATCAAGACCATAACATTTTTAGTGATTTCCCTTTACATATTGTTTTTATTAGAGGGGAGACATCCGTTTTTGTGACAAAAACCTCTAGTTGAAATTAACATACTGATGAAAATAAACATCTATCTATCTTTAACTCTGTAGGAATCGTCTGACCACCAGGGCCTTCTATGTTCATTTGTGGAATAATATAGATGTGTCGTTATAAAATCAATCTAATAAATATTCATGATGTCATTATTTTATTACATTAATATTCATAAAGCAAAGGATTAACTACACAAATGATGGGCATAAGGAAATACGGTGTTTTAAACAAAAACTATGCATTAGATACATAGAGGCATTAAACACACAAATCATTATGCTTAGGAGATTAGATACACAGATGTTATGCATCATTAAATATCAGTGTTATGATGTAGATACATAGAAAAAATGCCCCAGAGATAAGATATAGAGAGGGGGTATGAGTCATGAAATATATTATGTTACATATGAGACACACATAGGTTATGAACCATGAAATATATGTGTTACACATGGGATACACAAAGGTTATGTACCATGAAAGTCAAAGTTTGTGCATTGGACACATAGAGGTTACATGTATATAGTTGAAATATTATGCATTAGTTATACATAGATTAGCATAATGAAGTACACATATTATGTATTAAATACACAAAGTTCCAAATGTTATGTATTAAATACACAATGTTCAATTATTATGTATCAAATACACAAAGTTCAAAATGTTATATATTAGATACAAAATGTTCAAATGTTATGTATTAAATACACAAAGTTCAAATGTTATGCGTTTTAGATGCACAATGTTCAAATGTTATGTATTAGATACTCAAAGTTCAAATGTTATGTATTAAATACACACAGTTCAAATGTTATGCGTTTTAGATTCACAATGTTCACATGTTATGTATTAGATACACACAGTTCAAATGTTATGTATTAAATACACAAAGTTCAAATGTTATGTATTAAATACACAAAGTTTAAATGTTATGTATTAGATACACAAAGAATATGCTGCAGACATTAGTTACACAGTGATTATGTGTTATGAAATATAATTGTTATGCATATATTAGATACGCATTGGTTATACACTTTGAAATACAACTAACATGCGTTAACAATTTTGCATTAGGAATTACACAGTTTGTGCATTAAATTTCTACAGATTATATATTATTTGTTTTGCCAATATTTTCTCATTGCAGCTTGAATACAATGAACTGTCCAACCAGCTCAGCGAATATGTAGTGAAATTACTCGACAGGGTTCGAACCCAGCGAGAGCTGGAATTTGTCCTGAACAAAACTGGTAAAGCCAATGAAGAGAAATACAGTGATTTGGCCAGACTTAAGTTGGCTTTACAGTACAAGGAGAAAAAGGTTTGTTCTACAATAGTTCTAATACAGTAAACCCTCTCCAAAACAGCTACTCGAACGATGTCTAGTTCCAGTTATTTTCAAACTTAATGCAGGACGTAAACTATGGAGAAAACTTACATAGGAGTTGTGTATTACTTTCATGCTACAGGAAGCGACTGTCTTCTTTTAAACAAATCCTTTCAATTCAGTTAGCTGTTTCTATAGAGAGAGTGCTACATAATTATAAAGGTGCGTACTCAAATACTAAAATCGTAGTTTTGCAGCAGAGAGACAATGTATTTATTATGATTTCGTATTGTTACTCTAAAACGTTCATATGCGTGTGTATTCTAAAAATATTTTATATCTTATTTAACTTAAAAAACAACATGTGAATCTCGAAAAGATAAATCTAAACAAAATTATAAGATTAATATATCAGAGCTATGGATAAAGGTGCGTACCCAAATACTAAAATCGACATTTCTCAAACCCTATACTGTGACCACTCTTTAGAATCGTCTCGAAGAGACGATTCTAAAGAGTGGTCACATTATAGGGTTTGGTGGAGAAATAAAGGAGCTAACCTTAACAATGTTAAAATTTACATATTTTATCTAGACCTCTGATATATATTTGTATTACTGTGAACAGCGGTGGTTGGAATTTGGTGTTTGCAATATTACTCAAAATAAAACATTGATGTGTGGCTAATACGACCAATAAAAAACCCCAGTCTAATTCTGGATTTTAAAACAAACTGACTTAATGCAGGACAAAAGTAATACAGAAAGCTCTTATATGAGTTTTTGTTAAGTATTACTTTTTTGCCCTGCATTAAGCAACTACATGGGTTTCAGTCTTCATGTTAATAAAGCCATGTGGTTGCTATAGCGAGACTTTATAGCATTTCTATTTCTAATTTGGTAATATAATGATAGGCTTTATAGATGCCGCTGAACTTATCCGATTTTTCATCGGAACAATTTCTCATGTTAACAGTTTAATGTAGGTCTAAAGTAATGCTGAAAGCTCCTTCTAAAGCTTTCAGCATTACTTTAGACATGCATTAAGATGTCACATGTGTTTCTAGATATGCGTAGTGATACATTTTAGAACAATTCTGTATTGTAAATTTTGGAAGGACCAAACCTTTAGTTCAAATTATCCCGAAGTTCGAATTATCCTAGTTCGAGATATCGAAGTTCAACCGTATCTACATATCAATATTTAGCCTTTTCATAATTGTTCGGTCGAACATTAAAGAGCGAAACAATCTGATGTTTATGACCGGTATAAAATTTTAACGGCCAAACATAACATTTTATAACATAACGTCTTGTGTGGTAAAGGCAATGTTTCAGTGCAGTTGACTTTCGATATCTGGAACTTCAAGAGACCATACAAATTACAACGAGATAGCAGAAGCTCGACTCATCCGATTTCTAATCTGGGACAATTTCTCACAGCTTAATGCAGTGTAAAGCAATGCTGAACGCTGAAGTAGGAGCGTCCAGCATTACTTTCAACCTGCATTAAGCTGTCACATGTATTTCTAGATATGTTTAGTGATACATTTTAGAACAATTCTGTATTGTAAATTTCGGAAGGACAGAACTTTTAGTTCGACTCATCTCGAAGTTCGAGTTACCCGAACTCGAGATATCGAAGTTCTCCTGCATGTTGAATCTTTATTGTATGTAATTTATTGAATAATATTTATAACATAAAACTTCGATACAGTAAAACCTCTCTAAACCGGACGTTGAATTCAGCATAACTATCGGTCTTGGGAACAGGTGGCAGCTTAATGCAGGGTGAAATTCATGCAGAAAGCTCATAGAGGAGCTTTCTGCATGACTTTCACTCTGCATTAAGCAGCCACCTGCCTAAAAATATCGAAATTCTGCTCATCTAGAATTCCGGTTTAGAGGGGTTTTACTGTATCTGCCTTTTATACCCATGTACAACTATTCAAACCTTTTTTTAGTTTGTTGCTCACCCAAGCTGCCAACAACGACTCGACAAAAAGTGGTATCAGGGCATCGACCCGTTTATGAAAGCGGGACTTCTTAAGAGATTGGGCATGGTATTCCTGTTTGTGTTGGCCTACCCGTTCCTGACGTTTATCTACATCATTGTGCCGAAAGCAGACTTCAGAGTAAGGCCTATAACTCACGTTATCTCATTATTGAAACCATTCTCATACCAAACATATAACGTATTCTCTATTTTGAATTTGTTGAAAATTTCATTTGTTCAATCATCTGAGAAATTGCAATTGAACCTGTCTTAAGCGACTATCAAAATGAGGTCTAATTATGGGTCTGCAAGGCAGGTGGTAGCTTAATGTAGGTCAAAAGTAATGCAGAAAACTCCTACAGGAGCTTCTTGCATTACGTTTGCCCTGCATTAAACAACCACCTGCTTTTTAAAACTCTTATGTTCAATAAATGAATGACCGCTTTACCCTTTCCTCCATTAATACGCATTTCTATGCCTCTGTAAAAGTCACTTTGTGACACCATTGTGATAAATAGAGAATTTTCCCCATTAGGAGCAAATGCTCTATTTATCACAATGGTTTCCAACTACAAAGTTCTGATTTTTTCCCCTCTAGTTAATGCTCCTTTTCGGTAGATTTATTCAGAGGTTGTATCTAAAAATAGCCTATGAGGTAATGGGTTAAGAATGGTTCTACTGGATTAAACAAGTGTCAAATTTCAGCCGTTTACAAGCTATATTCGATATTTTGTCTGGTAACAAATACACACTGCATATTTCAATTGGCCAAAAACACTTAGACGATAATTAAAATGGTTACAATCACAATACACAAAACCAGCCTCTTGCAAAAATTCTATTAACCGTTACCCTGATGAATGATCATGTAAGAAATAGTGTATGACATGATACATATTTATAAGCTGACTTCTTTTTATAATGTCATACATGTATGTATACATGATGTTTTGGTATCGGTAGAAGCTGTAGAGTCCGATCTAATATGATTTCATAAACAAACAGAGCAGACCCTGATTAAATGACTCCTACAGATACCGTCAGACCTGGGTCTGTTCTGTTTGCAAAGGTGTGGAAAAGTGTTTGTGTAGTGGAAAAGGTTAGATAGTAAAATTGCAATGCAACCAAATCAAAACGTAAACATTCTTTAGTTAACTCTACACTCCATGTATACAATGTACACATTTTAACACTTAATAAGTTAATATGCTGAATCATTTAATCTGGTTACTCATTTTATGAATATTATTAAATATTGTTTAATTTTTTGTGAAGGTTCTGAAGATGTTTAATGTGATTTATAATTATTATTTAAACCTAGGACTGTATTAAATAGATGTATATGTAAGTAGTGAAGAGGGGTGGTTCCCCAACACTTACACACCAATGAGAGGATAATAAACGGTGTTCCGACATCTTAAGAGGACTTGAAATAATTGAAAAAATGATCAAAAAGGTCTGTCAACATTTATCACTACAGAAAACGATCATTATGACAAACAGTGTAGATCCAGATCAAAGGGGCTACATCGAGAGCCATTTGATACGGGTCTACACTGTTTGCAAGTGTATTATTTACTCGGTCCCCGTAACTTATTATATGTTTACAATCTCATTCCTTATTTTCTGTCATGGCCAAACTTCTGTGTTTATATGACATCATAATTCAGCTGATTAATATTCGCGATGATATTATTTCTGGCATGAATATTAATGGGATAAAGTATTAATATGAATATTTTACATCTTTCAGTGGTTAAAGATCTTGCGTTTCCCATGGGTGAAGTTTTCTGTACACACAACTTCATTTATCACATTTTTGTTGATGATAATTGTCACAACCATGGAAGCTACATATGTGTTCAGGAGAAACAGTACTTTGGGTAAGTTTTTGTCTGACCATATGCATTTCTCAGAGATTGTGTTGAGATTTTTTTTCAAACGTTTAGTAGCATAAGGACATGTGACCCTGCAAGTATTATTTATTTTTACATAAGAACGTCAGAGTTATGACCCTTTGTTGGCGAAAATATATAACGGTTTGTCTGTCCAGAGTCATATCTCACAAACTGTTCGGAGATTTTCGATGAAACTTTGTGAAAATATTGAACAGCATAACACTATTATGCCCTGCAAGTATTATCTATATTGACTTTGGAAGAGTTAGGACTCTTTGTTTGCCAGAAACATAATGTTTTTATGTTTCGAGCAATATCTAAGAAACAATTTGAAGATTACTATGACACTTTGAGTAAATGTCTAGTGCCACGAGGAAATGCTACCCTATAAGTATCATTAATATTGACTTTGGAACACCAGAGTTTCGGTCCTTTGTATGCTAATAACTTAACCTTTTTGTCTGTCTGGAGTCATATTTCAGAAACACGTTGAGTTTTTTTTCTATAGAACTCGATGTCAATGTTTAGAACTATCAGGAAATACCGCACTGACAGAGTCACTCATATTGAACTTGGAACACGGGAGCTATGGTCCTTTGTGAAATACTTATTCTTGTTTTCCGTCTAAGTCATGTCTAACATACTGTTTGGACGTTTTTAATGAATATTTGTGTAATTGTTTAGTGCCATAAAGAATTGCGACCCTGCAAGTATCATTTAAAGTTACATTTGAACACAAGAGATCTGGCTCTTTGTTTGAGAAAAAAACATTTTGTGTCCGTCGGTCCATTGACGCAGTTAATTACTGAGGCCAGCACTTGTTTGGCAGGGGGTATCGATTCATCGAAATTGCTTGGTTCATAAGCAAACAGAGCTGTCCCTGTCTAAACTAACATTTCCTTGTAATTAAGTTAATGAATAGCCATGAAGTGATGCATTCATGTATAAATATATACATTTTAAATAGGAAAAGCGTTGCCAAATATACAAAATACAAAAAAATACAAATATTTTATTAAGCATTAAGCAAAACACGTTGCTTTTAACCATCAGGAAACATCTGCACATAGTGAAAGTACATGAAAAGTAATACATGTACAATGAACAAGGTAGATAAGTCAGAATGTTTCGGAAGAGTTGTCGTTATTGTGAAGAACGTATTCTATGTTATTCAAATATACTAATGTTTTTCGATTCTGTTGCAGCGACGGACTATCCGAATGAGTTCCGGAAGTACGAGCATCTTCGGAACGTTTCTAATGCGTACTATTACGGAGCAGATTTGCCCATACGCCAGAAGTTACCAACTACTACGCAGGCCCTCATCACTCTGTGGACATTTGGTAATGTTCTTTTTGATACAGTTCAACTGCGATATCTCGAACTTAAAGGACCATGTAAAATACTTCAAGATAACAGAGGTTCGAGTCATGTCATCCGATTTTTGTTTAGATTATCTCAAGTTCATAGCTTAATACAGATTTAAACTAATTTAGACCTGCATTAAGCTGTCACACATGTTTCCAGATAGGCATAGTAGTACCTTTAATGAATAATTCCGTATTGTAAATTTTGGAAGGATCGAACTTTGAATTCGAGTTATACGAAATTCGAGTTATCCGAGTTTGAGATATCGAAGTTCAACTGTATTTCCCCAAACATAATTTGCTCTCATTTACCTTTTCGGTACCAGAATTGTCGCCTGCTAGACAATTGTTTGGATCAAACTTTTGGGTGGTTGTGTCTTAACCATTCTCTTGCTGAATTTTAAAATGCATGTCTCCTTCTTTACCCATGCCCTGTTGTATAATTACATATATCTTCACTGTGTACAAGTATTTCGCTGTGCAATCACTGCTGTGGAGTGCACTGGTTGCACAATCAACTTGTAAATAGTGCAGACCCTGATGAGACAGCTCCTGCAGGAGCTGTCTCATCTGGGTCTTCACTATTTACAGGTAGGTATATTGACGCGAATAGCGAAGGGTTAAATTTCTTTATAAAATGATAAACAGAATAGAAAACCAAACTGTTTCGATCCTGATGATTTAGCTGTCGACTTATCTGGAGCCGACCTGTTTGCATATGATATCACATACCCGTCTTCATAGCAATGAAGGGGTTTATTTCTATCACTTTTAGCGACAAGTTGTTGGTTCAGGGAAACACTATCGTCGGCTTTAAGTTTCAGAGTTGAGTTTCCTTCAATTTCTTTTTAAAAACGTAATTTGAATGTCAAACAGTTTCTATCAGGCTGATAGGCCTACATAGGGTTACTGCTTGCAACGATAATCAAATACAGTAAAACCTCTCTAAACCGGACGTTGAATTCAGCATAACTATCGGTTTTGGGGACAGGTGGCAGCTTAATGCAGGGTGAAAGTCATGCAGAAAGCTCCTTTAGGAGCTTTCTGCATGACTATCATCCTGCATTAAGCAGCCACCTGCCTAAAAATATCGAAATTCTTCTCATCTAGAATTCCGGTTTAGAGGGGTTTTAATGTATTCGATTTCCGGCGACATGGCAGTTGCATACAAGTTCGTCTGCAAAAACTGACGTCTGTTTCGGTTTTTATTTACCGAATTTATTGCTCCTTGTTTCGAAAAACATTATCACGACATCAAACGGTATAGATCTTGTAGTGCTAAGCGTCGCCCCTGGATACAAACTTTTGGAAAAGTGATTACAGAAATAATTATATAACATAAGCAGAGGTCCATATAAGATGCGCGAGTAAAAACAAAATTTGGTTATGTCTCCACCAGACCTGTGCTGTGACCACTCTTTAGAATCGTCTCGAAGAGTGGTCACAGTATAGGGTTTGATGGAAACAAATGGCGAGTTTAATATCTGAGTACGCACATTTATCTGTTGCTATGGTTACGTATAACGGGAGTGTGTTCACTACTGTTATGTCAGGGTTCCTGTCTCACGTGGTTGTCCAATTCGTGTTGTCGATATGGTTTGGTTTCCATAGTAAAATACACGAGTTCGTGCCAAAGTTCTAACGTCGGGATTCATATTTAAATTCTTGTATGTTTAGTTCAGGGATCTGTTATCAGAGAAATACAGTAAAACCCCTCTAAACCAGATTTCTAGTAGAGAATAATTGATATACTTTTAGGGAGGTTGCTGCTTATTGCGGGGCGAAAGTCGTGCAGAAAGATCGTATAGGAGTTTTCTGCATGACTTTCACCCTGTATTAAGCTGTCACCTGTCTCCAAGACCGATATTTATACTAAATTTAACGTCCGGTTTAGAGGGGAGTTACTTCACTGTTCGGTGTTTTAAACTCATTCCTCCTAGACTATGCTTAGACTCAAGCTCTTTGAATTAATCTACCAAAAAGGAACATTAAGTATATAAAAAGGGGAAGATAATTTTAGAAATGTGTAGGTTTGAAACCATTGTGGTAAATAGAGCATTTGCTCCTGTGGAGCAAATGCTCTATTTATCACAATGGTTTCAATAAATGAGCTTTAAAGAGGCGCAAAAAAGGCGTCAGTAGGAGGGAATGTGTTACAGCGACGAAAGTCCCGATGCAAACAAACACAAAGCATTTGTTTTCACAGGTGCTTTCAGACGGTGTTACATATTCTATAACACGAACACGTTTTCAGATAGATCGAAGCACTTTTGATTCAATGTTCCTGTTTCAGGAGTTTTTCCAGTTCGTGCTGTCGTTATATTTGGTTAACATAGTAACAAAACTCAAGTCCGTGTCTAGGCGTATCAAATTGTGGTGCAATAAAACCCCTCTAAACCAGACGTTCAATTTAGAATAAATAATCGATTTTGGAGACAGATGACAGTTTAGAGAGCTAGAGCTAGAGGAGCTTTCTGCATGACTTTCACCCTGCATTAAGCAGGCACCTGTCTAAAAGTATTTAAATTCTTCTCTTCTAAAATTCCTGTTTAGAAGGTTTTACTACATAAATGTTTGATTTTCTGCAGTACACGCACATTTTCAGACAGGTGGAAGCATTGGTATATCACGGTTTTCGTGCCAATGGCGTGTTCACATACCTTCATTTCTATTTCCTACATAAGGCGTGTGTCAAGTTGACTTTAACCATTATCCCACTGTGAAAAAAGAATGTCTGTTCATGTTTTTGATCTTGTTTGATCAAGCTTTTGAGGAACAATTAATCAAATTGAGTAAATACTGACAGAGCGTCAAGCAATTTAGATTCTGGTGAGACGCCAAGTTCCTTGACACCTTATCTGGATCCAAGTTGTTTGCAAATGCGACAAAAGTTGGGATGAACGGGATAAGGTTTAAGGTTTTTAATCTCACCAGTGCGTACCCATATGAAATAGGTGTTATTATATATTAATTAGGTGTATAGGGGCTATAATGTCTAAAAGTATGTCATTCCACCTTAACATTGTCATCCTATGTTCTAAAGTATTGGGTGGTTTAACTTTGTCATTCCGCCTTTTAACAAACCCTTTCAGTGCCAAATTTCTAATTGTCGTCTGCAATCCAAGTTTGTTAAATCATCCAGTAAAATAAGGAAATGAGATAAATAAATGCAAATTTCAAAGGAATAAAGCACATACATGTATATAGAAATAGAGATTGAGACAAATAGTGAAGTCCCTGATCAGACGCCGCCTTGAAAAGGCGGCGTCTGATCTAGGACTGCACTATTTGTCGTGGTGGATTTATGCGACTGCGGCGTTGAAGGGGGTTAATGCAAGGGACCATTTATTGTAGAAAAATATTACCTGTCATTCGTCATTCCATTTTCATTGGTTCTTCACTTTAGGGAGTCCCGTTATTACAGTGGTTCGTGTATCACGATTATGTCTACATTGTACAGTAACTGTTGCTATTTCTGATTTTTCACCATAAATACACGGATGTCAAAACTGAAGCCACGTGACAAATGGATGGGCCCCAAAGTAAGATCTAAACGACTTTTCCTTTGATACTAGGGGTATAAATTGGTTGTACGAATGCATATCCAGATTGTATGGGGTATCAAGTAATGGATTAAGGAATACATGTCCACATGTTACCGTTGTTATTTCAGGTTTCCTGTATCATGAGTGTGTACAGATCTACAGTGAAGGCTTTGCGTCCTACTGCTCCTCTTTGTATAACCTGATGGACTACGCCTTGTTGATGTTGTACTCGTGTTCCTTCACGCTGAAGTATCTCGTCATGGTCAAGGTAGGGACACCGACCCTAAGTGTAGATTCAGATCAGTGTATGCAGTAAAACCTCTCTATAACGGCCACTAAATTACATCAAGTATTTTGTGTTAAATGCATGTGGCTGCGTAAAGCAAGGTGAAAGTAAAACAGGAGCGTTCTGTTTTACTTTCACCTTGCTTTACGCTGCCACCTGCCCTAAATATCAACTAATTAACACAATTTAGTGGCCGTTATAGAGAGGTTTTACAGTATTTACAGTCATTATTTCTTACATGAATATTCATTGGTTAACCCATTACTACATACATACTCATTTCTACGTCTTTGCAAGCATGATAGACCCAGATCAGACGACCCAAGTAGAAGCTGTCTGATCAGGGTCTGGTCTGTTTGCTGGTGATATAACTATGCTTGTGGTAGGAGTCTACAGTTTCTGTCATAGCCATATATCTCCGTGTCCATGTGCTATTGTAACTCTTTACTCCATGAATATTCATGTAAGAAATAATTGCATCATGCATATTAGTTATATTAGTTGTATAGAATCAGATCTTTATCATTTCAAAAGCAAACAGTTTCTACTTTGGGAAACATTTCATGTGTTGATATGCCATTTTAAAAACCTTAGTAATTATCTTGATGTCATCATTTCTACATGAATATTCATGGACTTAACTCTTTTGACGCAAAATTTAAAAATGTCGTCTGCAATAATAATTTCATAATAAATACAATTCTAAACTAAATAGTAAAGGTATATTAGTAAAACATTTGTTTTTAAAAACCTGTATCCTTGGGCTGAAATAATACAGAAAACAGTGAAGTCCCAGGTCAAGGCGGCATCTGGCCTGGGACTGCACTATTTTCAATGGTGCCAACAGGCGACATTGGCGGCATCTGGCCTGGGAATGCACTATTTTCAATGGTGTCAGCAGGCGACATTGGCGCCGAAAGGGTTAATGTTAAGTTAAGGATTGTATGTAAATTCAATCGATATCCACCATTGGCAAATTGCTTGATGAATGACCCTAGATGTATTATAAAATGAGTTTACTAGGGTCAGATTGCTCTATAAATGACCCTTGATTAGTTATAAAATGAGTTTACCGGGGTCATAATCTGTCTTAATATCGGTTCATGAATATTTGCAGCTCTAAAAAAGGATTCCGATCTGTCTGACTATTCGCTGACATGCAAGCTTTGGCATTTGCTTGCGGTGCTTTTGCATTTCAGTGGTACATGTCCTTCATCTTCGCAACATTGGAATGAAATTGCGTGACACATGTGTCAAGTCATCTGAGTAGATTTAATTAGAATTTGTCATGATAAAAATATGTCTGTGCCATTGGCACTGCGGAAGTTTACCGTTATTATACAACCTGTGATCTGACTCGCATAAGCAACCAGCTTGGATCCTGATGAGACGCCGAGTAACTCGGCGTCTCATCAGGATCCAAGCTGTTTGACACTTGACACTTTGTCAATAAATTCACAAAAACTTGATCGAATCGGAAGTAGTCAAAATTTTATGAAATCCAAAGTTTTAACAGACAATATTTTTTTCACAGCGGAATAATGGTTTATGGGTACTTAATACTTTGAACTACTTGCATGTTACGGGTGCATATCAGTCAGAGCAGTTGATAAACACATTTTAAATTGCTTTGTTGTCGGCAAAGTTCACGAGAATATTGGAGTCGTTGAACAAGTTGACTATTTCAGGCAGTTACATAACGAGACAAAACCTTAATTGAACTGTTTTGTAATGAAGTGTTGCAATTTGTTGCCTATTGCATTTGAAGTGAACACTCATTAGCCCTTTCCTTCATATGCCTTTTGACGCATGTGCAAACAGTGTATACCCAGACCAGACGGCTCCTATAGGAGCAGTCTGATCAGGGTCTGCTCTGTTCGCTTACGAAATTATATAGATCTGATTCTTCAGTTTCTGCTATGGCCACAGAATAATGTGTCCATGTGCTATTATAACAAATCAATATTCATGACGTCATTATTTCATACATGACTATTCATAGCGGAAATGGTTAAAAGCTATCTACAGCGAGTACCCAAACGGTGTTCAATTCTGGTCTAGGACTCTTTGCACCATGAATATTCATGCAAGAAATAACGACATCATGAATAGTAACTATATGATTTTTTATAATGTCAGATGAACAGCTGAATTCTAATCCAGACAGAAACTATAGAATTAAATATATACAAACAGAGTAGACCTAATGTTTTTGTTTCTAATTCTATGTTTTTTTTGCTAATGCTTCTGTTTCTAATACGTTGGTTCTAATGATTTTGTTTATCGTATATATTACAGTAAACTCTCATTAGAACGGCCATGTTCGTTCGCACAGAAGTGCCGTTGTATTGAAAATGTCATTGCAGTGACCATTTAGTTACATTTGTTCAAATAGTTTTGTTTTGTTTCCAACGTTCGTGTTAGTATAATGCATATTCTGTTTTATCGAATATATAACACGTTAGTTATCTGTACAGTGATCCCTCTTTACAACGGAGGTGTTTGTTTCCAGACATTGTACTGGTATAATGAGGTTGCCGTTATAACGAGTTTAAATCTGAAAGGAACCATATGGCCAGTGTTAAACTAATACCAATAGGTGAACGCTTAATGCAGAACACAAGAAGTGCAAAAAGCTCCATGAGGGAGCTTTTTGCACTTCTTGTGTTCTGCATTAAGCAATCATCTGTGCTATTGGCATTGCACCTATTTATTCAGTGGCTGTTTCAAAGAGTTAACGGTAATTTTGTTTCAATGCATGTTGTCGGTATTACGAGGGTGCCTTTGTAACGAATGCCGGTATAACGAGGGTTCACTGTATTTGTGATTTCAGGTGTACCTTTCGATCCGGTATTTCCAATGGACCGACACGGCAGACATCGTTAGAAATTCGGATGAAACACAATATAGTTTGTACTGGCTCATGGCAGGTAAGCAAGTCTAACTTGTGTCTGGGGTTTACGTCAGTTTAACCCTTTCCTTGTTCTATATTTATTTCAGAGGTCAACACCTAATGAATATTCATGGACAAAATAGTTATAATGAAATATGGAAGGTGGCACAGTGTAGCCATTTGAGAATGTAAAGAAAAATATATTTCAAATTCCATTAGCAAACAGAGCAGGCCCTGATCAGACGGCTCCTATAGGCGCCGTCTGATCTGGGTCTACTCTGCGTAAAAGCACATTTATATGAGGGAAAGGGTTGACCCTTCCCCTGTTTTAACATTTATTCAGGATAATATCACCTCATTAATGTTCATGGACAGAATCGATACTGAGAGGCATGGAGGAGGACTTTCTTCACCAATGAGGATTTGTAAAATCAGATCTTGAAACTTCCATAAACAAACAAATCCTAGGGCGATTACTGAACAGGATCCTTAATTGTGCTACAAACGTTGCCTACTTACTACGTCATCGTTCGACCCATTTATGACCAAACTCTGTCCATATGGTTATGTTTGTACAATGTTATTAACCCTTTACCCAATAGCCTGTTTCTAGTTTTGAAGACATATGACCACTTAAAGCAGGTTGAAAGTAAAGCAGAATGCGCCTTAAGGCGCATTCTGCTTTACTTTCAGCCTGCTTTAAGCTACCACCTACTAGGATATAGAAAATATTTATTATGCAGTATGTTCATGACTGTATGAATTTGAACTATTTTCTTCAGCGGAGGAATAAATCAAACACGCTAAAAGCCGCTTCTATCAGGTAAAGGGTTAACCTTTTCAATATTCAAGTAATGATTAATGATGTCATGAATATTTATTAGCTGGATTTTTATAATTGCAAATGTATACATAATATTAAGAATGATTATGACATTTGTTACATACTTTCTTTGACTATAATTATTTTGAATAGTTTTATGGTTAGAGTTTAAGGAAAACGATCTTTCTTTAAATAGCTAATCAATTCACCACAACAATTCATTGAAAACAAGAGAAATAAACGAGTTATCCAACTGAAAGGACCTATTTATCATTTAGTGCGTTTATCTATCAAGGGAGATAATTTGAAGCTGGACATTATCTCCAATAGCGGCTTAACTCTTTCCCTGTTCTATGTTTATTTTCCAAATTCAAATACCTACTAAATATTCATTGACAAAATAGTTATAATGAAATATGGAAGGGGTAACATTGTAGCCATTTTAGAAAGTAAAGAAACATCTCTTTCAAATTCCACTAGCAAACAGAGCAGACCCTGATTAGACGGCTCATATAGAAGCCGTCTGATCTGAGTCTACTCTGTTTGCAAATGCGTGAAACCACTTTTATATGAAGGAAATGGTTAAATAACTGAAATGTTGAAAATGTTTTATTACACAGATCGCTATTACTGGGTACAGTGGGATCCGGTGAACATATCCGAGGGACTATTTGCCATAGCCAACATATTAAGTTTCTCCAGGATATCGTACCTGCTACCTGCCCTTGAGGCCTTAGGACCTCTGCAGATATCATTTGGTAGAATGATGAAGGTATGTTTATCCATGAATATTCATGTGAGAAAAAAATGACATCATGAGTATTAATTAGATTATTTCCTCTAACAACACGTGGACACGGGAAGTTTTTGGCCAGGGCAGAAACTGTAGAATCATATCTATATTATATCATAAGCAAACAGAGCATTCCCAGATCAGACGGCTCCTACAGGAGCCGTCTGATCTGGGTCTACTCTGTTTGCAAAGGCATAGAAAGGCGTATTTATGGAATAAATTATATAAACCGCTAACCTGTTTCCAAAAAAGTGATTCACTTTTGTATCCACTCGTAATGTGTCCCGTTGGACTTCTGTGTTTCCGATTTTAACTGAATTTGATATGAATCAAAGAGCACTTATCATTTTATGAGGGTCGCCTCTGTTGAAAGAAGGTTTAATTGTATGTAAGAGACCTAAACAATTGGTATATCAAATTTGCATCTCAAAATTGCATCTCACGAATACATGGATTGTTTGATTATTTTAGTTAACCCTTTACTCCATGAATATTCATGAACGAAATAATGGCATAATGAATAATGATTAGATTAACTTTCTAATAGCACGTGTACACAGGGATCTTTTGTCATGGCACAAATTGTAGAAGCATATCTATATTTGATCATAAGCTAACACAGCAGACCCTGATCAGACAGCTCCTGCATGAAACGTTTTATCTGAGGCTGTTTGCAAAACCGTAGAAAGTCGTATTTATAGAGTAAAGGGTTAACCAGAGGCCTGAACCATTTCCATCACGCAGACGCTTTATGATGCCTTTGCAAAGAGAGTAGACACAGACCAGACGACCTCTGTAGGACCCGTCTCATCAGGGTCTGCTCTCTTTGATTCTGAAATAATACAGACGTGATTCTATAGATTGATTCAATGTCAAAACACCCTGTGCTCGTATGCCATTATGATTTTGCAACTACAATGTACTAAAACCGTATGGTGTCATTATGTCTTACATGAATATTCATGAAATAAAGGGTTACATATTGTGAAGATGTTACTATTTCGAGTTAAAATATGGTACATGTATATAAGTAGCCCAGCAATATAACTGTGTAGCTTTAACCCTTTCCCGGTTCTGTATTTAGTCCAAAGTTCAATACCTACTTAATATGCACTGACAAAATAGTTATAATGAAATATGGAAGGTGGAACATTGTAGCCATTTTAGAAACTAAAGAAACAGATCTATAAAATAAAATTCCATTAGCAAACAGACAAAACAAGCCGTTTAAGCTGGGTTTTCCGAGCTATACAACACAAATACTTAGTTACATGTATTAAAGGGAGATAACCGTGCATAATTTATATAAACCCTCGCTTGCTATTCACGTCAATATACCTACCTGTAAATAGTGAAGACTCAGATGAGACAGCTCCTGTGGGAGCTGTCTCATCAGGGTCTGCACTATTTACAAATTGATTGTGCAACCAGTGCACTCAACAGCAGTGATTGCATAGCGCAATACTTGTACACAGTGAAGATATATGTAACAAGAAATATCTTTTAAAAAGATATTCAGCGGCATTCAAATATTGGCACAATGTACAAAACAATCTCTGCAATATTTATTTCAATGTTTGGAGATTCTACTAGTACAGAGAACTAGATCTATGAAGGGTTGCATGTTATTATACTAGCAGAAAACCATGCAATGAAAATGAATTGGAGTAAAAGAAGCATTTATTGAAATATTTCAAGTTGCTTTTATAGGAAATCACTTTTAAAATGTACGATGTCAAAGTAATGTTTTAAAACTATCTCAAGTTAGTTCTTTAGTTTACCTTTTATAAATGTACATACAAGCGCTTATATTTGTATTGATATGAAGATCAGAAATTGAATGCACTTTAAAGCATAAAGTTTTTGTTTGTGCAGAGTCTGTAATTCCATAAAGAACTGTATTTATTTAGCCTAGATCAACGCTTTAATCGACGTGTGTGCATCATCATTAATGACATCATAATGAAAATACTGCCTGCCAGATTTATTTATACAATGAAAAAGACATTTCATTTTGTTTTATTTTACAATAAGTTTCAGGGCTTTTTTAGCCGATTTTATAGCCCTTATTCGGCTATATCCCCAATGTATGTTTTTCACCCATTTTTTAACAAATTTCCCAATCTCAAGTCACCAAAATATCCATGAAAAACGTTAACAAACCTCGATTTATTCAGTACAATCGATCTGGGGACGAATCATTCATATTTTTTATCATTCAAATTGTGAGTTATTCTTTCATTACTAGCTATTGATCAATGTCAGTAAAACGCTTATCGGTCGAAGTGTATACTGCATTTTGTAGCAAGATATGCTTAATAACGTCTTGATACGTCACACCCCTCGTTCTTAATTTTTCGACAATGTTTGTGAGCAACCTAGCAATTTGCATTTTGACACGACTGGTTCCTGAATAATTCATTTACTAAACTCCAGTATATAGCGAAAACCGGAACCAACTCGTGATTACGTAATTCGGGTGTTCACCGCGGGGGATTCTCCTGATTGGTCCATACCAAAATAAGCCAAGCGTGGATCACAGCGTGACAGGTCTGTGTGTGTCTAAGAGGACTAACAGATAATCTCTTCAAGTGGGGAAAATATCAGTCACTAAAAAGTGCCTTGGTAAAATTTCAAAACGGTAGATTTAGCTGAAACTAAAAAGGGCCCATTAAAAAATGGTATCTTGGCAGCCAGCTGGGGGGGGGGGGGGGGGGGGGGCGGGCCCCCGAGCCCCCCACCTGGGTACGTGCCTGTCATTAACTGAATCTACATGTATTTTTAAAACAATATAACCTACTCTATGAGCCCAAGCCCCATGTGATAGAGCCATAGTAATAGCCTTCAGTAAGTAGCTTTATATCAAAGAGAGTCACCAACCAGAGTCTCGGTGCTTTGGTCGGGGATAGTAATTAATACTATTAATACCACTACTTTAATATACTAAACAACCCTTCTTCTTCTTTATTTTCTATAGCACTGCCTGTGAATTATGGTGGTTTCGGCAAACTACCTGTTCGTCAAAGTGGACTTATGATCAAATGTTGTATTAATTGATAGCAAAATGATAGTAAAGGTTTGAAAGTTTAATAGAGGTTTCGACAAACTGGTAATATTGCTCAGCAACCATTACCATGAGGTGATAAATATCAGTACATCAGTACTTTGATTTTATGGGAATTTCCAGGTCTTAAAATCTATTTTAAGAACAGAACTTTCGACAGTCGACAGGCTTCGGTCCCATGCTAAATATCTGCGTAAATAATTACTTTCTGTACTACATGGCGTTTTGACTGAACTCTAAGAAGTTTATAGAACATGTCTGTGTAACATGGTGCCTTACATGTGTTGTGATTATGTTAATTATTGCATTGAATTCAATTTGCGAGGCCGAAGCAGCTAATTATCATAAAACATGGTGTTTGAAATAACTGCAATATCGTAATAATTACCCCGGGAAATTCGACACGTTAGTAGACTGTATATCAGAATTTTACATAGTTTCGGAATGTGTAGAGGCATATAAAAAGGTTGTATGTCAGTCAAGGTATTCACTAATGAAAATACAGTTTACTACTAGGTCATATGCAAATTACAATGTAACAGTTTCTCAGTGGTGGAAAACTAGAACAAAAGTGAAAATAGACAGCTAGCCGCTGAATTATACAACAGGGCATGGTACAGAAGGAGAAATGTATTTTAAAATTTAGCAAGAGAAGGGTTAATTGTTATTATAGAACATGGACACAGTAACTGTTGGTCATGTCAGAAAATATAGAATCAGATCTATATTATATCATCAGCGAACAGAGCAGACTCTGATAAGACGGTTCCTACAGGAGCCGTCTGATCTGGGTCTGCTCTGTCTGCTAAGACATAGAAAGGCAGCATACTTATGGAGTAAAGGGTAAAGCATTTATATTTATAAAAACGCGTGAATCAGGAAATGTTTAAAGTATGCAGCTATTTGCTCAATATGTTATACAGAGATAAATGAATGTTTTTGTTTTACTTAATTGAATCTTCATTTCTCTACCAAACTCTTATGTTCTGACAACTCTTTAGGGTCGTCTCGAATAAGCGGTTATGAACAGTCGGTCACAACATAGTGTTCGGTGAGAATTGAACGAATTAAAGGATATATTCTTCAAAACATGTTAATATTCACTAATCTTATCTACAATTGAACTTCGATATCTCGAACTCGGATAACTCGAACTTTGGGATAACTCGAGCTAAAAGTTCGATCCTTCCAAAACCTACAATACAGAATTGCTCTAAAATGAATTACTGTGCGTATATATAAACACGTGTGACAGCTTAATGCAAGTCTAAAGTAATGCTGAGAGCTCCTACAGGAGCTTTCAGCATTACTTTAGACCTGCATTAAGCTGTGAACTTAAAGAAATTGTCCAGATAAGAAATCGGATAACTCGATGTTCTGTTATCTCGAACTAATTTTATGGTCTCCTGAAGTTCGAGATATCGAAGTTCAAATATATGTCATCTTATTCATATTATGTATGTCATTGTGTTTACTCCAGGATGTCATGAAATGCCTGTGCCTTCTATGCCTCGTGTTGGTTGCCTTCGTTGTTGGTCTACAGAACTTGTACTGGTACTACAACATGCGAAGCTCCATCGAAATTGTTGAGCACAATTTCGACGTTCCCGCCCAAGACGCATTTGGAGAGTGAGTACATGATTCGATGACGAAACGATAAATCAACCAATCAAATTATTGAATTTTGACCGACCAATCATATTCTACAACTTGTTTTTCTTTGACCAATCAATTCTGCTGTAATTAGAGGAGAATGAACGTGTACATATACATCTTCACGAGAATAAATTTTCAGCACATACAGGAATTTCCCTGTAAACTGGGCGGTATAGTGCGGTACGGTCATTCAGACGGTGGCAGCTTACAGCACGTTGAAATTCATACAAAAAGCTCCCAAAGGAGCTTTCTGCCTGACTTTTATCCAACATTAAGCGGCTACCTGTCTAAAAAGACCTAAAATATTATTCATTAACATTCCGGTTTAGAAGGGTTATACATGTACTATAAATTGCAGTACAACTTAAGTGTGTTCAGCTGCAAGATAGAGTTCACATTCTATATATACACTTGTGTTGAAACAGAGCTACAGATAAAAGTACGTACCCAGATACTAAAATCGTCATTCCTCCACCAAACGCTACACCGTGACCACTCTTTACCGTCTCTTGGAGGCGATTCTAAAGAGTGGGTCACATGTCCAGATAAGATGTGTAAATTAAAACATTTTCAAGAATAACTCTCAAAGAGACGGTTCTAAAGAGTGGTCACAACATAGGGTTTGGTGGAGAAAGGACGGTTTTTGTATTTGCGTACGTAGCATGGTCTCACCGTGTTTCGAACCTCTTAATTTTTGAACAGGAACAGAAATCTTTACCGTGAATATCGAAGAAAATAATAAACCAGCAGTTCAAAATAATCTTTTATACATACCTTGAAATAATTAAGAAATTTTATCCTCAACTATTAATCCCAAAACAATCCAGTGTTCCCCACCACCCGCATAACAAAAACAAAAATGGCTGCCAGAAAAAGATCACCTGCTTTTCGATCCTTTATTTTAGAAATTGTTTACTGTAACATAATATTCATAGTCACGTGATTTCATCATGGACACTTGACCTTTGCATAAGACGAAGGGTCAGAGCTGTCAAACATTTTCAATGTGGTACACTTTTCGAATTATGTTGATATTCTATAAAGCATTAAGAGTGTTCTCATGTTTAGCAATAGTTGAAGGAAAAATAAATGTATTGACCTGTTTATGACCTGTTTATGACGCATATTTCGTTTGTAAAGCTACGAGGCGTTGTTTACAGACAAAGCAACGGTACGCATGATTTGATGACGTAGCGCATGCGTAAAAACACAAAAATGAAAGGTTCGGAAAACAGGTAGGGTTCGAGAGAAGGCGAGTCTACGATACCTTTAACTGCTACTTTGGCATTGGATTATAATGTATGTTTCATGGTGAATAAATTTCCAGAAAATAATATCATTAATTTAAACCAGCCATGCATTTTGAAGTCCGGTCTAGACCAGTTTTACTGTATTTTGAATGCCCGGCTTAGATTGTTTTAACTGTGTTCGGTTATACTATAACTGTGTTTCATGGTGACTAACTGTTCGGAAAATAGCATCAGTAATTCAAACCATTCATAAATCAGTAACTTATGTCAAATGTGCTTCTTAGCATCATGCAACAGTTGATAAGGTTAATGAACACGTATAGAAGAGATAAGAAGAAAAGAGATCGATTACCGAACTCCATGGCAACAGAACCTTATCTTTGAAATAAGAAAATGGGGTCAAATTTCTCAATGTGTCTTTAACCCTTTCCTTCATATACTATTTTAGATCCAACCTCTTTGAATAAATATACCGAAAAGGAGCATTAATTAGAGAAAAGGAAAAGTTTAGAATTTTGTAGTTTGAAATCATTGTGATAAATAGAGCATTTGCTCCTATATGAGCAAATGCTCTATTTATTCCATTGATTTGACAAAGTGACTTTTACAGAGTCGTCAATATCAGGGAATGGGTTAATACAGGAGGAAGCTTAACCATTTCCATCATATAAACGTCTTATCTACAGTTTCTGTCCGTATACATATGTATCTATATGATTTCACAGACAAACATTTTCTAAAAAGTGGCCATAAGATACGGTTTGGTGGAGAAATGACGCTTTTAGTGTCTGGGTATTCACAGTTATCTGCTGATTTGTACAATTTGCAGAACCAAACAATATCAAAGGGTTACACCTGCATGATCCTCTCGCGTGGAAAATGCATTGATTCCATCGTGCAATTTGGACGAGTCTACTTCGTAAATTAAAACGTGTTCGCGAATCACTTCTTTATTTCTCCACCAAACCCTTTGTCGTGACCACTCATTAGAATCGTCTCTTCTAGAGAATTCTAATGAGTGGTCACATTCAAAACATAGGGATTGGTGGAGAAATATCGAATTTAGTACTTGAGTAAGACATAAATTACATGCCATATTAACCCTTCTCTTGCTGAATTTTAAAACACATTTCTCCTTCTTTACCCATGCCCTGTTGTATAAGTACTTATATTTTCACTGTGTACAAGTATTTCGTTGTGCAATCACTGCTGTGGAGTGTACTGGTTGCACAATCAACTTGTAAATAGTGCAGACCCTGATGAGACAGCTCCTGCAGGAGCTGTCTCATCTGGGTCTTCACTATTTACAGGTAGGTATATTAACGTGAATAGCAAGCGAAAGGTTAACTTACACTTCCTGTTGTTTTTTTCAAAAGCTCAATAAAGACTTTCCGAACGGTGTTTTGGTCGGTGTTTGGTAGAGGTGAGTCATCCGTGGTCCGCCTGAGTGAGTACGACAACACATTGACCGAAAACCTTGGTTATATCATATACGGTATCTACAATGTTATCATGGTGACAGTGCTGGTAAACATGCTTATAGCTATGATGGCAAGGTCATTCCAGGCAATTGCGGTAAGAAGTTAACTGTAACAAGTCTCCTTTTTGTTAACAAAAGTAATGAGGATTTTTTAATGAATTAGAAAAATATTTTACATGCGAGAGAATCCACCGAGAGCGCTGACTGTTGGCCAACGACGAG
This sequence comes from Azorinus chamasolen, assembly GCA_963576725.1. Classification (NCBI taxonomy): domain Eukaryota; kingdom Metazoa; phylum Mollusca; class Bivalvia; order Cardiida; family Solecurtidae; genus Azorinus; species Azorinus chamasolen. The sequence continues at coordinate 30,909,151 of OY755238.1, read as the reverse complement.
CGTAGATTAGTCACGTGTTCATTTCAGCACCCAACAATCGTAACTGTTGTCTATTTTCATATGAAATGTGCAATTTCTGTTTAAACCCTTTACTCTATGATTACACCTTTCTACGTCTTTATAAACAGAGTAGATCCAGATCAGACGACTCCTATAAGAGCCGTCTGATCAGGGTCTGCTCTGTTTGCTTTTGTTATAATATAGATATAATTCTACACTATGTTTATTTAATTCCATAGGGAATATTAATTTGATAACATTATACACAAATAACTCAGTTTTCAATATTTCGGCCGTAGCCTTTTTCAAGACATAACAAGTAATTAAAACTTCACTACACGTTTAGCATTTAAGCACCATAATAGAATTGTTTATATTACATGACGTCATTATGAGACTGCGACAAAAAGTGAAGTCCCTGATCAGACGCCGTCTTGAAAAGGTGGCGTCTGATCTAAGACTTCACTATTTGTCGAGGGGCATTTATGCGACATTGGCGGTGGAAGGGTTAAACATTGTATCTATATTGTATCTATATTGTTATAGGAAAGTTCTGACGTCGAGTGGAAGTTTTCCCGCAGTCAGCTCTACATGGAGTATATTAGCGAGGAGGTACTTCCGGTTCCCTTCAACATTGCCCGAGTTCCCCGGTCCATATTTGAATGGATATTTGATTGCTGCGACAATGATGAGGAAGAAGAGGATATGGACATAAAGAACAGCTTGTCACATCTGGAAAATGGTTTCGTATCGCACGAAGATGTACAGCAACCTATTCATAAAAGCGGAGAGGTAAAACATACACTTAATGAACTTCTATCTTACAGTTTAGTATGTAACTTTCATTATCCCCTTCCACCATATAAACGCTTTTCACGTTTTACAAACAATAGACCAAGATCTGCTATGGTTGCTTATGGTATAACATAGAATGGATTAAACAGTTTCTGCCTGAGCCTGTTCGTATGCCATTATAGAAATTAATATAATTAATATTAATGACGTCATTATTTTAAAATGAATATTCAATACGGAAAGGGAAATATGAGTTTTAGACAGTTTTTTTCTCTACTATTCATCTCTCTCCGCACTCTTGTGAGTACGAGAATTCCTATACAAAGCATGATGGTAAAATAAGTTTATGTTCCTTTCATCGCTTGGTAAAAGACAAATTCAGTAACACTTTGAATACCAGCATTGTCGTCTGTTGGGCCTATTTTCGTCTGCTTCAAGTTTCAGAATTGGTGCTTGTTGAATTTGATTATAAATAGATAAATAGAATTTCATAAATTTTGGATCCTGATGTAACTCGGCGTCTCATCTAGATACAAACTATGTGTACATGATACCACATATATACCTAATCATGACAGTGAATGGGTTATTAAACCTTGGCATTTAACGACCATGATGTTCATGTTAGATATCATAATCACATATAACCAGTGTCGCACATATAAATCCTGCATTTGATTATATACAAGTAGCGATATGACTTTGTCAGAGCTACAGATAATGGTGCGTACCCAAATACTAAAATCGTAATTTCTCCACCAAACCCTATACTGAGACGATTCTAAAGAGTGGCCACAGTATAGGATTTGGTGGAGAAATAAAAGAGCTATTCTTGAAAAAAAAATTACGCATCTTATCTGGACCACTGGTTGTGATAAATAGGCATGTAGAAAAAACAAATTATTACAGACTCTAATGAACTGCAAACCTGAAGAGCCGTCTGATCTGGGTCTATACTGTTTGCAAATACGTGAAAAGGCGTTTATACGAAAGAAAGGGTTAACTCGTTTGGTAGTACCTCAGTGACCCTTCTCGGTTATTGGGAGAATCAAATATTGATGAATATTTAGTAAATCGTATGTTTTGATTCAATATCGCTTTTTCGTGTTTGTTTGTCAAGTGACAATTCTGCAGTTCTTGCCAGGTCCAATAATTCCGTGTTCATGTCAAGTGACAAGTCTGCAGTTCTTGCCTGGTCCAATAATTCCCTGTTCATGTCAAGTGACAAGTCTGCAGTTCTTGCCTGGTCCAATAATTCCGTGTTCATGTCAAGTGACAATTCTGCAGTTCTTGCCTGGTCCAATAATTCCGTGTTCATGTCAAGTGACAAGTCTGCAGTTCTTGCCTGGTCCAATAATTCCGAGTTCATGTCAAGTGACAAGTCTGCAGTTCTTGCCTGGTCCAATACATCCGTGTTCATATACCATAACAAACATTAATCTAATAAATATTCATAAAGTCATAATTTCTTTCATCAATATTCATAAGATAAAGGGTTAATCAACGCTGCGAACAGTGCAGACTCTTATCAGATGCGTTACTCACGAAAAGTAGATAATCTGCATCTAAAGCAAATGGGTAAATAATATGCGTAGTGACGCATTAAACCTTTCCCTCATATAAACGTGTTTTCACGCATTTGCAAACAGAGTAGACCCAGATCAGACGGTTCCTATAGGAGCCGTCTGATCAGAGTCTGCTCTGTTTGCTGATGGAATTTGATAAATCTGTTTCTTTACTTTCTAGTATGGCTACAATGTCCCACCTTTCATATTTCATTATAATTATTTTGTTCATGAATATTCAATAGGGTTTGAAATTTGAAATAAACTTTTAACAGGGAAATGGTTATGGACTCCGATGCAAACACACCTGTAGGCGCCGTCTGATCAGGGTCTGCTCTCTTTACCTATACGGAATTATATAGAGATACCATGCTACAGTTCATGTCATGATCAAGCTAGCTCCGTGTTCATATACCATTATAAAAGATAGCAGATACATATACAATGAACCCTCATTACAACGGAGGTGTTCGTTTCCAGACATTGTGCTGGTATAACGAGGTTTCCGTTATAACGAGTTTAAATATCAAAGGAACCATTTGGCCAGTTTTAAACTAGTACCAACAGGTGATCGCTTAATGCAGAACACAAGAAGTGCAAAAAAGCTCCCTAAGGGAGCATTTTGCACTTCTTGTGTTCTGCATTAGGCAATCACCTGTGCTATTGGCCTTGCACCTATTTATTCAGTGGTTGTTTCAAAGACTTAACGGTAATTTTGTTTCAATGCATATTGCCGGTATAACGAGGGTGCCATTGTAACGAATGCCGGTATAACGACGGTTCACTGTACAATGTCAGAGCTCCAGATTAAGATGCGTAAATTTAAACATGTTCAACAATAGCTCCTTTATTTCTCCACCAAGCCATATACTGTGACCACTGAGACGATTCTAAAGAGTGGTCACGGTATAGGGTTTGGTGGAGAAATAACGATTTTAGTATTTGAGCACGCGCCGTTACATGCTACAGATAAAGGTGCGTACTCAAATACTAAAGGCTGGATCCAACTGTTTGCAAAGATAATCAAATATTCGCTTTCCGATGACGTGACACTGGCAAACAATTTCGCCAGCGTCGCATCTGCATCCAAATATTTGGAAAGGTGATAACAGAAAGTAAAATATAACATATTTTTATTTATTTATTTATTTCAGTCTCATCTGTATACATGCAGTAACAACAAACATGTATAGATCAATTATCAAACGATGAATACAACCATTCTATAAAGAATTATAAGAGACTATACATATCACAAATGAATACCTATTTACTCACACTATATACTGTGTCAATAATACCAATTACAGGTCGCTAATCGCTGCAAAGATGAATAAAATATGTTTAAAACAGCAAAGTAAAATTTGACCATGAAAACACAGCGCAAAAACGCATAATCAAAACAAAAAGGTTTTAAGAGATCATGTAACCCCTTTGATTAGATAAAAAAGGCACTGATTAGCAACCGGTAACTGGGTGGACATAAAAGAACAAATGGGGAATGGGCTAAGAGAATACTTGCATTATTTACATAAAAACGAAGACCTTCGATTTAAAATCTTAAAGCAGGTTTTGGCATAAGCAGAGGTGATAAGATGCGTGAATTAAAATAGTTTCGAGACAATTATTCTAAAGAGTAGTCACAACATAGGGTTTGGTAGAAAACAAAGAAGTTATTTTTGAAAATGTTTTAATTTACGCATCTTATCTGAACCTCTGTATATGATGCCATTATTTTTTTTTTTTACATGAATATTCAACAGGTAAAAGGTTAACTAAAATTTGCATACTTGTCAGTTTGGTCACTAATTAACCCTTTCCCTCATAGGCTATTTTTTTTTGATCCAACCACTTTGAATAAATCAACCGAAAAGGAGCATTATCTAGAGAAAAGGAAACTTTTTAGAATTTTTTAGTTTGAAACCATTGTGATAAATAGCTCTATTTATCACAATTGTTTCAGCAGGTGACTTTTACAGAGGCATAGAAAGGCGTATTTATGGGGGAAAGGGTTAATGATTTTTTCATGCAACTGATCATATCATACCATATCATCATCATCATCATTGTGTTTTGCTTTGGCCTTTTGACATTTAGCCGCTGTTAAACATGGCGCAGGTAAGTGCAGAGCTGAAGAAGAGGAGGACGGACTCACAGACAACCACAAGTGATATTTCAGCGGTGGACATGTACGAGGCCAACATGACGGTCAACGATGATATTCCCAAAGGGCCGAAATCAAAAACTAGGCACGGGCATCGACCAAGTTTACCCGGCTTCCTAGACAACAGCAATGGATACCAGGTAATTCTTCTAACCGATTTCAGCTATCAAACTTTTCATGCCTTTGCAAACAGGGTAGACCTAGACTGCTCCTGTAACAATGATTAGCATTTTACTATGAACTGTGAAACTTTGATAAGCACTTGATTATGGACTATGTAACTCTGATTATCATTTGGTTATGGACTATATAATGATTAGCATTTAGCTATGGACTATATAATGATTAGCATTTAGCTATGGACTGTATAATGATTAGCATTTAGCTATGGACTGTATAATCATTAGCACTTGATTATGGACTATGTAACTCTGATTAGCATTTGGTTATGGACTATATAATCATAAGCATTTAGCTATGGACTATATAATGATTAGCATTTGGTTATGGACTATGTAATTCTGATTAGCATTTGGTTTTGGACTATATAATGATAAGCATTTAGCTATGGACTATATAATGATTAGCATTTGGTTATGGACTATGTAACTCTGATTAGCATTTGGTTATGGACTATATAATGATTAACATTTGGTTATTGACTATATAATGATTAGCATTTAGCTATGGACTGTATAATCATTAGCACTTGATTATGGACTATGTAACTCTGATTAGCATTTGGTTATGGACTATTTAATGATTAACATTTGGTTATTGTCTATATAATGATTAGCATTTAGCTATGGACTATATAATGATTATCATTTTGTTATGGACTATATAATAAGTAGCATTTGACTATGGACTACAGGCTGTCCCAGTAAAAATGCAACCCAATTTCTTTATTACTCTAAATCTGTTCAACCGATAGAAAAGTTTTATATACGAGTGTTTAGCTACAACAATGGTTCACGTTTGTGTAAAATTACAGCTTAAATGCCTTTATATTATTTGAGATATTGCGTAAATACTGAAGGCACCCTGTTTTCAATTGTCCCAGAAATAGGATTATGGATATAATATATAAAGTACATTTGAAAAGAACTTTGCATTTTATCGCATTTATTCATCGCAAAATGTGTCTCCAATGTTTATTAAAACAATACACTTGTAACAAATGTAAAGTTTTTTAAACAAATATTACAGCTTATATTATTATATTTTCTTTTAAATGTAATATTTTACAAGTGTTTTACAGTACTTTACATTTGCTACAAGTTAATTTACTTTAATAAACATTGGTGACACATTTTACGATGAATAAATGCGATAAAATGCCTTTGTTTTCAAATGTACTTATTGCATCCATAATCCTATTTCTGGCACAATTGAAAACAGGATGCCTTCAGTATTAGCAATATCTCACAAATTATAGAAGCATTTTAGCTGTAATTTTACACAAATGTGAACCACTGTTGTAGCTAAATACTGGTATATAAAACGTTTCGATAGGTCGGACAGATTTAGAATAATAAGCAATTGAAATCGGGTTGAATTTTTTCTGGGACACCCTGTATATGCTGATTAGCATTTGACTATGTATGGACTATGTAATGATTAGCATTTGGTTATGGACTATGTAATGATTAGCATTTGGTTATGAACTATATAATAATTATCATTTGGCTATGGACTATAATTATAATGATTATCATTGGGCTATGGACTATATAATGATTATCATTTGGCTATGGACTACATAATGATGAGCATGTGGCTGTGGACTATATAACTCTAAAAGATTAGAATTTGACTATGAACTATGTAACAATGATTAATATTTGGCTATGAACTACAAACCCCAGTTAATATTTGACTTTTAATTATGTAACCTTGCTAAGCATTTGATTATTAACAATGGAACACTGATTAGCATTTGGCTATGAACTATGTAACACTGATTAGCATTTTGGCTATGAACTATGTAACTATTATTATGGGTTATGCGACTCTGATTGGCATTTTCTAACATTTTCAGAGAGTCATGCAAAGGATTATCCAGAGATACATATTTGATATACAACGGGAAGCGGAAGTGACTGAAGGTATAATGTGTTCTGTTTGAATTAACGCTTTTATTCCCATATCATTAACCATTTACACCATAAATATTCATGTAAAACATGGTGACATCATGAATATTAATTAGATTAATTGTTATAATAGCACATGGACACGTGAATTGTGGGCAACGGCAGAAACTTTAAATTCTGGGTCCATGCTTAATAAAACATTTAGTTGAGTCTGAGTTCGTTCTCAAGTTTTTGATTGGTCAGATTTGAGCCAAATGCTCAAATCTGACCAATCAAAAGCTTTAGAACTCAAATCGGACCAATCAAGCGGTATTTCCATCTTCCCCCTATTGTATATTTGTTTTGTCTTTCTGCGTCTCTTTATGTTTTTATAGTTATGTACATTTGCTGTTGCCTTGTGTTGCTGTTCGGGCGGCTGTTTGTTCTGTATGTGGTGTTTCCAGCATGACTCATTTTTGTAGTTCTATAGACCTGCTTCTTCAGTTTATGCCACTATATAAAATTATCTGATTTATATTCATGATGCCACTAGTCCTTACATGTACATTCATCAGATAACCGCTGATGGGAATATGAATTAACCCTTTACTTTAAATATATCCAGGTAAGATAAATGTATAATGATATTATGACTACATATATTAATAGTGGCATTAAAAACAAATGAAACTCGACCATGACGAAGACAGTAGAATCGGAATTATATTGTTTAGCCCTTTCAGTGTCAAATGTCTAATTGTCGTCTGCAATCCAATTTTGTTAAATCATTCTGTAAAATAAGGAAATAAGATAAATACATGCAATCTTCAAAGGAATAAAGCACAGATATAGAATTAGAGTTTGATACAAATAGCGGAGTCCCTGATCAGACGCTGCCTTGAAAAGGCGGCTTCTGATCTGGGACTGCACTGTTTGTTGTGGTGCATTTATGCGACATCGGCGGTGAAATGTTTAATACCGATAAATAACGGAAACATTCGAGGATGACGGAAGTATGATCCTAGTTTATGAATGCATTGGTCGATGCAAATATTCAGCCGTCCAGGGTTATAAAAAGCACAATAATAATACGAATTTCAATATGATTTAATACACGTTTCTCAATTTCAGACGACTTCGAAGAAATCAAGCAAGACCTCTCCAGTTTCCGTTACGAGATGTTAAACGTTTTGCAACGCAAGGAGCAACAGTTTGCAGATTTCCAGTCTAAGATTGGGAAGCTCTACACGGCCGTAACAGGTTAGCTTAATTTACCCTGTTTTTGATATTGAACTCGTCTAGAAAAGAATAGTATCGCCATGAGAGGGTTTGTGGGTTGGTGAGGCCCTTTTATATACAGTAGAATCCCTCTAATGCAACCACTTAGTTATTAAACATGGCTGTCTTTATAAGCAGGTGGTTGCTTAATGCAGGTCGAAAAGTATGCAGAAAGCTCCTATTGGAGCTTTCTGCATAACTTTCGTCCTGCATTAAGCTACCACCTGCCTTTACCACGTCGACTTTATTGAACTTCCATTAACTTACTATTTATAATGATACATGAACGAAATATTTTTTACCATGGCAGGACATGTAGAAATATACTTATTCTGTAAGGTAAAATATATGTATGTGGGAAACCAGCGTATTGGTATTTTGAAAACAGTATGGACCCAGATCGGAGGGTTCATAGAGGAGCTTTCTGATTGGAGTCTGTACTGCAAGAATCTCATTCTGAATTACGTCAATAGCTCACCCTTTTCCCTCATAGCACCGCATATCTACGCCTGTGCAAACGACTCAAATCAGACGACTCCTGTATTATCATGTCTGATCAGAGTCTGCTCTGTTTGTTTATTGAATACAGTAAAACCTCTCTATAACGGCCACTGATTTACATAAAGTATTTTGTGTTAAAGGCAGATGGCTGCTTAAAGCAAGGTGAAAGTAAAACAGAACGCCCCTAAGGAAGGTTGAACATTGTATTCAACTACAGAAACAGATATTCTATTAGCAAATGGTATCCGTCAAATCTGGGTCTACTCTGTTTGTAAAGGCTTGAATAGGCGTTTATATGAGGGATATGGTTTTAGTAATTCCCCCATGAATATGTATGTAAGAAATAATGACATCATGCATACTTATCAGCTGAATTTCTATATAGTGATATATGATCTTGGTCTTCACTGTTTATAGTTGACAGAACACCCATTCGTCATATTCAACGGATGAATAGATAACCCTTTGTCTGATATATGCGACCGGACTGACATTAACCCATTACCTCATAGGCTATTGTTAGACACAACCTCTTTGAATTAATCTACTGAAAATGGGCATTTACTACAGAAAAGGAACATTTTAGATTTTTTTAGTTCCGAAACCAACGTGATAAATAGAGCATTTGCTTCTATGGAGCAAATGCTCTATCTGTCACAATGGTTTCAAAAATGACTTCTACAGAGGCGTCAAAAAGCGTCAACATGAGGAAATGGGATACCTCTTTCCCTGTTCTATATTTAGTCAAATTTGAACACCTACTGAATATCCATGCAAACAAGAGTTATAATGAAATATGGAAGGTTGAACATTGTAGCACTTCTAGAAAATAAAGAAACATATATTACAAATTCCACTAGCAAACAGAACAGACCCTGATCAGACGGCTTCTATTGGAACCGTCTTATCTGGGTCTACTCTGTTTGCAAATGCGCGAAAACCCGTTTATAAAAAAAGGTTAACTTTGCAAACAGCTTGGTGCCAGATAAGAGTAGTCGGCGTCCTGTCAGGTTCTTAGTTGTTTGGCAATTTCTCAAAGGCTCAACAAATCGAAGTAAGTAGAGTGTGGAACAGATTTGATATTAACCCATTACCGCATAAGCGATTTTCAGATTCAACCTCTTTGAATAAATCAACCGAAAAGGAGCATTAACTAGAGAAAATACTTGTCTTAGAATCGTGTAGTTTTGAAACCATTGTGATAAACAGAACATTTGCTCCTAATGAGCAAATGCTCTATTTATCACAATGGTTTCAAAAAGTGACTTTTGCAGAGGCATAGAAAGGCGTATTTATGGAGGAAAGGATTAAAGCAGTCAAGGGGTTAAAACGACTCGAACACCGGTCGTAGCAATTACTGACAGCTTAGATCGGAATCAAACACCCGGTGACTACATTTGCCATAACGATTTGTTTCTCTTTTACAGTCAGTGTTGAATTTTTCAGGAAAATGGCAATACAGTTTATTTTCTCAAGGGAATTATAGTCCGAGACAACCTTTCCCTGTTCATGTAAGGAACAATGACAACATTAATATTTATTAGCTCAGTTTTTATAATATAAACATTTCAAGGGACATTTTTGCTTTGACAATAACTGTAAAATCAGATCTATATCATATCAAAAGCGCAGACCCTAAGCAGACCCTGATAAGATGGCTATGTCATATCCGTCTGATCTGTGTCTACATCTGTTTGCAAACACATGAAAAGACGCTTATATGAAGGAAATCCTTACATTACTCTTACATGTCTTTATTAAAGGCCAGCCTCCCTCGCAGCCAAGCACCCAGCCTAGTACCCCAACGCAGATGAAAACATCGAGGAAACTCCCACCGAAACTCAAGGACCGCATGCCCTCAAAGGATGGTATAAGTTCTATCATGCGCACGGGGTCAATTGACGAAGATGACGAAATCAGTGAGCAGAAGGGACTGGACGGACAAGCCGAAAATGAAACAATAGAACCCGCGAAAACCGATGACGATGAGGAGTGTTACGTTTACGACAATCCACAAAAAGTCATGGATTAATGATTGAGTGAAATGGACATGTTCGATGGCCAATGTACATTATGATATATACGCAATGTTCAAGTAAATAAGCTCATGTCAAACGAATTGTTCGGTCAATAAATACATTTACAGTACAACTGGCCTATAGCGACCTGATATGAATAAACACGGGGATCTATAAGATTAGATGGTTGTTTATTCCATTCCCTCATATTGACGACTTTTGACTCTGTAAAAGTCACTTTGTGAAACCATTTTGATAAATAGAGCATTTGCTCTATTTATCACAATGGTTTCAAACTACAAAAAATCCAATTTTTTCCTTTTCTCTAGTTAATGCTCCTTTTCGGTAGATTTATTCAAAGAGGTTGTATCTAAAAATAGCCTATGAGGGAATGGGTTAATGTTTTAAGCAACAATCTATCTTAGCCCTTTCCTTCATATTTATAAACGCCTTTTCATATCTTTGCAAATAAAGTAGAACTGGATCAGACGGCTCAGATACCAGTGTACATATGCCATTATAAAATTTCAGGTAATACATATCCATGATATAATTAGTTCTTACATGCATATTCAACAGGAAAAGGGGCAAACCCCAAGGTTTATATTTTTGGATAGTATCTGTAGAAAGGTTTCACTGTATATTCTCATGCCTCTGATAAATTTAGCTTGCCTTCGGCAAAAGTATTTGAATCTCTCTATAACGACTACAAAATTACACAAAGTATTTTGTGTTAAAGGCAGGTGGATGCTTAAAGCAAGGTGAAAGTAAAACAAAATGCTCCGATAGGAGCGTTATGTTTTACTTTCACCTTGCTTTAAGCAACCACCTGCCCAAAATACCAACTAATTAACACAATTTAGTGGCCGGTATAGAGAGGTTTTACTGTAGTGAATAATGAAAAATGAGTTCAGCATTACAGTAAAACAGTTAAACATAAGTATTAAACCTCTGTATGTGGGACACCAGTGTACGTACAATTGCAAACAGTGTAGACCCAGATCAGAAGGTGATGATATTTGTAAATAGTTTTGATCCAGATGAGACACTTATCAATCCGGCGTCTCGTCATGATTTAAATTGTATGTGGCATTTTCTCACTTTTGTTTGAAAGAAAAAGGACAAAATACAACAAACAAACAAATCAAACAATGGGGAATATATTCGTGTACCTTTAACCCTTTTGCTGCAAATGCCGGATATGTAACTCGGCGTCTCACCAGGATCCAAACTGTTTGTTACTGTTACTATGTTTTTGAAACAAAAATGAAGAAAATCAAAAGAATGAAAATTTGTAGCAGACGACAAAGTTAGCAGACGACAGAGTTTGGCAGCGAAAGGGTTAAAAGACTAACGACTAAAGTTTCTAATTGTCATATACAACCCAATTTGTTAACCCTTTCGGCGTCAAAATTTCTAATTGTCGTTTGCAATCTATTTGTTGTTACAATACAATATGGAAATAAATAAATGCAATTTTCAAAGGAATAAAGCATAGATATAGAATTAGAGATTGAGACAAAAAAGTAAAATCCCTGAGCCAACGCCACCTTGAAAAAGGACTGCACTATTTGTCGTGGTGCATTTATTCGACATTGGCGGTAAAAGGGTTAAAAATGAAGATTCCAGATATAAATAAATGCAAGTTTCAAAGGAATCAGCCGCAGACATAGGATTAGAGGATTAGATAGACAATGCAGCATTGGTCAGATGTCGTCTTGGGTCTGCACTGTTTGTCGCGGAGCATTTTTGCGTTGCAGTAATATATTTAATCCCAACGTAATCATAATCTAAAACATAATGACATCATGAATATGTATTAGCTCAATTTCATAATGTAAACGTTTCAAGATAATGTTTGGCTTTGACAAAAACTGTAGAATTAGATCCATATCGTATCAAATGCAATTATAACAGACCCTGATCAGACGGCTCCTTCTGGATCCAAACTGTTTGCATAGGTAATCACAGATGCGACATTGGCAGCGAAAAAGTTAAAAAGTAAAGTGCCTGGTTTAGCGGATGTCTACTGTAGTGCCGTTTTAAATGAGATTTTGTCGTCACTGACATGTATTGAATTTTGTCCTACATATTGGTTTACTCTGATTTCTTAATATTACAGTAGAACATGTCTCATCTCATTCTCTCCTAGAATATATTTAGACCAAATATTTTTTTTTATTAATCTACCGAAAAGGAGCATTAACTGTAGAAAATTGGAATTTCAGAATTGCGTAGTTTTTAAACCATCGTGATAAATAGAGCATTTGCTCCATAGGAGCAAATGCTCTATTTATAACAATGGTATCAAAGAATGGGTTTTACAGAGGCGCAAAAAGGCGTCAGTAGGAGAGATTGGGTTAAACGACCATTTATTGAACTCAGCAATGAATAAATCTCCAATAGAAAATTTCTGCATTACTTTCGACCTGCCTTAACCCAGTACCCCATAGGCTAATTTCAGATACAATCTTTTTGAGTAAATATACCGAAAAGGATCATTAACTAGAGAAAAGGACACTTTTAGAATTTCGTAGTTTGAAAACCATTGTGATAAATAGAGCACTTACTCCTATTAGAGCAAATGGTCTATTAATCACAATGGTTTCACACAGTGACTTCTACAGAGTCGTCAAAAATCGTCTTATTTTGATTGTTCAAAGGGGTCTTAGAAACAAAGGTTCTCACTTACGGGAGGAGATTTCTGCACTACTTATGACCAGTATTAAGCTACCACCTGACCTGACCTGACCTGACCTGACCTGACCTGACCTAACTCACATACCCACAATTGAAACTTGTTTGAAAGTCGTTACCAAATGACACACATGCCCATAATTAAACCTTGTTTGATAGTCGCTACCAAATAACTCTCAGTCCCATAATTAAACCCTGTTTGGTTGTCGCTACCAAATGACTCACATATCCGTTATTAGACCCTGTTTGGTGGTCGCAACCACCTGACTCACAGACCCATAATTAGGCCCTGTTTGGTGGTCGCTACCAAATGACTCACAGACCCGTAATTTGACCCTGTTTGGTTGTGGCTTAACCCATTCATACTGACGACTTTTGAAGACTCTGTAAAAGACACTTTGTGAAACCATTGTGTTAAATAGAGCATTTGCTCCTACAGGAGCAAATGCTCCGTTTATCACATTGGTTTCAAACTACAAAATTCTAAAATATTCCTTTTCTCTAGTTTATGCTCCTTTTCGGTATATTTTTTTTCAAAGAGGTTGGATCTAAAAATAGCCTATGAGGTAAAGAGTTTAAAACACGTTCTACTGTAACTGACTTTATTAGCGTTTTACAGATGCATCGATAATGTGTGTCAATTAAACGCTATTTTGTGCATTTAATCTTAACCCTTACAACGATGAAGTTTCAAATGGACTATTCCAAAATTCAAACAAGTCGAACTTATGGTAAATATTTAGGGAATTTTCTTAAGAAAATTGTAACATGACAAACAGTGCAGACCCTGAAGAGAGGGCTCCTCTAGGAGCCCTCTCATCTGGGTCTTCACTGTTTACAAAGGACATTAGTGATCCGTGTTGCACACAGTAAGGGTTGAACTGTGACTAGTCTTCTCTTCAAGACGATTCCAAAGTTTGGGCCTAACGTAAGATTTGGTGGGAAAATCACAAAAGTAGAAACATGCCCTTTATCTATGAAAAATTACTACAGAACCGTAAGCGCGCAGACTATTCATTTATCGAATATATGAATCTTAAAAACGCAGGTGACTGCTTGATGCATGGCAAAAATAATGCATAAAGCCCCTATAGGAACTTTCTGCAAAGCTCCTATAGGAGCTTTCTGCATTACCTGTGACATGTATTAAGCTACCACATGCCTTACAGACCCATGATTAGACCTGTTTGTGATGTTCACTTATGACAAGCTCTACTGTGCTCTTGTGATGATTCATTTACTCTACTAGTCTTTCACCTCTGGTTCTATGCTTATAAAACTTTTCAGTTGAGTCTGAGTTCGTTCTCAGGCTTTTGATTGGTCAGAGTTGAGCCTATGGCTCAAATCTGACCAATTAAAAGTTTGAGAACAATCTCAAGACTCAACACTCAACTAAGAAGCTTTATAAGCATGGACCCTGATGTTTACATTGAATGTTAAACGTACGCTATTTTATATAATTTCTTTGTTTGATTATTGTTAAATGTGTATGTATACATGTTGTGGGATATTCGTTTTCTAAACAGAAGTACAATTATAGTGTTGTGTTTATATGTCAGTTGTCAGATTGTGCAACGGATGATGGTATTTTATAGTTTGGTTATAGAATTAGCATTTTGATGTTCTTGGGTAATCTATTGTTATATACCCCTTCTGGACTGTACGTTTTTAAAGAGATTGTTAATTATATATGTATAGATGAATGCTGAACTGCCAGATTTTGTCGTAAGCAAACTTTTCAATTTTTATTTTTCTGCATTTTTGTTTCATAAAATAGTCAAAGTAACAAACAGATTGGATCCTGACATCGAGTTAGTCGGCGTCTCATCTGGGTCCAAATTGCTTTTCATAGGTAAATACAGATGCGACATTGGCGGCAAAAAAATGTTAACCCTATACAGTTAAATCTCGTTAAATGGGACTTTTCGTAAAGAAGACTAGATTGTTTTAGCCAGGTGGGTGCTGAAAGCAGGATGAACGCCACCCTGCATTAAGCTTCCACCTGTCTAGCGGCATCAATAATACAGTAAACCCCCTCTAATTCCAATACCAAACGACGTCTACTTCTGGTAATTCAGTGGGTTTTAAATGCAGATAATAGCTGAATGCAGGACGAACGTTATACACAAAACTCCTACAAGAAGGAGCTTTCTGTGTTACTTTCTCCCTGCATAATGCTACCTTCTGTTTAACCCTTCTCTTGCTGAATTTTAAAATATATTTCTCCTTCTTTACTCATGCCCTGTTGTATAATTACATATATCTTCACTGTGTACTTGTGTGTAAGTATTTCGCTGTGCAATCACTGCTGTGGAGTGTACTGGTTGCACAATCAACTTGTAAATAGTGCAGATCCTGATGAGACAGCTCCTGCAGGGATCTGGGTTTTCACTATTTACAGGTAGGTATATTGACGTGAATAGCAAGCGAAGGGTTTGGACACATATCTCTGTTCATAAAATGATCGCATTAGATTCGGTTTACTGTAATCTGTACGTCCAACTTTACTGTACCTGATAAATATTTAAAGATGTATTATGCGCATGTTTCACATTAATCAGTCAACACCAGAAGCTGTACACGTATACATACAATGAAAATAATGCTTACAACTCATTTTCCGACAGGATATATTTGTTTAGCTGAATATTATTGCTATCCGATTACTGCTAAAATATTTTAAAGGCGCCTCCTTTTTAGAAACGGGTTTTTTGTACGGAAATTCTTCGTCCACGTTCTGAATGACCCCGGTTCCGTTTCTGAACAACGCTTGGAATATTAATTAGGTTGTTATCACATGTACAATGGCTGACACTGGTTGTTGACTTACATATACTTCGGATGATTATTACCGGTATGTATATTTGAATCTTACTACAGATTCCGGCCAATGGCGAACGCTGTTCCGTTGGTTTTCGTAGCAAACCATTTTTCTACTTTTTTCGACACAAGCAACAATTTACTAGCCCTGCTGTTTAGTGTTAAATAAGTGTTAAGGTACATATATTTCGATTCTGAAGTCAGTTTGAAACGAAAGATTTGCGGAAATTGTCTCAACCTTTTATGAATATTAATTAACTAATGTTTCTCATAATACTGCATACAATAAATGCATATATTGCTATGGAGAGTAATACAAATTCAGATCTGGGATATTCTATAGGCAAGCAGTACGGATCCTAATCAGGCCATTCCTACAAGAGTTCCTACCTGACCTAGGTCTGGGTCCATCCTTATAAAACTTTTAGTTGAGTCTGAGTTCTCAAGTATTTTTAGTTGAGGCTGAGTTCTCAAGTATTCGATTGGTCCGATTTGAGCCTTTGGCTCAAATATGACCAATCAAAAGCTTGAGAACTCAAATCTGATATGTTTGTAATGGCGTCAAAAGGCGTCTCAGTCAAGTGAAGGGTTAACCCTTACAATGTTGAATTTTCAATTGGACTATTCCAAAATTCAAACAAGTCAAGCTTATGTTAAATATTTAGGGATTTTTCTAAAGAAAAGTGTACCATGGCAAACAGTGCAGACCCTGATGAGGGCGATTATCTGATCCGTTACCCGTATCTCGCACTGTAAGGGTTAAAGAGAAAGCTGTGAACTCGAGACAGTGTTCAGGTTAGAAATAGGATAACTCGAACTTCTGTTATCTCGAACTAATTTGTATGATCCCTTGAAGTTCGAGTTATCGAAGTTCAACTGTAATAAACATCGGATTCTACAGTTTCTACCATAAATCATTGATCTTAACCCATTTGCTCCCAGTGGGTTCTTCCATGCTTATATATTGGATTAGTCCATTTTTTATCTAAGGGCTGCCTGGTCAAAATTCATTTTGTTTTATATCGAAATTCCTATCAGCAAACAGTGTAGACTCTGATCAGACGCCGCATAATGCGGCATCTGAATAATGCGGCGTCTGATCAGAGTCTACACTGTTTGCCTACGTCCCATGTAGATCGTGGGAGAAAATGGGTTAATATTCATGGTTTCCCGATTTCTTACATGAATAATGATCAGGTATAGAAAAGTCTTTCTAAACTGGTAGTTCAGTTTAGTAGGAGAAAGATGGCAGCTAAATGCAGGGTAAAAGTCGAAGTCGTGCAGAAAGCTCCTCTAGGAACTTACTGCACGACTTTCACCCTGCATTAAGCAGTCACCTGCCTAAAAGTTTCTTAACCCATTTGCTCCCACGATCCCATATAAGGGACGTAGGCAAACAGTGTAGACTCTGATCAGACGCCGCATAATGCGGTGTCTGATCAGAGTCTACACTGTTTGCTGATAGGAATTTCAATATAAAAAAATAAATATACAAAACGTAGTTGAAAATTTAGGCCAGGCACCCTTTAAATAAAAAATGGACTAATCCAATATATAAACATGGAATAATAATCCACTGAGCGCAAATGGCTTAATTCTTCTCCACTAGAATTCCGGTTTAGAGAGGTTTTCATTGTAAATGGTTAGTTTATCCACATATAAGTGTTTACACACATGCTACGACAACATGTTTCCTCTTGATACATGTATAGGTTTTCACATTTTAAAGTAAGATTTAATTTTAACCCTTTCACCGCCAATGTCGCATAAATGCACCACGACAAAAGTGCAGTCCCAGATCAGAGGCCGCCTTTTCAAGGCGGCGTCTGATCAGGGATTTCACTTTTTGGCTCAATCTCTAGTTGTATAGCTGCGCTTAATGCCTTTCAAATTTGCATTTATTTATCTCATTTCCTTATTTTACCAAATTATTTAACAAAATTGGATTGCAGACGACAATTAGAAATTTGGCGACGAAAGGGTTAACACTTTGGATGCTAAGTGTCTAACTATAGATTCATTCGGTGCGAAAGGTGTAACTTGAAAGGTAAACACTGCAGACTCTTATCAGAGGATTATTCTACAGTAAAACCTCTCTAAAACGGACACTAACTTGTGTTAATTAGTTAGTATCTAGGGCAGGTGACTGCTTAAAGCAAGGTGGAAGTAAAACAGAACGCTCCAGTAGGAGCGTTCTGTTTTACTTTCATCTTGCTTTAAGCAGCCACCTGCCTCTATCACAAAATAATTGATGTAATTTAGAGGCCGTTATACAGAGGTGTTACTGTAATGTATCCTTGATCTGGGTTTACACTGTTTGTAATGCAAGTATACTCATTCCCACCATTCATTATATTAATATTTTATATGACAGTTGCAATGTTTTCTAATGAAGATAAAATCTCATTACATGTATATTGTAGTGAATCACATGGCGACACGTGAGGTTTTGAATAGAAAATAACATTTTACGTTTCTTTTGCTCAAACCTGACATAGAAACGGTTCGCAGAACACACTGAAAATGTAAATATATCACGCATGTGACTACAGACTATAGAGTAATTTTGAATCAATCGATTGGTGCGAAACATACAAAGGAGAAACTACAATCGAAAGTAAAATACAAGCAAATATCGCTTGTTGACGAGAAAAACTTGGTTTCGTTGACCTATTCCATTCACATAAGATTTTTTTGTCCGAGTAATCATAAACTTTCTTTGTATCTGCTTTGTTTTCAGAAAAAAAGATAAATCATGATTTTATATGACTTTTAGAGCAATTTATTTTGTCACATCAGAGATTTGGGTTTGTAACTGAGAGACAAAATCAGTGACACATGATCTCTTATCAATTTTAATAAATGGAGTAAATAGCTAGTGCATGTTATAGCATGATACAGTGTGGTTTAGTATTTATCATTTACTCGCATGTACGTATTTCATTGTTTTGTATCAAGTTCAGTTAAACCATTTTACGGTGGCCACTTAACCCTAACAATGCTGAGTTTCGAAATGGACTCTTCCACAATTCAAACAGGTCAAGCTAATGGTAAATATTTAGGGATTTTCTAAGGAAAAGTATAACATGACAAACAGTGCAGACCTTGATGAGAGGGCTCCTTCGCATCTGGGTCTACACTGTTTGCAATGGACATTAGTGACTCGTGTCTCGCACAGCAACAGTTTCCCATGTTTCTGAAAGAGGCGCCTTAACAGAGTAGACCCAGATTAGACGGTTCCAATAGGAGCCATCTTAGCAGCGTCTTTCAGCTTGCTTAGGAAATCATATATAGATCTGATTCTACATTTCCGTCCATAGCATGTGCTCGTAAACCATTATAAAATCAGCTGATAAATATACATTATGTCAATATTTCTTACTCAAATATTCATGAAGTTAAACATGAACCCATTACCTCATAGGCTATTTTTAGACCCTACCCCACTTCATAAATCTACCGAAATGGAGCATTAACCAGAGAGAAGGAAACTTTTAGAATTTTGTAGTTTGAAACCATTGTGATAAATAGAGCATTTGCTTCTATAGGAGTAAATGTCTATTTATCACAATGGCTTTACAAGTACAAAAATGAGTAATGCAGGAAACACCACATACAGAACAAACAGTCGCCCGAACAGCAACACAAGGAAACAGCAAATGTACATAACTATAAAAACAACAAGAGACGCACAAAGACAAAACAATTATACAATAGGGGGACGATGGAAGTACCGCCTTGGAACGGTCAGTGACAAAAGTCACTGGGGGGTTAAACCGGTTTATGGTGACTTTTACAGAGTTGTCAAAAGTCGTCAATATGAGGGAATAGGTTAAGGGGAACATAGACCCGGATCTTTCAGACAGGTTAATATATCTTATTGCAGGACGCAGGATATCCAGAAATATCCCCCTGGTTCTGTATGCATGATGGAACAACCTTCTTTTAAAGGCTCCCATGGTCCTTTCTTTCGCGCGTTGGCAAACATGATAGACCCATATCAGACGGCTCCTGTCTGACTCTCAGATCAGAGTCTGCTTTGTTTGGCAATGTTTCTTTAATTTCTGAAATGGCTGTTATATTCCACCTTCCTTGTTTCATTATAACTTTTTTGTCCATGAATATTTAGTAGGTATTGAAATTTGGAATAAACATAGAACAGGGAAAGGTTTAATGCTATACTCTACAGATGCGTCTTTCAGCGCTTCTTCAAAATTATTATACAGTAAACCGTCTCAAGAATGGCCACTAAATTGTGTTAATAAGTAGGTATCTAGGGCAGATGGCTGCTTAAAGCAAGGTGAAAATAAAACAGAATACTGCTATAGGAGCGTTCTGTTTTACTTTCACCTTGCTTTAAGCAACCACCTGCCTTTAACACAAAATACTTGATGTAATTTAGTGGCCGTTATAGAGAGGTTTTACTGTTTTCTATCAGACGGCTTCGTCTTATCAGAGTCTATTCTGTTCGCTTATGGAATTATATAGAACTTTGTCAAACATTCGTGCCTTCATTTAACATTTTATAATTAATACTAATAAATATTAATACATCCATAACTTGTATTTAGATATTCATGGAGTAAAGAGTTAATTGGCCACTGGAGAGTGTTTACAACAGTATTATTGACATGCATTTAGAAATTTGAATTCTGTGACAACAAACCTGTTACGGAGTACGCACGTTTTTGTTCTTTTTGGAGTGGGATTGCCAAATTGTTGCTGTATGTTTGATCATAAGTGTAAAGTAAATTTGTTTTGTGTTTAGTCCCTTGTATTGTGTTTTCTAATAACTTGCAGGCAGAGGTAATATTATTACAAATATAAATCAAAGTTGTGTTTATGTTTTCGCATCATAAATGAAAATAAAAGTTTTGGTCAAATTGTTGGTTCTGTACTGTATACTGGCCATTAGAACTTATTCCGTTTACCCCGGGGGCCAGAAAGGGTTACCGTGCACCCCCCGTCTGACTTTTTTTTCATGGGTACCAGTGTGTTTGGTAGGGTCTGCTGAATGGAAATCAAAATTGTATCCATGAAAAAATTCATTCCTGCTATGGGATTTTCTACCGTTTCCATGGCAACCGGAGGTCTGGACAACGACGGTGGGTAAAGGTTATAATGTAGTATATCTATGCTATTAGGGGCACTAAGAGTTTGAAACTGGTCTCAAACTAAAGGCAAGACATTGGTTTTTAATTAAGAATATGTTTTTGTTAATTACCTTATTTGCATAATCATGCATATTAATGAGACACCCGAAAAATGAAGGAAAAAAGACTAGAATGTGGTGAAAACTAGATCTGAAGTCACCTGTGATGGTCCAAATACATCCAAATATGTTTTTGTACATAAAACATCCCCAATGTTAGTATTATTTAAAACAAAGTCGTGTCTTTATGGCTTATTTGCTTTTTAATTGCATTTTTGAGTATCCATAGCAGAGGTACGCCCGGGTAGCGTAAGCACATAGAGAAGATAGCATTATATCTCAAGGCCTTCGGGAGATAATAGCTAACAGTATCAACTTGTTACCAAACATAAAATAAATACACTGGTATTTGATTTAAATTGTATTGTAGTTAATAAGTTCATTAGCATATTCGTGAATATTAATGAGCACACCGAAAATGAAGAAAAAATGACTAGAAGATGGCGAAAACTAGATCTGAAATCACTTGTGTTGCTCCAAATGCACCCAGATATGTTCATATACATAAAACATCATCAAGGAGATTATTATATAATACAAAATCGTGTCACTTTGGCTTATTTACACTTTTATTGCGTTTTTGAGTATCCATAGCAGAGGTACGTTCGTACAGCGTCAGCGCATATAGGAGATAACATTAATCTCAAGGCCTTCGAGAGCTTGCAGCTAACAGTATCAACTTGTTCCCAAACATATAATAAATACACTGATCTTTGATTTAGAATGTATCGTTGTTAATACGTTCATCAGCATATTCATGAATATTCATGAGAAACACGCCCCCCCCCTACAATTAGAGAAAAAGACAGGGAAATGGTGA
This sequence comes from Azorinus chamasolen, assembly GCA_963576725.1. NCBI lineage: Eukaryota > Metazoa > Mollusca > Bivalvia > Cardiida > Solecurtidae > Azorinus > Azorinus chamasolen. The sequence continues at coordinate 30,887,206 of OY755238.1, read as the reverse complement.
AAACTAGATCATAAATCACCTGTAATGCTTCAAATGCATAGAAATATGACTTGTACACTACACTCTACTAGCAGAAAATGCAATGAAACGAGGTCTGTAAGGTGGAATTAGAATAGACAGTTACAAAGAGAAATCATGGCTTAGTGGTGTTTAACTGATGACATACAATTAACTTTGAACTAATCGAAACATGTATTATTCGGCATCATTATATCATTGTGGCCTTAGTATACATGTATGTACAAAACATGACTGTAAAGAATGTCTCAACCGGTTTACAGAAAAAGACATTTCTGTGTGATGCACTCATTCATCACCATATCTGTATGTAAGTTTAGTCCCAATGATAACCAGTGTCTTCAAAGATCCCCATTTTCATCTTCTCTATGTGCCTCAAATTACAGAATGTCAACAATGACTTGTGAAGTTGTGAGGGCAAGTAACCACAGACTCATAATGGAATGGTCCAAGAACCACATTGACATGGCTCCAGTCATGTGCTTCTGAGGCTGGGAGTATTACTGGATAGGCTATATGTGAGCTCGTCAAAATTCGCACCTAATTGACGACCCGTTAAATGTGTCGGACTAAGCAAATCTACGTGGTGGCAAAGATCCCATGTCAACGTTATGCAAATCATTAATTGGCTTATCTTCGCGCGTTTCCTTAGCAGCAGTTTCAATTCAGCGCACATTGTGGATGTGAACGATTCTTATTCACAAATTAGACCAGCTTAAACATCCCAAGTTTACAGGACTTACTAGTGGGGTTACAAATCTCGGTCTCTTTCCAGGAGTCGTTATTTCGTGATACATACTCTTTTTCCATAAATGTACGTGTAGACTCACAGTAAGCATGAATGCCCAACAGAGCATCCTCACATTCGAAACTGTCATAGTAATCAAACAGTATGAATATGTTGTTGGCTAGCGTTCTTGCTTGAACAGTCGTGCAGTCTTGTTCTCTGGCTAAAACCTGATATTAGTTTCTTAGTCTGCTGACTTCAAAACAGTTTTACTTTATGCTTTACAAATTACTTGTGTGGTGTGGTGGTATAGTGGTAACGCACTTGACTACCGGTCCGGAGATCCGGGTTCAAATCCCGGTCCCTCCCGGAAATTTCAGAGACGCTTTTCAGTGTCTCCCACCCGCACCTCCTCTCCACCCAGGGATTAAAGTGGGTACATGTGAGGGTCACTAGCCGGTACTGCGGCTGCATGATTGCGCCATATGTTAGCTCAGTTCAGTTCAGTTCAGTTTATTTCGCATCATAGGCCACCGGCCCATACACATATAAGTACATACAAACAAAACTAATCATGTATCAGGTGTAGTTGTGAACACAATGTTACAATATTATAATAGTCTGGTGGCCAGAGTAATACAATATATAATACATAATAGTTCCTGTGGTATTCCACCTCCTTTGAGTATTAAACACAACTGTATATGAAATATTCGTATTCATATTAGAAATTCATCGCGATATTTCATTGCATAATGTATGAACATGGCCAAATTTTGAACCGTTAGTTTATCTCCAGAAGACATCAAGCTTTTGAATTTATGAATATTTGGCGAATCCCAATACTTATTATGTATATATTTTGATCTCAGGTCAGCATATAATGGACAAATTAATAAAAAATGTAATTCGTCTTCTATGGAACCAACACAATGTATACAGTAGCGTACTTCTCTAGCCAAATGAATATGTCTACCCTTTTCAATCATCAACTTATGAGATGACGACCTAAATGCTACAAAACTACTTCTAAATTTCTTTAAATCAATGGCATCCGGGTATGACTCTTTCACAAATTCGACTTTATACTGTTTGTATAAAAGCAATTTGTTATTATTACAACACATTTCATGCCATTTTTGTTTATACTGGTCTTTTAACCTATTTATATACTGATTCAAAAAATATTCAGGATTGTCAACAGCTTGATTTAACCATATATAACCAAAACCATTGCTACACAAATTCAAACGTAATGAAGTGACCCAGTTCTTATATCCACGATCATCATAATATTTCAACATATTGTAACACATTTTTACGTACCTGTTATCTGGCATTGTAATTATGCGCATCCAAAATTTTACACATCGCTTAAATGCTGAAATATACAATGGGTATCTACCACAATCACCCATGATAGCAGAATTACAAGCTTTCAATGGTGCATTTAGAAAACGTTTACAAGCATATACATGTACTCTCTCTATTCGTTCTATGTACTCAATACCCCAAAGTTCACACCCGTAAAGTAATATTGGACTAATTTTACTATCAAATAATTTAAAGTATGTACTGTATGACATTGGTTGTATATCATGCAGGCTGTTTAATAAACTCACTAATACCCTTTTTGCTTTGACGGCCATATTTTCGGCCATTTTGAACAATGACAATCGACTTGTAAAATGAACACCAACATATGTAAAAGCATTGACCGTTTCTACCATTTCACCATCATAATACCATTTCTCATGCTTTGACACACATCCACCATTCTTAAAAACAACAACTTTTGTTTTAGCTAAATTAACATTCAATTTCCATTCTATAGAATGACTATTTAAAACATCCAAATGCCGTTGTAAGCCACTTACTGTATCTGCGATTAAAGCTACATCATCAGCAAATAATAATATTAAAATTTCAATTAGTTCCGGTGTTAACTGGATACCATGTGTACCACCATTATGGATAGATTCAGACAATTCATTTATAAAGATAGAAAATAATATAGGACTCAATTTACATCCTTGCCTGACGCCTAAAGGACACTCAAATGCGTCTGTCGTTACATTTCGATCTCGGACGGATGCCTTGACTGACTTATATATACCAGCAATGGCTAAATACAATTTCCCTCTGATACCAATAGTTTGTAAAGCTTGAAATAATTTATGCCTGTTTACTGAATCAAATGCCTTTTTGAAATCCAAAAACGCTACATATATTTTCTTACCTTTCTTGCATAAATATTTATTAATTAATGAATACAATACAAAAGCATTATCAATTGTCGAATAACTTTTTCTAAACCCTGCCTGCGCTTCCGAAATCTTTTCAAATGCATTCACATAGAAAGTGACCCTTGTATTAAGGATTCCAATGTAAAGTTTGCTAAAGACATCCAACAGTGCAATGCCTCGATACTTATCAGGGTCGTTAACATTTCCTCTCTTATGAAGTGGAATGATAACCGAACCTGACCAATTCTCGGGGAATTCACTGTTTTTGTAAATTCTATTAAACAATTTTCTTATGTATGGTAGAAGAATATCTATTCCAAACAAAAAGTGATCCGCAACTAAATTACCTGATGACGCTTTATCTGGATTCAGTTCCTTGACCGCCTGTAAAATTTCTTCATCAGTAATATCACTATCGAACAGAACATATTCTACATCAGATAAGTGTACATCTTCAATAATAGGTGTGGTTTGAACATCAGAAAAGTCGTCATTAAAAACTTGGCTAAAATGGTCAAACCACTGTATATTTGTAATATTGTGCTGCGTATATGGTTTGCAAACGAGTCTTTTCAGAGTCCTCCAGAATGTTTTGGAATCAAATAAAGATTGTTCAAGTTCGTCTGTAATTCTTCTTGAAAATAGAAACCTTTCCTTCTTACACAATGATTTGAATGATTTACGACTGTCAACATATAAGTTAAGGTCAACTTCATTTCTACTGTTTCGAAATTGTTTCAACAAGGTATTTTTGTTCGATTTGGCATTTTTACATTCCTCATCGAACCATTTTTTGTCAATGCACTTCTTAGACTTTGATTTCCGTTTTCTGTAAGATTCGCTACAAGATAAGACAATGCCTTCAAAATCAGATACAATACTGTTTATATCATAACTAAGGTCAGAAATATATGAATCCATTTTATCTAGCATTCCATCATTCACCTTTTCTAAAAGATTCGCTTTAAAAGCATCCGCATTTTCTTTCGTTAAACAGTATTTATAGCAATCGGCGTCGCTCATTTTGTTTCCGTCTTTTGTACCAACTTCATCATATGCAGACGTAAACAATAAATCTAGACATAATGGTAAGTGATCACTATCAGATTTAGAGTCAATATAGAAGCTTGAAATGCTATCAAATATATTTCTTGTACACAAGTAATAATCAACAATACTGCATCCTTGTGTACCTATAAACGTATAATCCCCCGTATTTCCAGTGTCCCCAAATCTCCCATTTACAATAATAAGTGAATATGTTTGACATAATTCAATTAAGTCTCTCCCAAACTTATTAACACGCTTGTCGCAACTTTTTCTCGGTAATTCAAAATCGTCATTCAGTATATCAAAATAATCATGCAATTCCGGGACATTGTCAGAAATATGAATAACATCTTCCAGGGCACCGGTACGAGCATTCATGTCTCCACACACAATGAATTCGCTATCTTTAAATAACTCGGTATTTTCAATGAATAAACATTCAATACATTGTATGCCTGAGTATTGCATGTTGTTATAAAACGGGGAGTTTTCAGGTGGAATATATACACCGATTAGAATAACATCATTTTGAATATTAAACAATGCCCTGTCAAACTTTTTTTACAATGCCACTGTCAAAATTCAAGCATAATCTGGTTACAAACTGATCGTACTTCTCTTTTATAAAAACAATTACTCCGCCCATGTTTCTACCCCCTATACTAGAGAATTTGGCCGGACAAAAATGACATGTATAACCAGGCAAACAATGATTGATACTAGTAATATCGCTCAACCATGTTTCAAGAAGACATATACAATCAAAACCTTTAACGAATTCCAATAGATCAGTGTCACAGAGTTTATCACTCAAACCATTAATATTCCATGTGACAGTTTTAAATATCGATTTGCCATGTGTGAGGCTTTGACCTAAACCCTATCCTACGTTCTGCTGGACTGTCTGACCAGTTCCCATGGTCCCACCATCGTCAGTATGCGACTTCGGTAGTCTACGCGCAGTGCTCAATATTGTAGGTGAATGACTCAATGACCAGGGGAGTACATGTACAGTCGACTGAGCGGTCTTTCGGACATAACATAGACTATAACTAGGTACTTTGCCTCATGGTGTCATCGTTCATCAAACAGCCTTCCAGTCAGCAGGTTTCCTGGTATCCTCCCCTTACACTAGCAGTTTTTCTGAACCCCCATTCCCTCATTCTCTCCATATGATTTTAGTTTTCCTGATACATATCTTACATGAATACTTTCAGGCGTCATGTTGAAAAGTATTTCAGATATGTGTTTGAAGATGCCTGGAGTATCTCGCATTGAATGAAATTAAGCATTCCTGACTTCTTTTACAATGTGTTTCTTATCTTGTGTTGGTGCATTTGTCATGTCTACCTCTTCTATTAGGTATTCAACTCCTTTGGCGTATAGTATTTTGCTAAACAGCCATCAGCATTACCAATAATGAAGATCCCCAAGATCGATATCCACATATGACCCTTATGACTGATTTAGTAAGTGCACTCAACTATGTCTGTGCTGCTAGTATACTAACACCGAAGCTGCCATTGGCTTCAAATCAGTCTTTAACAGCTCCAGGAACCATGCGTGGGTTCCAGCCTGTTGTTTATAAAAGCTTCTTTAGCGACTTTATCTCTTACATCTGCCCTGAGAAAGTTATCTTCATTTTGAATAGAGTCTTGGAAACACAATACAAACGATATAGAGCACGAGATTGACATCGATCATTGCCACCTTGTAGAAATTTGGTCGCGTTGATTAATGCCCATTACAACCTTAGTCTAATTTGATACACCAGAAAGAGGTGAGAGGGTACAGAAAAAAACCGGGTGCGATGCCCTACTACTTTCTCTGGTTCCATAATGGATTGAGGATTAGTTGTCGAGGCATTCTGGAGAAGGTTCTTGAAGCAGCTGAAGAATATGAAGAAGTGGATGGGGGCTCTTTGAAGATTATTATTAGGTCTAAACGTGCATTACGATTAATACAGATGTGATGATAGTTGAGTATATCACACAGAAAGGTCTACCGCTTAAACCCGTAGAAACATTCTTAACATTGAGGAGTAGAATCGAAATGAGGGATGTGTTTTCCGTTTCTTGTGTTATCATTAGTATTTATTTAATTTGACATGATAATGTTTCATGCATTTTTGCCATGTATCCTATTTTAGTAATGTGAAATGTATTGTTTCTAAAAATCTAGCTATGCACCTACAGCATGCACTTATAACGTTTCTCAGAGTTGTTATATTTTCTGGTCCTTCGGGATCATTGGTTTTCATGTTATTAGTTTTGAAAATTGAATACTGCTTAAGCCGGTGCTAGGGGGTGTGAGTAGTGTTGCACTTTTAATTACTACTCATGAACAGACTCAATAAAACTGAGTCTGCAATTTTCTCTTTTTGCATTTCTACTTTTGTTTTCGAGGGATCACCCATTTTCAGAATATTTGTACGTGTGCTGAAAATAACAATGATATAATGGTTTGTAAATACATGTATGCTTTTGTTTGTAAATACATGTATGTGTCAAAAGCATTAGCCTCGATAAGTATAATGCCACTTGTATGTTACGAAATACACCGTTTAAAAAGCCTTGTTTCATTTTTACTTTACAAATCATGTTATATTACTTTTAGATGTCCTCATTAATACTGGTAATTTACATGTCATTACAATAGCGTCTCCTAAAAACATGATACTTTTAAAAATGATTTTTAAATATCATAATCAATGCTGTGGTGTACTGATACGGATAACAACAACGACAATCCTCGTATATATACAACTATTCAAATGAACCGAGACATCAGTCTACAAATACTCCGTTTAGTTTACTTAATAAGTTTAAGTTATTGAGTCAATATCTTAATCTTTGTTTGAAAGTCAGACACTAGGTAAATCATTTCACGTGTTTTGTGATACCCTGCTCATTTTTATGAACATGAAAGTAAGCAGTTTTTAAAGTTTCATGTCACACTTGGAAATTGAAACGCTATTTGTACCTTAACTGTTCATTTGTTTTCATACCAGAATTGTGTACAATCATGCCCGTATAACGAAAATAACGGATACCACCATCGTTTGATATAATACCATAATTAAATCATGATTAATTTGAAAGCGGTTGAATTATTTCGGTGTAATTTGAACAAACTGGATGATTTAAAATTCGTTCTACCGTTTTTAAATAATGTCCCTTCTTTCTGTTTGACTTAAGCATTAATATTCATGAATATGCTAATGAACTGATCAACAACATGATATTCTAAATCAAAGACCATCGTATTTCTTATACTTATATTTGGTAACATGTTGATAATGTTAGCTCCCAAGGCCCTGTGATATAACGTTTTTGCCTTCTCTATGCGTTGACGCTGTCCGGACGTACATTTGCTATGGAAACTCTAAAAAATAATAAAATGCAGATGACCCATAGAGACACGTTTTTTACATAATATCTGCTAGATTACGCTCAATGAGGTGGTTTTATGTATAAGAACATATCTCTGTGCATTTGGAGCATTAGAGGTGATTTATGATCTAGTCTTTTTCTCTAATTGTAGGGGGTGTTTCTCATTAATATTCATGAATGTGCTAATGAACTTATTAACAATGATACATTCTAAATCAAAGACCAGTGTATTTATTATATGTTTGGTAACAAGTTGATACTGTTAGCTGCCAGCTCTCGAAGGCCTTGAGATATAATGCTATCTCCTATTTGCGCTGACGCTGTACGGACGTACCTCTGCTATGGATACTCAAAAACGCAATAAAAGTGTAAATCAGCCAAAGTGACACGCTTTTGTATTATATAATACTCTCCTTGATGATGTTTTATGTATATGAACATATCTGGGTGCATTTGGAGCAACACAACTGATTTCAAATCTAGTTTTCGCCATCTTCTAGTCATTTTTTCTTCATTTTCGGTGTTCTCATTAATATTCATGAATATGCTAATGAACTTATTAACTACAATACATTTTAAATCAAATACCAGTGTATTTATTTTATGTTTGGTAACAAGTTGATACTGTTAGCTATTATCTCCCGAAGGCCTTGAGATATAATGTTATCTTCTCTATGTGCTTACGCTACCCGGGCGTACCTCTGCTATGGATACTCAAAAATGCAATAAAAATGCAAATAAGCCATAAAGACACGACTTTGTTTTAAATAATACTAACAGTGGGGATGTTTTATGTACAAAACATTTTTGGGTGTATTTGGACCATCACAGGTGACTTCAGATATAGTTTTACCATATTCTAGTCTTTTTTCCTTCATTTTTCAGGTTTCTCATTAATATGCATGCTTATGCAAATAAGGTAATTAACAAAAACATATTTTTAATTAAAAACCAATGTCTTGCCTTTAGTTTGAGACCAGTTTCAAACTCTTAGTGCCCCTAATAGCATAGATATACTACATTATAACCTTTACCCACCGTCGTTGTCCAGACCTCCAGTTACCATGGAAACGGTAGAAAATCCCATAGCAGGAATGAGTTTTTTCATGGATACAAATTTTTCTGTACAAAGAGTGAATTAAATAAATCCCGTTATCGGAGAGTTTGGATCTAGATCAACTTCACTTGGAGTCATAAAAGTTATAAAACAAATAAGAATTTAAATTCACTGACACTCTAACAGTATTGAGAAATAATGTTGTCATGGTCAATTATTATGTCTCCCCCATTTATGGGGAGACATATTGTTTTTGCCAGAGTTGTCTGTCTGTCCGTCCGTCCGCCTGTCTGTCTGTCCGTCACAAACTTGTGTCGCGCGTATCTCTGAAACCAGTTGGGCTAGAGTCACCAAACTTCACAGGAATGTTCACCAGCATGAGTTGTTGTGTACCTGGGGATTTGAAATTGTCTACCCGAATAACTTATATAACCGAGTTATTGCCCTTGATGACTTAAAATTAGAAATACTTTGTGTCACGCGTATCTCGAAAACCACTAGTACTATAGTCACCAAACTTCATAGGAATGTTCACCAGCATGAGTTGTTGTGCACCTGGGTTTTTTAATTGTCTCCCCGATAATTGTTGAGTTATTGCCCCTGATTTGAACACTTGAATTAATACAAACTTTTTGTCGCACGTATCTCTGAAACCAGTAGGGCTAGTGTCACAAACTTCACAGGATTGTTCACTAGCATGAGTTGTTTTACACTTGGGTTTTTCGAATTGTACCCCCTGTTAACTTTGGAGTTATTGCCTCTTATGACTTAAATTAGACAAACTTTATTTAGTGTCGTGAATATCTCTGAAACCACTAGGGCTAGAGTAACCAAACTTCACAGGAATGTTGACAAGCATGAGTTGCTGTGCAACTGGGATTTTTAATTGTCTCCCCCGATAATTGTTGAGTTATTGCCCCTGATTTGAACACTTGAATTAATACAAACTTTGTGTCGCACGTATCTCTGAAACCAGTAGGGCTAGTGTCACAAAACTTCACAGGAATGTTGTCCAGCATGAGTTGTTGTATACCTGTGATTTTTGAATTGTCTCCCCTGATAACTTTGGAGTTATTGCTCCTGATATGATTACTTAAAGTTAGAGAAACTTTGTGTCATGCATATCTTTAAAAACCACTATGGCTAGAGTCACCAAACTTCACAGGAATGTTGACAAGCATGAGTTGCACAATGAGTTGCTGTGCAACTGGGATTTTTAATTGTCACCCCCGATAATTGTTGAGTTATTGCCGCTGATATGATAACTTAAAATTAGAAAAACTTTGTGCTGCACGTATCTCTGAAACCAGTTGAGATAGAGTCACTAAACTTCACAGGAATGTTCACCAGCATGAGTTGTTGTGTATCTGATTTTTTTAATTGTCTCCCCCTGATAACTTTGGAGTTGATCCCCATTATGACTTAAAATAAGAGAAACTTTACTTTGTGTCACGTGTATCTCTGAAACCACTAGCACTGGAGCCACCAAACTTCACAGAAATGTTGACCGGCATGTCTTATTGTGTACCTGGGTTTTTTAATCTCCCCCTGATAACGTTGGAGTTATTACCCCTGATGACTTAAAATTAGACCTTGATAAGTTTGGAGTTACAGACATTACACTTGTGTATTGGAAAGAGGATGGGAGGGGGAGACATCTGTGTTTGTGTTTATCGGAGCTTTTATAATAATATATAATGAAAACATGGAATTTTGGCCATAGCACAAACTGCGGAATCGGATGTATATTATTTTCCTAACCCATTACCTCAAAGGCTATTTTTAGATCCAACCTCTTTGAATAAATCTACCGAAAAGCAGCAGTTATTAGAGAAAAGGAAAGATTTAGAATTGTGTAGTTTTGAAACCATTGTGATAAATAGAGCATTTGCCCCATAGGAGCAAATGCTCTATTTATCACAATGGTTTCAGAAAGTGACTTGAAAGAACTCAAATTGAATAAAGCTAACCCGTCCGACAATTATGCAGCGTTTCTTGATCTCGACCTTAAAATTGATAATGGAATGATCTCTTCTAAAATATATGACAAAAGAGATGATTTTGATTTTAATATTGTTAATTTTCCTCATCTTGACGGGGATGTTCCCCGTGCTCCATCTTACGGGGTTTATATATCTCAACTTATTCGTTTTGCTAGAGCTTATTCATCTATTGACGATTTTAACAGTCGAAATCTCATTTTAACTGAAAAACTGCTTAAGCAAGGATATAGATACCATAAACTAAGAAAAACTTTCTCTAAATTTTACTATCGAAATCTCTCGCTTATTGGCAAGTACCAATCTAATCTCAAGGAGCTTCTGCGACACGGTGTTTCACATCCTGAATTTTATGGTGATGTAATTTACAAAGTTCGTAAAATTATTGGACATACCCATTTTCTCACTTTGTTCAACAAATATGTTTAAAAATTCATTAAAAAGGGACATGATCCTGTAGTACTACAACATACTGCATGTTTGGTTGTGAACCCTTTTACAGTTGGCAATCACGCTGGCCTCTTTGCATGTACGCCGACAAGAAAGGTTTAGTACTCTATGAAGGCGACCTCTTAAATCCAGAAATGGAAGGAGAACGTCGGATACCTGTACTATTTCGTTTTTGTCGTACCCTTTATTACTTTTCTACAGTTACTCTGTTTGCAGCTCAATCATTGAGTACACTAGCGATAGGTGGATACAGTTTGTTCATTTAAATGTTTTCGTTATACATGCACTTTACCACTGTATTTGCCGTCGCGGTTGCTGTAGATTAGTCGGAGAGGGGATACGTTTATTTACACTGTCTTTTAGGGTGGGGATGGAATACGTCTGAGGTTGGGCGCCCATAAACCGGTTTAACCCCCAGTGACTTTTGTCACTGACCGTTCCAAGGCGGGGCTTCCATCTTCCCCCTATTGTGTGTTTGTTTTGTCTTTGTGCGTCTCTTGTTGTTTTTATAGTTATGTACATTTGCTGTTTCCTTGTGTTGCTGTTCGGGCGACTATTTGTTCTGTATGTGCTGTTTCCTGCATGATTCATTTTTGTACTTTTATAGAGGAGTCAAAAGGCATAAGTATGAGGGAACGGGTTAAGCAAACAGGGCAGACCCTGATAATGATCAGACCACTCATCCGGGAACAATCCGATCAGGGTTGACTAAGTATGCAAATGCGTTACAATGTGTCTCTGCCAGATAAAGTGTTAACCTTTCTCTTGCTGAATTTTAAAATACATATCTCCTTCTTTACCCATGGCCTGTTGTACAATTACATATATCTTCACTGTGTACAAGTATTTCGCTGTGCATTCACTGCTGCGGAGTGCACTGGTTGTACAATCAACTTCTAAATAGTGCAGATCCTGATGAGACAGCTCCTGCATGAGCTGTCTCATCTGGGTCTTCACTATTTATAGGTAGGTATATTGACGTGAATAGCAAGCGAAGGGTTAAAAAGCACATCGGCAAACCAAACGCTGTAGACCCAGATCAGAGAGCTTCTGACGGTTTTATACTTTTTGCTGAATTCATCAATACGAATTGCTCATTTAAACAAATGATTTATTTTCTGTGCACCCCCCCCCCACACACACAAACACTACATGAAAATTGTATGGGTTAAATAATATCGGAAATAAATAACTGGAACATATGACATTACGCCAATACTACACCGTAAGAGTGAGTATCTATTAGCTACAGTCACCTACTTGGTTCGTTACCTACTTGAGACAAATATGTACGACACAAGTGCAAGTAAAGTAGACACATATCAGAAGAATCCTTCATAAGCCATTATATCAGGGTCTGCCCACGTTGCTTGTGGGATTATAAAGATTTGCCCCTGTGTTGTCAGATATGGCAAAACCTCGTGCATCAAATGGCATAATAAATATCAAATAATTAGCATTATAGCCCAATTTTTCCCTGTTCGGTCAATGATGCATGGGCAACCGACCAGTGCGGACAATAACCATTACACCAAGTTCAATATCTAAGCTTATAAAACTGCTTTTGCTACAGTCTGCGTAAGATGTGTAGGTATAACGATTACGGAAAACTAGGTAGCCGACCCATTCACGGTCTGGCCAGCTCCAGGAACTTGACGAGAATGTCGGTCTGGAAAGTACCTACTTGAACATTTCGAAGACAGTCTGGTATCGATCTGGTCGCATTTCGTCCCATTTTACATCATCTATTTACCCCCGCTGTTCTAAATTGGACATTAGCAAATAATGTAGCATCAAACATCCTTGATGATGATGTATCATTTTTGTATTATGTAAACGGTTCCTATTTAAGGTCAACAGAAGCTAGACTTGGCCAAGAAGACTGGTGGCGGACCAAAAGTACCTTCGCCAGCTGCTGTGGAGAAGCTTTGGCTGGGTATTTCAAGCAGGAGGTCTCAATCTGATGGATACTGAAGGCAATTTTTTTTTAAAAATATCTTTCAAGATTAGGCAAATATAACGCCCATAAATATATTCTTCTATGAAATTCTCCATACTGTTTCTAAGATAAGATTTCACTCTAGAATCACAGAATCTGATTCTGAGATATGACTGTGGATAAATTGAATGATGGACATGCAGACGGACGGAGTACGCCAAAACTATATCCACTTGTCTATGACTGGCCCCGCTTTCACAAACGATCTCATTCTGAGAAAATTTCATACTCAAGAAAACACCACAATAGAAGGTTCCTCCTCCTGAATGAGTCTATTTTAACAGGGTCTTCACCGTATAAAGGAAGTTAGCCCTAGGACTTCTAGTCCGACCAAATCTCCTGCGGTTTCTGGTTGTTTTGATATATCTAAAATCTTAAATAATGTATTTGCTGATTCAAGATGAATAACTGTGATTTTTATGCCCACCAGCATTACGTCAACTATTGATTGTATCGTACATATTGCCAGTCAGTGTCTCAAAGGATGGTTTTAAGATATAAACTATGCAAGATGTGGTGAAGGAATAGAATGTACATCCTCTAGAAACATTCTTTTATCAGGGTCTGTACTGTTTGATATTGAAAGGATTATGTAATCAAACAATGGATAGGCCATGTAAATTAAGTATACAATGGCTTAACCCATTCCCGCATATTGACGCCTTTTGACGCTTATGTAAATGTCACTTTGTGAAACCATTGTGATAAATAGAGCATTTGCTCCTATAGGATTTATCACACTGGTTTCAAACTACAAAATTATAAAAGCTTCCTTTTTCTAGTTAATATTCATTTTCGGTAGATTTGTTCAAAAAGGTTGGATCTAAAAATAGCCTATGAGGTAATGGCTTAAGCAAATCTGCGATATCTATGTTATGCGCGGCTTTTTTATCCGTACACAGTAATAGTACTCAATGAACTTGACATGTTATGAATGCTTAAGAACACCGAGTTCAATTCCCGAGCTTATGCACCTTTTTCGCTACAGTCTGTGTAAGATGTGAAAATGTACCGCTAAATAGCCAATTAGTTCATTGTTTGATCAGCTCCTAGAATTTGGCGAGGATATGTCGGTTTGGTAAACTCCTTCTTGGCATTGTCGGACTCAGTTTCAATCTGGGGGGTTTTCTTCCCATTTTACATCACTCATTTATTATCCGTTCACAGCATTACATTGTAGTACTCAATGAATTGGAATCTTAAATGCTTCAGAACAACTGCTGCAATTTAAAGATGAGAAACATTATATAGAAGATAAATATCAAGTTTGTTCGCCAAACCCTGTGTTTCTGCTTCTTGAGCATTGGAATCGGCCCTGAGTGCAACAACACCTGATTTGGCCGATAGACAATGAGTATTGGTAGACAAGAAGCCTCTTATCTACATCCCTGAATTTAGAAGTACGTGGTTATGAGCAATTGAGATATAGCATGCCCTTAGGTTTTTACTATTCTCATGTTAAGTATATTTGATTGGTATTTGCAAACAGCTTGGATTCAGACCTTAACCCTTTCACTGCCAAACTCTGTCGTCTGCTAACTTTGTCGTCTGCTATAAATTTTAATTTTTTCTTCATTTTTGTTTCAAAAACATAGTAACAGTAACAAACAGTTTGGATCCTGATGAGATTACTCGGCGTCTCATCTGGATCCAAACTGTTTTCATGTGATAGCATAGACCCGTCATTGTGTCACGGAAGAGGTTAACATATTATCCTCTAGTGACGCATATTTGCGCATTTATAGAAGTCACTTTATGAAACCATTGTGATAAATTGAGCATTTGCTCCTATAGGAGCAAATGCTCTATTTATCACAATGGTTTCAAACTACAAAATTCTAAATTTTTCCTTTCCTCTAGTAAATGTTCCTTTTCGGTAGATACATTCAAAGAGGTTGGGTTTAAAATAGCCTAGGAGAGAATGAGTTAAGTAACACGGCGTTTCATCAGTATCATCTCTGATTGAAACCCGGCCAGAAGTTTCTTAAATGTTTGATCGAATCGGTAGTCAGGAAAAAACAACAAACCAGAGACTGAGTAGATGTTTTATTCAGGAAGTATACACCGTCCAACCTACAGAATTTGTCATGGCATCAGTAATGTTTACAGTTTACAGATGGGTTACTGAAACGTTACACAGAATGATCTCTTATGCAAAGGTAAAACTTTTACTGTAAATGTCCAGTTTGGAGTTAATCCATTTGCTCCCATTGGATTCTTCCATGCTTATATATTGGAATAGTCTATATTTTATTAAAGGGATGTCTGGTCTAAATTTTCATTGTTATTTTTTATATTGAAATTCCTATCAGGTGGCATTATTCGGCGTCTAACCAGAGTCTACACTGTTTGCCTACGTCCCATATAAGCGATAGTGGGAGCAAATGGGTTAAGACTGTGTAGAATAGACATTTCATATACCAGTGATCATATCTAACTATAGCATTTCCAACCTTGTTGTCACGATATTAATCGTTCTGTTGACTGTACATGACCTTTATAACATAGTGGCTCACGATTTAGTTTCGGTTTTGGGGTAAGGGTACCCAAATATGTAATAATCTGCAAAATACATTTTCCATATTTTGTGCTTGATATATTGTGGCACTTTTCTGATCGTCATATCAACATAATCTCTGTCTTTAGGGCTCGTATTGTTATGCGGTATGTCCATTTTAATGCCTACTTTCTGTAGGATAAACTTCAAGTCTTCATCAAAAGTTTCCATATTGCCAAAGTAATTATATTCTACGTTACATGGCAAACAACGGCTGTAGTATGTTCTGTGATGCTGATTAACACGGGTTTTATTGGGATTTAGAACGTCCATCAGAAAGTTTAGAAAGGAAACCTTCTTGCCACCAATGTGCCTCACCCCTCTATTATCTCTGTATGCAGATAAAAGTCGCTCAAGTGGATCTCGTACGAACATAAATGTCTCGTAAGGAAATGCATTTATTGTCTCGGCTGGCAGGGATTTAAATAGCACCCTATACCTAAATATATTTAATGTTTTTAAATCTACGCTATTGCCAATGGTTGACTTGTTGTTGAGTTGGTACAGGAGGTAACTTATGGTGGATGCACCAACTTTGAAGTTGTTACATGCTATCAGATGGGACTTTTTATCCAACATTACCGCCGCTTTTCGAGTTTTGTTTGAATCAAAGCCTGGCCAACTTCTAATCTCCTTGCATCTGTCTCAAACGAATGTTTTTCTTTGCACCATGCCTAAACTGGAAAAAGTCTGAAACGGTAATTGAAATTTAACATTGAAATATATGCACCGCGGCTCGATAGATCAGAAGCTCAGACCTTCTTCTTAACTATGGCAATGAAATTCCGCACTTCGTATTTTAATATTAGGCCATGAGCCAGAGGCCCAAAATTTGGCCATCGGTACCATCTTTGGGGAATAATGCTATCAATGTTTTTTGGTAAGATATAAGTGTCTAGAATCAGAAAATATGTGATAGCAGTAAATCGGTGGTAGCGTTTTGTATTTTTTCACCAATTTTAACCTTATGGTAAAAATTAGTGTTTTCTAAATCTAGCATTAAAGAAAAGACATCATTAAATTTCAAACTGATGTCTCTCTTTTGTTACACACTGTATCTACTTGAAATTTGAAAGGCTTGTAGCTGTAGTTACACACATTTCATTTATGTTGTTATTTTTTCACAAAAAGTGGTTTGTATAAAGTAAATTCTTGCTCATATGTACATGGAATTGTGTTTACATTCATATGTATTTTGCAGAAGTAAAAATTCTCCGGAGTTTTGCATACCTTCGTCATCTTTGTAACTAGGCTCATAAAACTTCATATGTATATTCACAGTAATGATGGCAAAGAATTGACTTCAGACTAGAACCCTTACATCTAGCATCTCTTAATGCAAATTGTCAGAGTTATGTCCCTTTTAAAATTTCCATACACTCAAATTGTACCAAAACTGAAGTATCTTAAGAGTTAGCCCCATGAAATTTCACCAGCATTTCATTGTCATTATATCAACGACAAAATTAACGATGAAAACCCTTTGAGCCAGAACCCAGACATTGTTTAGGCTAAATTATGTCCCTTTATGAAACTTGTATGTAGCAGGTAAAGTATAAATATCCGATCAACCACTTCAGAGCTAGCTTATTCATGATACTCTTATATATTTATTATTCATCAATAAGCATTACAACTTGATCTATAGGAAATGGATCCACCCCCCTCCTTCCTTATGATGATATTGTCATCAAGTATGCATTTTAGTGAGAGAGAAAAAACAAAGTCGCGTAATTTTGCTTACTACACAATTCCCCATCCATCTTCACATCAAGTTGTTTATCTATGAAAGTTTTATGCATTTATATGGTAATTTTCACATCAAGGTTGCCAATTTGTGAAAGTTTGAAGCAAATCCCCTATTGGTGTAATAGGAGATGGAAACATAAACGTTGCGAGACATACTGGGTTTATAGGAGCATAAAATGGTGATTACCATATCAAGCATGCTTATACAGACATTCTGTTTTCACTTCTAGGTAATTTGAAGTAAAACGTATTTTATCTGACCACCCGTTAGTTTGTCCATTGGTCAAGTTAAGGCCAGCATTTCAGTTAGCTCAGTCGGTACAGCGTTCGTTTTCGGGCAGGACGTAGTGAGTTTGATCGGGTCATACCAAAGACTAAGGTGGACTGGTTGGTCCGTTGTCAGGTAAATGCTGCTGGATATGGGTTTCAGTTTTCAATTCTATACACTATACACGTTAAAGAATAAATGAAATCAGAGTTGCTCCATCCAATGCTGTCTCTAATGCATCTATTAGCACATGATGGCAAAGGTCAAGGACTTAATAATCTTTCATCGGGTACTGGTTATACATTTGGACAGCAAAGACAGAGTAATGGAAATATATTAAAACATTGACAGTCTGTTATCCATTTTGAAATATATTAAAACATTGACAGTCTGTTATCCATTTTGAAACATAATGGCTATAAAGGAATTCATGATATGCTAAACATAAGCAACAATAACACATTAGTTAGATTTGCAGAAGCAACTGACTAGTGTAAACAATGTCCAAATACATGTTATCGTGCTGCAATAGTAGATACCGGTATGATAGAGTTTGCTCAAACAGAAATTAATTATCAATTTGGTATAACATTTGTAGCCATGAAAGATTATATACATTATGTTTTAATTCTAAAGGGAAAATCAATCAAGAAATGTGTTGATGACATCGAAGTAGAGAATCTGGTCATCAGATGCTAGGCATAACGATTAAACAGACTAGGAAGCATTTGGGGAGGTTTCTAAGTAAATAAAGTCAACCATTGCATTGACAATAGAAAGATACAGCAAACACTTTTAATGGCAGTAAGAAGGTCCCGGCACTTCAGTACTAACTGGATGAAGTAGATGAGTGTCTGACCATGCAACTGAATTAGTAAATCGGATTTTATAAGCTGGTCAGAGAACACAGAATACTTCGCAATGTATTTGACTTTTCCTGCTGATACATACACCAGCGTCCCACTATATAAGAGATGCGGGAATGGAGCAATGACTCCATGACGTCAGGAAGATTACCAGCACTATTAAAATATAAGTTCATGTGTACCTTTGCATTGGCACGCCTTTAATTATAACAGTAAGACAAGCACAGTGGGATTGCCATCCAGGAAAGAAAACCCCATAGCATAGTCCTTAAATTGTTTAGAAATAGGAGATCTACTTCAAATTGTTACATGAAGTGCAGCCATTTATCTGTCTCCTACATTCACCGTAAATTTGTAGGTCATGCCAGACGCGACATTTGCTGTGCGATGATGACGGGCAATCTTCAACAACTATGCAGCGAATACTTTGCTCGCAAAAATACAAACGACCTGTAATTCAGAATCCAAATTTTCCAAATTATTATAGCTTAGGCAATGTTATTTGTGCATTGGTCAGGCAACCAACTTTGAAACATTATTGAATTATTGGGATATCTGTTTTTAAACTTGTGAATGCCTATAATGACTTTCTACACTAATGTCAGTAGCCGGTGAGAATACATGTATTTGTGAGTAGGGCTATTGTTTGTTATGTATATTTGCTTTACGTCAGTTTTATCATTCATTTGCCATATAGGACAATCAATGATCCAACAGGAGAGATTGTAGGAGAGCAGAAGACCGATCTTGTTCTCTGGATCTTCAACATTCCCAGTCAGAATTACTATTAGCAGATCCATACATTATCCTATAACCAGATTAAAATATCTTAGAGCTACCCTCATATGCCAAGTGTAAGGCAAAAATAGTGCGAAACTTGAATCATATCAAAACCTTTGTAATAACCTTGGGGCAATCCCTTTAACCTCAGTCTACTGGGAATCATGTTAAAGAAAATCTTGCAGAACAATGATATGGTAACATATTTTCTGTAGCATATGTGTAAGTGACAATGATCAGAGAAAAACGTTTTCAGAGAAAGGACACTGAGGATTTTTTATCACTTTTTAACTTAACTGCCTCTTGTTCTAATTTTAAACAACATGTCATTCAGATGTGCCATTCACCAGCCTACATATTAAAATCCTGATCACAAATGCAAAAATGTAATTGATCTGTCTTGTGTTTTAACTGTATTGGATACCTCCGTGCGACAATGAAATCACTAAAAGCATGTATGTTAGATTGACACAGAGATGTCCATCAAAAATGGCCCATAGTTCACCTAGGAATATGTAAACCAATACGGACACCCCGCCACACCCCATCTTACAGGCTACTAATTTACTTTGGATAAAGTGGAAACTGGACCAATAAATAAATAATGATCAGGTTCAAATGAAACTAGAATTGTTTTTATACAAAAACTGATACCCCCACCCCCGCGCGGACAAAGTTTCCCATATACAATTTTCAAAGTCCTAGAATTCTTTAGAAAATCATCGAACCGGACCAGGAATAATATAAGCACAACTAGTCATAGTGCTGATCAATCCTATTAAGCTTCATGAAAATCTGATATGCCTTGGAGAAACCGCGAGGACAAAATTTCAATGTAAAACAAGATGTGTTTGTGAAACACTATGCCCCGACTTTTGACCCTAAAGGATGACCTTGACCTTTGATCAATGGACCAGGGAGTTAAACGCGACATGTCGTCTTTGTGTGGTGAACATTTGTGCCAGGTTATTTTGAAATCCATTCACAGGTTATAGAGTTATAGATGGGACACGAAATTTGGGACTGACGGATGGAAGGAAGGATGGACAGACTGAAGGACGGACAATGCGATTACTATATGCACACCGTTGTGTGTGTGTGTGGGGGGGGACATAAAATCAAAGTCCCATAACTGCAGAAAATCATCGAACCGGAACTGGAATAAGATAAACACAACTAGACATAGTGCTGATCAATCCTATGAAATTTCATGAAAATCCGATCAAAGGTTTTGGAGAAAACGCACGGATAGATTAAAATCGGACAGACGAACGGACGGGCGGAAGAGGGGGAGGGGGCAGCATTGAAGACAAACGGATGGACAGACAGACGGACGCCGCACACAAACAAATATGTCTCCCCAGTATACTGGGGGAGACATAGCTAGCAGGTGTGTTGCTTACTAAACTAATAAGAATACCACGAGTTTGAAGCAAACTTGTAGATATGGAAATTTGCGTCTATAAATGGACAGACAGGCAGACAGATGAATGGATGGACAGATAGAGGGACGGACATATGGGGTGGACAGATGGAAGGACAGTCAGACTGACAACCTGATTCAGGTATACCATCATAATTTCGTTGTTGGGGTATGATACCAAATGTTGTAAATCTGAAATCTTTAGCTTTACTTTTCAATGATAATTTTGTCTCGAAATGCCGATATTGTATAGCATAATATAAAACGCAATAACACATAGAAAGCTACCATCGATGCAATGCTATCACATATTTTCTAACTCTATACATGTATATGATGTTAAAAATCACAATGAGAATTATTCCCCTGAGATGGTACCGACCAACCCTACTGGCTCATCGACTGTATTGTATTGAGACAAAATTCTTATCCATCATATCCAACGATTTGAAAAATGCCATGTCCCTGATTGCCACTTAAGGCAGCCTCTACTGTACATGTATCATTTTAACCCTCCTGCTCTTCTCTTTATAAATTATATCGTTTGCTTTAACACTTCGCTTGCTGAATTCTAAAATACATTTCTCCTTCTTTACCTATGCCCTGTTGTGTAATAACATATATCTTCACTGTGTACAAGTATTGCGATGTGCAATCACTGCTGTGGAGTGCACTGGTTGCACAATCAACTTTTAAATAGTGCAGAACCAGATGAGACAGCTCCTGTAGGAGCTGTCTCATCTAGGTCTTCACTATTTACATGTAGGTATATTGACATGAATAGCAAGCGAATGGTTAAAGTCAGTTCTTTTGGGGTAAATTGAATAAACCATAGTTTGAAAATAAATAAGGATTATCCAAATTCAAAATATCGTCTAAATACATAGAAGCTTTATTAGAAGCATAAACAACTATAAACCAGTTGGTCATGTCATTACTGGTAATTTTGATATCAGTAAATATAAACGTCTCAGGACCCTTTTAACTAAAGGACATAAATAACCCATTTTCAGAATATATTAATTACCTTCGGTTATTAATTTTGATGCTTGTCGAACTCATATTGCGGAAGCTATTCAAGAATACTGCATCAAATGGTGTCGACGAGACCACGCTGATGTTAATGCCCTTACGGATTGGAAGAAATGTATTCTTGATATTATTGATACGCGTATTGCCTTTTACAAATCAAATTACCAGCTTTAACCACCTCGTCCTAGAGTTATATTTCGCTATTTGAAGAAAAACATTCTAATTTTCATTCAAATTATGTTCTTGCTTCTGCTGATAAGGCATCAAATAATGTAAAATGTTATTTGAAGATTGTATCATGTTGATGTTTTAAAGAAGGAGCTAACTGGTTCACAAACTTATATTACAGTTGAAACACCTGAAAACGATATAGTCTCGGAACATGTAAAAATGTGCAATACTTTTAAGTCTGGTCCTAACATAAAACAACATTAACTTTCTACTTTGTACTGGATTCCCAAACTACATAAAAACCTTTATAAGGCGCGTTTTATTGCCAACTCTAATCGTTGCACTACTACTAAACATCTAAATTTTGACGTCTTGTCTTACTACACTACAATCAAAGAACATGTAAAACATTACTGTGATAAAATATATGAAAATTCTGGTATTAATGGTTGTCCATAAAAAAATCAAATGATGTTTTAACTAAACTTGAAAATGAACAGTATAACATTTCTTCACTGAGCTCTTATGATTTATCTACACTCTACCTCACCATCTTATAAAGAATGAACTGATTTAATTAATAGAAAAAGCCATCGCCAGAGAAAATAAAATGTTCCTTGCTTGTAATGTTCAACGTTCATTCTTTTCGAATTCAGAAGTTGAACATTACACAATGTGGACTTGTCTTGATGTTTGTAGATCTCTAACCTTTCTTTTCGATAATATATGTGTGCATCATGGGGATGCCATAGATAGTCAAGTTGTTGGTATACCCATGGGTACAAATTATTGCCCTCTCGTTGCAGATTTGTTTTGTATTGTTATGAGAGGGGTTTCATTCTTAGCTAAAAACCTGATACACAGACCAATAGTGTTC
The DNA here is from genome assembly GCA_963576725.1 of Azorinus chamasolen. NCBI lineage: Eukaryota > Metazoa > Mollusca > Bivalvia > Cardiida > Solecurtidae > Azorinus > Azorinus chamasolen. Next base: position 30,864,544 of record OY755238.1, on the reverse strand, counting down.
ATGCCTTTAATAAAACTTCAAGGTATTTAGACAATATTTTAATTTGGATGATCCTTATTTTGAAACTATGATTTCTTCAAATTACATAAAATAACTATTTTTAAACAAAGCGAATCAATCCGACATTATGGCTTCATTTTTTAGACATGAATCTTTCCATCACAAATCATAACATTTCGTCCACAATATACGATAAAAGAGAATATTTTAATTTTAAAATTGTTAGTTATCCATTTCTAGATGGAGATGTGCCCCGTTCTACATCTTAAAGGGTTTATATTTCTCAGCGTATTCGGTTTGCCCGAGCCTGTTCTTTGATATATTTTAATAGTCGTAATTTAGTTATAACTGATAAACTTCTTAAGCAAAGTTACAGATATCACAAACTTTGGAAAACGTTTTCTAAATTTTATTATCGAAATGTACCCCTCATTAGTACATATAGTTGCAATCTACGGACGTTACTGCAACAAGTCATTTCTCAACCAGAATTTCATGGGGATGTTTTTCTACAAACTTAGAAAAATTCGGGATCATATCCGTGTTCATGATTTGTTTATAAAACGCATTAAGACATTTAAGAAGAAAGGTTATGATCCCATTATATTGCAACACACTGCATGTTTGGTTATTGACCCGTTTACAGTGGATAGCTACGCTTCCCTCTTTGCTTGCGCGATGGCAGGCAGAGGGTAGTTCTCTATGATGATATAATCTTAAACTCGGAAGCGGGATGAGCTTACCATACCCATGTATTACTTTTTCCCTTTCGTGCCCTTAATGGCTTCCCTGCTGGTGCTCTGACTTCAGCAAAGTCATTTAGTACATATTTGACGGATTTTCACAGTTGTTATGCTATGTTTTACATACTGTCATGTTTTCATCGTCTTCTATGTTGTGGGTATGTCCGGCCTTAAAACCTTTATTTACACTATTTGTAAAGCTAGGGTGACTGAGATAAGTGAGAGGTTAGGACGTCCGTAAACTGGTTTAAACCCCAATGGCGAGTTTGCTCCTGACCGTGCCAAGGCGGTACTCTCTTTGTCGCCTTTACTTATGTTTGTCGTGTGTCTTTGTACTTGTGCTTTTGTTCATGTATGGAATGTTTGTCTCTAGTACTTGTGTGTTTGTTAATGTTTTCTGTGTTCATCTCGTGTATGTGCTTGTGTTTGTTTTGTGTGTGCGTCCTACTATCTATCGATGTTTTGGTGGCGGTTGCGTCTTTTATGTGGCTTGCCTGCTTGACTTAACTACTTTTTCATTAATACATACTAAGTAGCTGAATAATGAAATTTGAAAAATGTAGATCGTAATAATTCTATTCATTAACCCTTATAAGGTTGAATGTTCAAATTGACTATTCTAAATTTCATAACAGCCACGCTTATGGTAAGTATTCAGGGATTTTGGTAAAGAAAATTGTAACATGACAAGCACTGAAGACCCTGATGAGAGGGTTCTTGTAGCAGCCCTCTCATCTGGGTCTACACAGTTTGCGTTTGCAAAGGACATTAGTGAATCATGTCCCGTACTGTAAGGGTTAAACCTTTCCTTGCTGAATTTTAAAATACATTTCTCCTTCTTTACCCATGCCCTGTTGTATAATTACATATATCTTCACTGTGTACAAGTATTTCGCTGTGCAATCACTGCTGTGGAGTGCATTGGTTGCACAATCAACTTGTAAATAGTGCAGACCCTGCAGGAGCTGTCTCATCTGGGTCTTCACTATTTACAGATAGGTATATTGGCGTGAATAGCAAGCGAAGGGTTAAACAACGCGTATAATGCATATACATGTAGACAGTTTTAAACTATATAGTATATAAATTTTGGATTTAACCCTTTCGGTGCCAGCAATGTCGTCTGCTGGGCACAGTTTCGTTTATTTTTAGTATAGGTATGTGCATTTCTTCCATTTTCTTTATAAAACAGTAAACATAGTGTCGAACAGTTTGGATCCTGATGAGACGCCGAGTTACTCGGCGTCTCATCTGGATCCAAACAGTTTGCATGTGATATCATAAACCCGTTATTGTGGCACGGAAGGGGTGAATATGTTGGGGGATTTTGAATGATAAGAAGTGCAGGGATACCCAGCACTGGGATTGACACTGTCTGCAACCGCAAGAAGATTCGTTACTCGCATTCAAAACATGTTTTCATACCAAATTATATGTTCTCCGGTTTGAAACGTCTTCTTCAGGCAACAGTTTCGTAACGGTCGAGACCGGTTGTTTGCTTGGTTGATTTCCTGTGTATGAGTAGATACATAAAGAATAAATCCTGAAAAAGATACAAGAGTAGGTTACAACGATTGCTATGAACGTGACTGTGAATAAACCCTTTCAGCGCCAAATTTCTAATTGTGGTCTGCAATCCAAGTTTGTTAAATCATTCAGTAAAATAAAGAAATGAGATAAATAAATGCAAATTTCAAAGGAATAAAGCACATCAATTATATAGAAAGAGAAATTGAGACAAATATTGAAGTCCCTGATCAGACGCCGCCTTGAAACTTGGGACTGCACTATTTGTCGTGGTACATTAACTGTTTCTCTAGTGTTTAGGTTTGAAGCATGTTCGAATCGATACATCAAAACTTGTTGCTTGATATTCACCGCGTTTAAATCTTTTTCATCAAATTTTCAGAAATAGAGGACCTGTCGCGAGTTGTCCTTTCAGATCAAATGTTTCTAAACGACCCTAAGATAATGCTATTTAGCGAGCCTATGGCGAGCTCAAGTACACTTTATATTGGCGAGTTTAGAAACATTTTATCTTAAAAGATAATGAGCATCAGATTCTTTGTCTCACATAACCAAAACCGTGTGCTTTTTCGCTGTTTCAATAGCATGTACAAACACTGTTTTCCCAAGTTTGACGTTATATATGAGGCATGACGTCATATATGTTCTAAAGTGTTCTTACACGTGTTACTGCTAAGGAAATCTTAACCTGTTGTTCTAGCCCGGAGATAAGGGAAGTAATTGAGAAATTGAATTCAGATAGAAATATAGAAGTCAATAGTCTCAAGCTCATCGTTTGTGTTATTGCTGTTTTACGCAACATCTAACGTTTTGCAATTGTCGTTCTTAGCCTGTTGCACTCACTTAAAGGGGTCATTTCACCGAGAAATCTTCCCGGAAGACTGAGCTGCGATCTCAGAGCGTGGCTTAGTCGCCGCAGGTCGCACGTAGTCGACAGTTTACCGAGGGTTGGTCGTGCCTGGGTCTCCCGAGGTCGTACATGGTCGAGGATTGGTCTCCCGGAAAAACAGATCGTAGCTCGGTTTTTTGACATGTCAAAAAACCGAGCCTCGACCTAAAGGATGCACGGAGAGCGTCGAAAGAGCGAGCGGTGAAATGACACCATAAAGGGGTCATTTCACCGAGAAATCTTCCCGGAAGACTGAGTGCGATCTCAGAGCGTGGCTTTGTCGCCGCAGGTCGCACGTAGTCGACAGTTGACCGAGGGTTGGTCGTGCCTTGGTCTCCCGTGGTCGCACATGGTCGAGGATTGGTCTCCCGGAAAAACAGATCGTAGCTCGGTTTTTTGACATGTCAAAAAACCGAGCCTCGACCTAAAAGTCGCACGGAGAGCGTCGAAAGAGCGAGCGAGATCGAAGAAAGAACGCATTGGTCGTGAGACGATCGAAACTAGAGCGGGGGTGAGCGAGGCTCAGTCTTCTCGAGCGAGAACTGGTCGCGCGAATGGTCGTGCTGCTCGACTCCTGCTCGACCCTCGCTCGATCCATGGGATCTAGCTTCGCTCTTTTGCGATTAAGCCTCGCTCCGCGCGACCTGTCCCAGACCTTCCCTAGACCCGTACGTTCCATATTATTAATTAAATTTTCCATTGGCGACCTCTGTGCGCTTAAGCTTCAACCAAATAAGATCGACCCTCGCTTAACTTGCGATTTACTTTCGCATTTTCCGAGAATGCCACGCCTACTGAAAACTATATAAATAGGATGAACACCGAGCAGCGATCATAACACGCTCAGCTTTCGACCACGACGCATAATTTCTACGACCGTGACCAGATATCCCTAATATCTACAACATTTAAAAGACAATGCGCAAGGGAGGAAAATCCAAGGGAGACACCGGCCGCGGAAAAAGGAAAGCTGTCCCAGCTCGGGACCCATCCCCTGTACAGGACACCCCCTCTGAGACTGAAGCTGAGGTTGAGAGCATCCCGGAAGACATGCCGGAGGACAGCCAGGAGGAGTTTGGCAATGCCAGAAAGAAGCAGAGGCTACATGTGAAGCTGACAGATGGTCAGGAAGATCAGCTGGTTGGCCTCATTCAGGAGAACACCAACCTGTATGACAAGGCCAACAAGCAGTGGCTAAACAAGGATGTCCGAAATCAGACCTGGCAGGAGATAGCTATGAAGATTGGACTACCAGCAGATCACCTCATGAACTGGTTCCACTCTATGAGGACTAGGCTTGGACGCCTTAAGAAGACCAAGTCTGGGCAGGGAGCACTCAAAGTCACAGAGAGGGATAGGTGAGTTGAAAAACTGTTAATTTGTAATTTGGATTTTAATGTCGGCTTCATTCCAGATATATTTCCGTAATGATGTTTTCAAATTTTACAAGTAATTTCTAATATATTGCATAGAGGTTTATATAGTAATGTGATACAACACTCCTACATTGTTAGCAGTCTTTCTTTGAATGTTTGTAAATTCTTTTTAAGTAGTATTAAATGATACTTCTCTATAATGGCATGCAAATTATTACACCTGACCTTGTAAATTGTTAGATGTTTGATAAGTTGTTTTTTTACCCACTTTGCCAATGGATAATGAACAGTTGTATATGAAAATGTATATGCCATTTGCTATGTATTATGGAATATCTGCTGTTTTCTTTAAAACTGAAATTTGTTTACGGTTTGTACATGTTTCACTTGTGTTTCAGATGGATTATCCGTGTCTTTGACTTTCTGTGCCCGCACATAGTCCAGGTGTCCCGCCGCAACGCTGTTTCTCTGAAGGATAAGATTGCGGCAAGCAGACCAGATGAGACACTCAACATACAGCCACCTATTGAGGCATCTCTTGATGATGACTTAGATGCGGATTGCCCTGGTCAAATGCCCGACCTCAACGACCCGGTTTCTGGTCCTTCGTAACAACCTAGACCAGTCAGTCCTCCAACTCATCCTACCCTGCCTACACCCAGAACGATTAGGAAGAAGGCGCCTGTCGTTACTGCTGCCGCGCAGGACGATCTGCTCTTGAAGATCCATGACCAGTCAATCCGGACCACAGACCTCCTCCAGCAGTCCAACGATATCATGAGGACCTTGCGCCCATCATGCGTCAACGAACGGATCTCCTTTGCCCAATGGTTCACCAACGTCCTTGTCCAGTTGCCCGAGTCTGTTTACGACAGTCTGGTCGACGATGTCTTTGCCCGCACCAAAGCTGCCAAGATTGAGGCCCGGCGTCCCCAGCAGCAATCGCAGTTTCAGGTCCAACAGCAGCAGCCTCTGGCCCAGCAGTCTCATGTTCAGCAACCGGACTCTGGTTGGCAGCCCCCACCCAACCAATGGAACCCACAGCCAACCCCAGGCGTGTCTGTATGGAATTCCATGAATACAGAGTATGTTCAGCGGCACTATCCGGGTTACAGACCTGCCAGCTGCCCACCAGATACATCACCGCCTTTGTTCCACAACCTACAGACCCCTACTGCTAGCCGGGACCCTAGTTTCTCAGATAGTTTCCTGAGCTCGTTGGGATTGCCTCGCCCAGTACCAGCTGCAACAGCAACTGCAACAGCAACAGACCCTGATGACCAGCCTGTAAAAGACACCTCAGAATAACTTTGCAATCTTGATATTTACCATTGGTTGGTAACGTGTGATTGGATTTTACTATTTCCATTTGGGGATATTGACTGTGACCCAGTACCTGCGTGTATTCTTTACCCTTTGCAAATATTTAATATGTGCTTTTGTGTAAATATGTTAACTGTTGCATAAATCTTGTTTATTGTACACTTGTTTCTTTGGTTCATGAATAAAATTAAAAGATTAACCCTTTCACTGCCATCGACATTTACAAACATATTGGATCCTGATTAGACGTGGTAATGCTGTGTCTGAATAGGATCCAAACTATTTGACACTCATATCAATGTTTCCTAAGTCAAAAACGAATAACACTGAAATTTTAAAAGTAAAAGAGGACGAAAAATATAAGCCGATATTATTATAAGGCAACTATAGTGTTTGAGTATTTTCGTCGTATTGCCAGTGAAAGGGTACAAAAAAAAATACATATAAAAACAAATAGCACAAAAACACTAAATATCAGAGGCAAACGAGCTGGTAAACGCAGTGGTTAGCGCACATGCTTCTCATGCGTTTCCGAATTCGACACCGAATCGAAACAGCAACAGGCCATTCTCGTCAACTGCCGACATGTTCCGAACCATTCGGCAGTCTACGAGAATGGCCGACCGATATTGACCGACATTGGCCCAATCTCATTAGGCGTCTTCAACTTTAATACATCTTTATTTCTTTCTTTTATATTTTTTATTATTTTTATTTTTTCTGCCTGTGTACTGTTATTGGAAATGTGGTTTTATTTAATACATCCACTGTTTTCATAAAACATTTTACAAGGTACTTACACACTTATTTACAATGGTAATAATTCAGAGTTCCAGATAAGGGGAGTTTTCAAAAAAATAAAATTATTTCTCAGGAAGCCCTATGGTGTCAGAACTCATTAGAATCGTCTTTTCGGGACAAATCTAATGAGTAGTAACATCATAGGAGTTGGTGCGCTGAAATGAGTGAGAATATATTTAATTTGTTCAGTTTCATCTTATCTGGAGCCCTTCGGTATGCACAAAGTTGTTTAGATGTTTAAAATTTTACAGTACATAGTCATTAAACTTGGAGTCACCCAATATAGATAGCCATTATACTCAGAAGACTCTATGCTTGGCTGACACCATCTTCTCTTGCCATGGAACCGAACCAACAGGGCTGTTGAAGTAGTTCTTCATGTAATCCCTGACTTTTTTCCCTTCAGCGTTGTCCCTGTTGCGACCCAAGTGGTAGGCCAAGTCTTGCAGTTCCCCTGAGTGTCTCCATTCTCCAGGAATCAGATTGTGTTCTGAATCTTCCATGTCCATATCTGCATTCTGGAGAGCTGGGTACCTAATTCTCATGAGATTATGCAGGCAAACACAAGCTTCCACAATAACTCTGCAGTTGTCAGGATTCTGTTGTAGGGTTATCAGCAAGCATCTGAAGCGAGAGGACAGGATTCCAAATGCGTTTTCAACCACACGCCTGCCCCTGGATATTCTGTAGTTGCAGATAGTCTCTTCTGTGGTCAAACCTCTTCTAGTGTAGGGCTTCATGAGGTAGGGCTTCAAGGCAAAGGCATCATCGCCCAGGATAAAGTATGGCACATCCACGTCATCATTGGTCATAGATTCAGCAGCTGGCAGGTCAGCTGAGCCATCGAGGATGCATTCTTTCAGCTCACATGCGTTGAAAAGCTGAGCGTCAGATTGGTGTCCCAAACCACCGACATCGATCCACAGGAACTTGGCGTTCGCATCGACCAGGGCCAAAAGGACAATGGAGCAAAACTTCTTGTAATTGTAGTAAAGGGATCCATTTCTGATGGGTACATGCTTACCATCTAGAGCTCCAATTGCATGTGGCACATTCCATCTTCTCTCAAAGTCATCAGCAATGGCCTTCCACTCTGCAGCTGTGCTTGGACAGGGAATAACTTCATGCTTGTACTCATCCACAATAGCTTGACACACCAACGGGAGGAAGGTGGCTACCGTATGGCGCGATACCCTGAAGTCATAGGAAAGACTTGGGTAGTCTATGCCGCTTGCAAGGTGTCTCAGCGTGGCAGTCAACTTCACACCAGGTTCTATAGATCTTCTATAGTTAGTGTCAATCTTTGCAATTCTAGGCCCCACCCTGGCCAAAAGTTCGTCAAACATCTCCGGGGGCATACGGAGATAGGTCCGGTAGGTAGCTTCATCTCCAAGCCTCAGTTCCGTCATGAGGGAGGTGTACTGGCCATAATGTTCCCTCTGGCGTTCACGCAGCCAGGGAGCAACCCAATATTTCTTTTTGGTATACTTCTTCCTTCTCCTTCTCTTCAGCATGGTTAGCATAACCAGAGAGTCTTGCTGCAATTGCAGGGCATGGTGCTGTAATAGAATAGCATGATGCAGAGCGATTGGGTCCATGTTATCCCTTCGGAGACTGGTCAAAAACTGATGATCGGCCACAGATCGCCGGGCATTATATAACGATCGCAGTGGGTCGCGCTCAAATCCGTGCGACTAAAACCAATGTGCGCGTAGCTCGGACGAGACTCTGTCGAAAAAGATCGAGAATCGGTCGTCTGAGCGAGGCTAGAACGTTCTAGATCGCATCGAAATCGTATTGATCGAGGGTACATTGCAACTCGTACGTAGCTAGATCGGCCGGGAACGAGTCTTGGTCGGCCGAGGTCGCGCACATGCGAGGATAGATCGCCGAGAGATCGAGGCAATGTCGCAGATTGGTCGAACAGAACGAACCTTGGTCGTGTCAAGATCGCTTCAGATCGAGTTGATAGACGTAGGTAGAGCGTATATAGAGCGTGTGTAGAGCGTATATGACGTATATAGAGCGTACACATCGAGGGTCAAACGAGCTAACATCGAACATAGAGCGTGCACAGAAAATAATGGGGTAGGTCGCACGGTTTTTGCCCGCGACTATGGGAAAACCGAGCTGCGATTAAGGTCGTGCGTGGTCGCGTGCGACTTTTCCAGGTCGTACTTGGTGAAATTACCCCATAAAGTTAACATAGTGATAACAATTTAAAACGTGTGTAGACAATATAGACCCAAATGTATTACATTGAATTATAGTGCAACATACAGTCGAACAGACTTAACTCATTCCCTCAGATTGATGCCTCTTGACGACTCTGTAAAATCACTTTCTAAAACCATTGTGATAAATAGAGCATTTGCTCCATAGGAGTAAATGCTCTATTTATCACAATGGTTTCAAAAAGTTTCCTTTAGTAATAGGGTTTATCATGAAATAGGCTAGCTCCAGAGATAAGACGAAAAGTAAATCATTGGCTTTGACAGAAACTAAAGGATCCGATCAACATAATTTCATAAGCAAACAGACAACTGCTACAGGAACTGTGTGATCTGGATCTACTCTGGTTGCAGACATGTGTGGGTGTTTAATAAGAAAAGAAGGAGAGACTGACTTTAAAGCAAAAACAAATTCTGTCAACAGTGCAAAACGGTGATTATTATTTTTTTTCTTCTTTCTAAAGAATATTTATTATGTACAGAGTTTATGTCATCATGAATATCAATTTACAGAGATCTTACAGAGATGCTAGACAACAATAAGCAATAGGAGAATACCTTTATTAGACACACATTTGACACATCGATCTAACCCAAGCCTGCTGGAAGACGTCAGGCCAGCCATGAAATGTTCAAATACCTAGACCGTCAATTATAAATGGCATGCTTCGCAGCTCATGTTAATGAATCATATAACAATGTCTCATCCTGTATTTCAGTATTTGTGTTGAATGTAAAAATTGCAAAACGTAAAATCACGTGGTATACAAATTATCGAAAAGCTTTAATCGTCTTAATCCTAGTTGTTTGCACATGCAAGTCAATCCACGGATAGCCACTAGCGAGATAAGAATTTTAAGACTCCCGTATTCAATAATAAATGGCCGCTTAGGACAGATTATGTTGTCATTAGAATTAGAGAGTTAACAAACATAATGTGCTTGAATATTATATAAACAACTGAATGTTGTACTCGGGCACTGTAATGCAGTGTACATTCTAGCACTCGTTTAAACATGTCGTCGTTAAAGTAAAACATCATACGCTTTAGTTATACACCCAGACCTATGAAACGATAAAATCTTAATACATGTACATGCATTTACAAATAATCTCGAGTGTACACGCAACGAGTCGAATCACATAAAATAGTACTTGTCAAATCCATTATGCGAATAGATATACAGTAAAGCCTCTTCATAACGGCCACTAAATTGCATTAAGTATTTTTTGTCAAAGGCAGGTGGCTGCTTAAAGCAATGTTAAAGTAAAACAGAACGCTCCAACAAGAGCGTTCTGGTTTACTTTCAACTTGCTTTAAGCGACTACCTGCCCTATATACCAACTTATTAACACAATTTAGTAGCCGTTATAGAGAGGGTTTACTGTATAGAAACCTAGATTGCTAACGTTCATAACCGAATGTAAACTCACTGATTCGATTCGATATACAATAGAGTCATTCTAACGCAGACTATTTAGTGCATAATGTCGTATCTATGAATCTTTGTGGAAGTCTGATTTAGTTTCTGATGCTGATAAGCTAGTTTGATCAGCCCTCAAAGGTCAATGATCAGCCCTCAAAGGTCAAAGATCAGCCCTAAAAGGTCAATTGCTTACATACTAGATACAGGTTTGAATTTCTTTGAAAAATAAAAACTGAATTCATTCAACTGAACGTGTTAGTTTTTCATTCCCTCCTAGACAATTTTAAACCCAACCTCTTTGAATGAATCTACCGAAAGGGAGCATTAATTACAGAAAAGAAAAATGTTAGAATTGTGTATTTGTGAAACCATTGTAATAAATAGAGCAGTAAAATCCCTCTAATGCGACCACTTAATGAATAAACATGGATGTCCTTAAAGACAGGTACAATACAATAACACCTGTCCTATACTGAACACAGGGATACAGAAAGCTCCTATTGGAGCTTTCTAAATTACCTTTGAACTGCATTAAGCTACCACCTGTATTACAGGCCCATACTTAAACCTATGGTTGATGGCAACTTAAGACAAGTTAAACGGTAGTAATGTTTTAGCCTGTTGCTAAAGGTGTTCGTGATTGTAATTTATTAAATACATGTAGATTTGCAAATCAAAACCGATAGCTGCATTTTAGCGATTAACAATGCAAACAGTTTGGATCCGGAAGAGACATTCTGGGAAAATTCGACTAAATATTAGGCTATATTCGGCTATATTCGGCTATATTCGTATACGGTAGTACCTGTCTACAGTGACCAGGTCTAAATACAGTAAAACCCCGCTAATGCGACCACCTAAAAGAGGTATAATTCTGAATGCTAGATGCAGGTTTGTAGCTTAATGTAGGACAAAAGAAATATAGAAAGCTTTTCTGCATTTCCTTTGTCCTGCATTAAGCAGCCACCTGCTTATAAAGACACCCATGTTTATTCATTAAGTGGTCGCATTAGAAGATTTCTACTGTATCGGTGTGAAGGACAGATGGTAGCTTGTTGCAGGTCAAAAGTAATGCAGAAAGCTTCTTGTAGAGAGAAACTAGATATATGTATATTTAAACGTTAAGTCTTTCGTTTAACCCTCTTCACTCATACTGACGACTTTTGACGACTCTGTAAAAGTCACTTTGTGAAACCATTGTGATCAATAAAGCATTTGCTCCTATAGGAGCAAATGCCCTATTAATCACAATGATTTCAAGCTACAAAAGTCTAACATTTTCATTTTCTCTAGTTAATGCTCCTTTTCGGTAGATTTATTTAAAGAGTTTGTATCTAAAATAGCATATGAGGTAATGGGTTTTTTAAATCCTGTTTGAAATATGTTTAACTCTTTCGCCGCCAAATCATGCAGTCTGAAACTTTGTCGTCTACTACAATTGTATGTTTTAAGTTTTCTTCATATTTGTTTCAAAGACACAATACAGACAAAATGGATCCGTTATTTGGTCTCTCATCTGGATCGAAACTGTTTGCATATGTTATCAGACGTGCTGAAAATTAACTTTTAGCCTGCTGAGCAAATTACTTTTACATAATATTTCACCAACTAAATTTTCAAAATTCAAGCTATATTCCATTTGTCTACCAAATTGCAATCAGAGTGTCAAACAGTTTGGATCCTGATGAGACGCCGAGTCACTCGGCGTCTTATTATGATCCAAACTATTTGCATAGGTAATCACTCATCCACCCATAGAAGGCTAAAGGTTAAATGATAGAAAATCTTATACCATGTGCATTAATAACATGACAGTTATGTTATGCATGTCTGTGATATATTTAGTTAAGATTTTAATTATTTCCCTTAATGAAGATTCGTGTATTTAACCATTCGCTTGCTATTCACGTCAATATACTTACCTGTAAATAGTGAAAACCCAGACGAGACAGCTCCTGCACTATTTACAAGTTGATTGTGCAACCAATGTATCGCATTAATGGCATCGTGAATATTTTTGTAGCACTCTGAACGCAGGAAATGTTGACTATGGCAAACATGTAGATCTACATCTATACCTTTCCATCAGCAATAATTGCAGCAGACCCTGGTCATAGGGTCCCCGCAGTAAATGTGTGTAAATTGCTAGTTATTAAGGATCAAAGACGTTTATTCGTATTCTTTTGTATCACTCGTTCACATTTTACCCCATTAACACAGCTAGACTTCGCTATCTCGAACTCGAATAACTCAATTCGCGGGATAACTCGAACAAAAAGTTCAGTCCATTCCTAATTTACAATACAAAATTGTTCCAAAAAGCACCACTCCGCATATCTAGAAACATATATGACAACTTAATGCAGGTCTAAATTCATGCTGAAAGCTCTTACTGGAGATATTCTGTCGACATGCATTCAGCTGTGAACTTTAGTAAATGTCTATACTAGAACTCGATTATCTTGAACTAATTTTTGCCGACCGTTGAAGTTCGAGATATCGAAGTTCAGCTGTATGTCTTTTAATTAGTTAGCTGCCAATTTTTTACGCCTGCAACATTTGTCGTCTGCTACAATTTCCAATTGTTATTTTGCTTCAAATTTGTTTACAAACTGTCACAGTAACAACAGATTGGATCCTGAGTTACTCGGTGTCTCATCTGGTTCCATCCAGACTGTATGCATAGATAATCACACGACATCGTCAGCAGAATAGTTAACCCTTCGCTTGCTATTCGCGTCAATATACCTACCTGTAAATAGTGAATACCCAGATGAGACAGCTCCTGCAGGAGCTGTCTCATCAGGGTCTGCACTATTTACAAGTTGATTGTGCAACCAGTGCACTCCTCAGCAGTGATTGCACGCACAGCGAAATACTTGTACACAGTGAAGATATATGTATTTATACAACAGGGTATGGGTAAAGAAGGAAAAATGTATTTTAGAATTCAGCAAGCGAAGAGTTAATGCATTTTCAAACATTGTAGGAGCCGTCGGATTCTTTATGTAGATTGCATTCTGCCATGGCCAAAATTTCCATTTGTTAATATGCGGTTATACAACTTCACCTTTAATGATATTAAATAAATATATATATTAATGTGCTAACGAATTAACTTACAGCGAAGTTGAAAGTCCAACTAAGCCTAGCTTCATTCCCCTCGTCGTCCATAACCAACCCATCATGCTGACAACTCAAAAAACATTCTATCCGTAAAATGAATTGAAAACTTATGTACTAAATTGTGTAGAAATTTTGATGGGCTTCACCATTTTTCATGCCTCGGTAATATTTCGCTCATGAAATCTCTCTGCTGTTTAAATGTTAATAATAGAGTCAGCCAGGCATCCAATTTGATCTAGTACTTTTGAGTGTAGCTCAAATGTATGTTGTGAACAGACGTTCTAAAAGTTTAAACCCAAATTTCAGAGACGGGTGGATGACGTTGAATATTTGTACGCTGTTATTTCTATAGCACTTTTTATGGCTTCTCCACACTTTCTCTGACTTGGAAAAAGTCATCGCATATATTTGTGACCGGCTTCAAATTTACACTGTTTGATTTATTGAAGACACATGCTGGGATTTATGTCAAAGTTTCAGTTCGTGTGTTTAACGTATTATTTGTTCTATAGATATTTGTGGTTTAGCATTAAAATATAGTGCTGTGTTAACCGTCGCTGTATGAATTTACATTGTTCGTCTGATTGGGTCAATAAAGGTCAAGTGTGAGGCTGGATGCGTCCCATAGCAATGGTCCTTCGGGATAATGAGTTTCAAGGGTCAAATTTATACAAATTGAATTCCGCTTCAGCCGGTGTTAGGACGAGTGCACTTTAAATAACTGCTGACGGACAGAAGTAATAAAACAGGGTTAATTTTCTCTAGTCACTTTGCTGGCTTTATTTTCGAAGGATCTCCTACTTTCAGAACTTATATTATTCATAACAGCAGCTTGCGGAATTTTAAAATACATTTCTCCTTATTTACCCATGGCCTGTTGTATATTGACATATATCTTCACTGTGTACAAGTATTTCGCTGTGCAATCACTGCTGTGGAGTGCACTGGTTGCACAATCAACGTGTAAATAGTGCAGACCCTGGTGAGACAGCTCCTGCAGGAGCTGTCTCATCTGGGTCTTCACTATTAACAGGTAGGTATATTGACGCGATTAGCAAGCGAAGGGTTAAGTGCTTGCGTGGTGACCGTGACAAGTCGCTCGGTACTTTATTGTTAGTGTCGTTATATTTACTGGTCCTTTGGGATCATAAATTTCAATGCTTTAAATTATTAAAAAAAATGAATACAGCTTAAACCGGTTGCACTGTTGATAACTGCACATGAATTTACTCAATAACACTGAATCTGCAATTTTCTCTTTTCGCATTGCTGCTTTTCCTTTAGAAGGATCTCCGGGTTTCAAAACTTAAACCCTAGTTGTAATTTGCCACTGTTCGTTCCAAGGTGGTGCACATGTGTTCATTTAATGTTTGTATCATGCATCTTTAGTCCTGTCTAAAATATGAATGTGTATACGGTGTGTATGTGAGTGGAATACATATGTGTGCGAACTCTTCAGTAGCTGAGACACGGTGCTTGTGCTGGTCATTCATGTCAATAATCTTTTGGGGTTACGTGGAATGGTGAGTGTCGCAGGGCCCTAACCTCAACACCCTACAATCTGTAATAAATATGACGATAGGTATATTAATCTATACATAAGTGTATTACGCCCTTGAATGATCATGATCATGTATCTAGTAGACGATCATTGAATAAAAAACTTCAGATAATTTAGCAATATCAAATAAGTATTCGTCCAATAGAGTATCGAATACATCCTTTTGGGGACGAAAGGTGAGTCTGTTATACACAACAGCATGAACTGGCCCACCGCAACAAATGGACCGGGAGGCAAACGATTTACAATGGGGTGGCGGAGGTTTATAGAACACGCTCAGTTCAAATCATATGGTCCCCTGGCCAAGAAAGAAGAGGTAGACAAATATACCTATCTAGTGATATGGGTCGAGAAAGCGGAATGATATATCAAACATGGGAATTGTTCGAGGATCAGAAGAAGCAGCTGAAAGAGTACACAGAGTGATACGAAAAGTATGTCAATCCTAGGTCGAACATCGTTTACAACAGGTACAAAATTGCCAGTGGAGTTCAGAATGATGGTGAAACATTTGAGCAATTACTAAAAATACTAAAGCTATCACTAACTGTGATTAATACCCCTCCCACCACCTTGTCATAAGATCCAATGACTTCAATACAAGTGGCAATAACTCAATTATCCTTTCATCCACACTTGTGAAATTAAGATTTGTAAAACCCAATCAGGGAATGAATCGCATAAAAATTATGTCTCGTACAAACCTACACATCGTTATAAATGCATATGCAAATATTTAGATCCATTGGTGAAGAACTGTTTAAGTAGATCTTGCTTCTGAAAAGTAACTAAGGGAAATATCTCCCTTAAAATGAATTTTGAGTTACAACATTATGAAAGTGGGTGATCCTTCGAAAGAAAAAGTAGCAATGCCAATAACGAAAAATGCAGAAACGGTTTTATTGAGTCTGTTCATGAGTAGCAATGAAAGATGCAACGGTACACACGCCACTAGCACCGGCTTAAGCAGTATTCAATTTTTAAAACTGATATAATCACACCTAATGATTCCGAAGAACCAGAAAATATAAAAACATTGAGAATGAAGTACGGGGCGAATGTTTTACAGCCGCCACACACGCACTTAACACCTACTGCTGTGAAGTACATATAATCTGACTGCACATTCTCTCATCACCCTCTATCCATATATAAAATTCCACAGTTGTGACAATGCTTGAGCAGTTATAGTTATAGTATCCGGACAAAATATTGCTTCTGAAAAGTAAGTAAGGGGAATTCTCGAAATTAATGTAGAGTGACAACCCTTGTTGATTGCACATCTTCTCATCACTCTCTATCCATATATAAAGTTTCAATGCCAGCTGTGACTATAATATATTAGGAGTAGTGTTTCAAATAAAACTCCGGGCGGACGGACCGATGGATGGACAAACGGAAATGCGCGAGTCCAACACAGAAGTTGGGTTATAACTAGTAAAGGGATGTCAGTATGACACACCTGAAGAAATGGTTAGAGGCAGAGTGGTCTTCGGTATTAGAAATGTCAAGATAAGAGAATTTCATAAACATGTGGTCAAAATTCACCATAAAAACAAACTAGACATTGCCATGGCGAATGAAGTGTCAAAGGCACAGATTGAATCAATGAGGTTTAGTACTCTATGAAGTCGGCCTCTTAAATCCAGAAACGGAAGGAAAACGTCGTATATCTGTACTATTTCGTTTTTGTCGTACCCTTTATTATATTTCTACAATTACTCTGTTTGCAGCTCAATCATTGAGTATACTAGCGATAGGTGGATACAGTTTGTTCATTTAAATGTTGTCGTTATACATGCACTTTATCACTGCATTTGCCATCGCGATTGTTGTAGTTAGTCGGAGATGGGATACATTTATTTACAATGTTTGTCTTTTAGATTGGGGATGGAATAAGTGTGAGGTTGGGCGCCCAAAACCCGCCTTAACCCCCTGTGACTTTTGTCACTGACCGTTCCAAGGCGGTACTTCCATCTTTCCCCTATTGTATGTTTGTTTTGTCTTTGTGCGTCTCTTGATGTATTTTTATAGTTATGTGCATTTGCTGTTTCATTGTGTTGCTGTTCGGGCGACTGTTTGTTCTGATTGCCAACTGTAAAAGGGTTGACAACCGGACATGCAGTATGTTGTAGTACGATAGGATTATATCTCTTTTTAATGATTTTTTAATGTATTTAGTGAACAAAGTGGGAAAATAGGTATGTCCAATAATTTTAAGAAGTTTGTATATCACATCACCATAAAATTCGGGATGTGAAACACCGTGTATCAGAAGTGCCTTAAGATTACATTTGTACTTGCCAATAAGTGAGAGATAATAAAATTTAGAGAATGTTTTCTTAGTTTTTTTTTTAGAGATTTCGATTGTTAAAATCGTCAACAGAAGAACAATCTCTAGCGAAACGAATAAGTTGAGATATATAAACCACGTAAGATGGTGCACGGGGAACATCTCCGTCAAGGTAAGGGAAATTTACAATATTAAAATCAAAATCATCTCTTTTGTCCTAGTTCCGGAAAGCTGCCTGTCTCCGGAACTATAAACAACGTGCAGAACGATTGGACAGAAACATAATAGCTCTGCCCTCTTAGAGACTGTGTGGGTATAATCTGAGAAAACTTAAATTGGTTAAGATAGTGTACATTGTCTCGTTATAAAAAAGGATGCATTCGCTCTCAGAACCATCTTATAAAGGATAAACTTATTAAATTAATAGAAAAACCTTTGCCAGAGAAAACAAAATGTTCATTGCTTGTAATGTTCAACGTTCATTCTTTTCGAATTCAGAAGTTGAACATTACACAATGTGGACTTGCCTTGATGTTTGTAGATCTCTTACCTTTCTTTTAGATAATATATGTGTGCGTTATGGGGATATCATATATCGTCAAGTTGTTGGTATACCCATGGGTACAAATTGTGCCCCTCTTGTTGCAGATTTGTTTTTGTATTGCTACGAGAGGGATTTTATGCTTAGCTTAAAACCTGATACACAGACCGATATTGTTAATGCTTTTAATAAAACTTCAATGTATTTAGACGATATTTTGAATTTAGATAATCCTTATTTTGATACTATGGTTTCTTCAATTTACCCAAAAGAACTGTCTTTAAACAAAGCTAATCAATCTGACATTAATGCTTCATTTTTAGATTTGAATCTTTCAATTACAAATGATAAAGTTTCGTCCAAAGTATACGATAAAAGAGAAGATTTTAATTTTAAAATTGTTAATTATCCTTTTCTAGATGGGGATGTGCCACGTTCTACATCTTATGGGGTTTATATTTCTCAACTTATTAGGTTTGCCCGAGCCTGTTCTTTGCTTGAAGATTTTAACAGACGTAATTTAGTTATAACTGATAAACTTCTTAAGCAAGGTTACAGATATCACAAACTTCGGAAAACCTTTTCTAAATTTTATTATCGAAATTTACCTCTCATTAGTAAATATAATTGCAATCTACGGACGTTACTGCGACAAGGCATTTCTCAACCAGAATTTTATGGGGATGTTATCTACAAACTTAGGAAAATTCGGGGTCATATCCATTTTCATGATTTGTTTATAAAACGCATTAAAACATTTAAAAAGAAAGGTTATGATCCTATTATATTGTCACCCTTCCTTTTGTTTGCCTTGCGTCTTTGTGCTTGTGGTTTGTTCATGTGTGGAACGTTTGTCCCTGGTTCTTGTGTGTCTTTTGGTGTTTTCTGTGTTCATTTCGTGTGTGTGTGTGTGCGTTTGGGTGTGTGGTTGTGTGTGTGTGTGTGTGTGTGTGTGTGTCATGCTGTCTATCGGTGTGTTGGTGGTGGTTGCGTCTTGCATGTGGCTTTGCCTGCTTGACTTTACTACGTTTCCAATTAAACAAGAACTCGCGTCCATGGAAAGCAAAGGCGTAATACACACACAGACAAAACCAACAGATTCGGTGAATGGCATGGTAAATGTAGTCAAACAGAATGACAGGTTCCAAATTTGCATTCAGGATCCTGAAGGTTGCGAATCCATAGTGGATGACATCATTATCTGTGCCGACAACATTGATCAATATGACGAAAGATTGTTAAGGTGTTGAAAATTCTGAAATTGAACAAAGACCAGTGTGATTTAACAAAGACCAGTGTCACATATGTCGGTCATACATTACCGGATATTGACCTCAATCCAGATGGAGAAAAACTCAAAGCTGTGAAGCAACTTTAAAAGAATTGATGAGATTTCTCTGAACACTTTAGAAAACTCGTTCTGAACTTATTAGACAAAAGTGGTCAACTGAGAAAACTTCTGGAGGAAGCCACTGAGAAATGCTGCAGCAAATAACAGTGACGCATTTGAAACCAAGTGACGCATTTGAAACCATCAAAAATCCAGTCAGACAAGTGCCAGTATTGAAGTACTTCGATTAAAACCACACACTAACATTATCTGTTGATGCGTCTTCCAAAGGACGACGTGATTCAGTGATCTTGCTGAACATCAAATCGTTAGCATTTGGTTCCAGAGCTTTAACGTCTTTTCAAATGAACACTGCGTCTAGATAGGGAATGAAGCACTTGCGATAGCATATTATTTACCAAGTTTTATCAGTACATGTACTTGATCGGTTGTGTCATACATGTAGAAGCAGATTAAGGCCGTTACAGGCAAAATTCGCAAAATTGTTGCGCCTCTACGTCTATCGAGAATACTTCTAGGATTACAGCGGTGTGACTTGAAAATAAAGTACAAACCAGAAAAAGAGATGTACGTTACTGACTGTTTAAGCCTCGCACATCTCAATCAAACCTAGGAAGACCTGAATTATGAAGAACTTTCAGTGAATCTGCTGACGTATCTTCCTGTATCGAAAAAAGCACAAATAGTTTCAGCAGGAAATCGAAAATAACCTGAACTGAACGAATTCAGAAACCATGTTTGACCATGGTTGAGCAGAAACACGTTATACAGTTTCGTCACAAATGCGTCTGTTCTGGAACTTCCGCGACGACGGCATGCTGTTGATACATATACGGCTGTTCCAAAGAGATTGAGACCCGAGATGCTGGGATCGTGAGATGTAATGTCAGAATATGCAAAATGTTGTTTCGGATTGGAATGTTCAAATGAAGAAACAGTGTCGCAGAAACGTTTACGCGACCCCAGAAAAAGAACTCAAATGGACCGTGATTTGAGATTAAAAAGCCAAATAAACCGTGGTAAAAACAAGTGTTGATATATTCCATTTTAACGGGAGTGGCTTTTGACCGTAACAGAATTAGGTCATAGTCAGAATCAGCCCGCTTGGACGATTTTGAACTAAGAATACAAGCACATACCTGAAAAGTCAATTTTCAAGGTACAGAATCCCAGCCGAATTCATGAGTGAAAATAATTTTGACAGAACTATGGCAACCAAGTCGGGCACCCCTAATTATTTTGATTATAGACTGCAAATGCAACTCATATACCAAGTCTTATACTTTAATCCGACATGTAACGATTTTCCCCCTAAGCGACTAGACTAATCACAGAGTTTCATGACTATGGAAGGAGAACGTCGGATATCTGTACTATTTCATTTTTGTCGTACCCTTTATTACTTTTCTACAGTTACTCTGTTTGCAGCTCAATCATTGAGTACAATAGCGATAGGTGGATACAGTATTTTTAATAAAATGTTTTTTTGTTATACATGCACTTTACCACTGTATTTGCTGTCGCGGTTGTTGTAGATTAGTCGGAGAGGGGATACGTTTATTTACACTGTTTGTCTTTTAGGATGGGGATGGAATAAGGGTGAGGTTGGGCGCCCATAAACCGGTTTAAACCCCCGGTGACTTTTGTCACTGACCGTTCCAAGGCGGTACTTCCATCTTCCTCCTATTGTATGTTTGTTTTGTCTTTGTGCGTCTCTTGTTGTTTTTTCTACCTATGTACATTTGCTGTTTCCTTGTGTTGCTGTTCGGGCGAGTGTTTGTTCTGTATGTGGTGTTTCCTGCATGACTCATTTTTGTACTTTTAAGCGAGAGTCTCATTTCTGACGCATTATTAGCTCACCAACATATGCGCAGATGAATGGATTAGCGGCATACAAACTGTTACATTGATTCTCAAAACAGCTCTAGATCCGTACATAGCACTCCTTATGTCTAGTTTACATTTGCCATCGAGGCAGTACAATGTCTTTGTCTGGGAATTTCCTATGATATGTTTTGTATTGTAGAAGTGTACGGGCTGCGATGTTTTTGTTTACATTGTCTACAATCATCGTACGATAATTTGTGTATACTAGTCGGGGGCTTATCCGTACGATGACTGATCGTGTGATCTTCATGCGGTCAGTTCGCTGCCTCTGCTGAGATAAGGCAATCGTACGGAGCACATGCGGAGCCCGTACTGAGCCCTAACGGAGCCTGTGCGGGTTCCATACGACGACCGGCGAGGTTGTTCCATATTCTATAGACAGACAAACTATAAATGCGGGAAATGTCAAATAAATATGCACCCATCAGAAATCTCAAAAACGACGCACGGACATCTCGCGATCGCCGTGAGGTAGCCGCAGGATGACCATGCGATGTACATACGATTTCACAGGTATTGCACGGACACCGAGTGGCACCCTTGTGGTGATCGTGTGAGACAAAGCTAAACCGCTACTTTAGCAAACACTTTAGAAAACTGTTGACAAATTTGAAATAGGGCGATAGAGTAGTCATAAAGCGTTATTAGAACGAGAAACACTGGAAACCAGCAGCCGGGATTCGCAAATACGAGATTCTTCCATCATATGTAGTAGAACTGGATAAAGAACATAGATTCAGGCGAAACCGTACACGCCTTCTCGACAGAAAAAGCCACTTTTATGAACAATAATCAGAGAGACGATTATCATCAAATTAGTGAGAGTGAGAATCAAGAAACTGAAAAGTCACAACATCTTCCAGAGTTCGCACTACCAGTTTAGACAGCTTTAACTACAAGATCCAACAGAGATGTAAGGTTACCATCAAAATACATTGACTTTGAGATGAAATGAAACTTGTGGCTGCCGTAAAACGTCGCCCCGGACTTCATTCTCAGTGTTGTTATACTCTCTGACCTTTCAAGATCATGAATTTCAGTACGTTTTTTTCTGGAAATTGAATACCGCTAAAGCCGGTGCTAGGGGGCGTGTTGCACTTTCAATTACTGCTCATGAACAGACCCAATAAAACAGAATTGCACTTTTGTGCTGCAATGTTTGCTGCCGAGAGATCTCCTCTCTTCAGAATTTAGTCATACTTTACGTTAATTTGGCATTCTCTGTGTTAAAGGGAATGTCCCAACATTTGACGCGTTTCATAAACACTTAAAGTATACAAAACTCATTTGTTTATATGCTGAAAAGTAGTATATCGCAATGAACACCCAATTACCGTTTATAATGACAAAACATCAATGTGTTTGATATAGCCTATCCCGATTTTCTCCCCGATGTTTCAGTTTTATTCGGGTTGGGTTTGAGTTTCGTAACTGTTGGCCCTGTTCGCGATTCTCCGACCACTTCCGAGAAACCTATTACGTAAACAATGGAGGGATCGGGTGATCATCGGTAAACGCGGAAGAATTTAATCGAAAAAGCCGATAATATTGTGTTGTAGAACAAAAATCATCAGTATTGATGAAATCGGTTTATTTGTAACACAGGGGTATTTTTCGATATATGTTCAAATTGGGAACGTTCATAATAGTTATAGAGCATAACAAATACTAAGGTTTATGATATTATTGAAAATATGCATTCATTGTAGGGACTTCCTCTTTAAGGGGCATAATAATCGCCGTGACGCCAACCCATCAAAGATCCTGAATTCAAAAGTTTCAAAATCATTTTAAGGGTATAGAACTTTGTAGAGTTTAAGTTTCAAATATTTTATTTGATGATTAACATCATTGCATAGAGACATACATTTGAATTGAGATCTAGTCAAAAGTTGATTCTAGTCAGACTTTGGTTTGTTGATTAAGAACTATATTCATTAATGATCATAGTTCGTTTTATGTTCAAGTTAAAAGTTCAAATAA
The DNA here is from genome assembly GCA_963576725.1 of Azorinus chamasolen. Classification (NCBI taxonomy): domain Eukaryota; kingdom Metazoa; phylum Mollusca; class Bivalvia; order Cardiida; family Solecurtidae; genus Azorinus; species Azorinus chamasolen. The sequence continues at coordinate 30,841,485 of OY755238.1, read as the reverse complement.
ATCAAAATGAAAATGACAGATTTAGTATATTTGATTAATAATTATTGTTAACTGAAGGTTTCACAATATGTTAGAATCACAAAAAAATCATTTTTTTTCTATTTTGAAATTATGAATAGACATTAGTCTGTTTTATCCATTGCATTAACGAAATGCTATAAGATAAGCCACAAAAGCCTATACACCTTTTTACTTTATTACCATCGAGCTTTTCTCTGACTTAGCCAGTCAGCCATATACGATGAAGGCTTATCAGGGGCACCTGGGGGAATTGATAATTAGGGTACGGACGCGATAAAGCCATAGACGACTTTTTAGCCGCGTTTCCCTCTCGGTAGCCTCGAACTATGTAGGCCACATGACTAGATAAGCTTTCTGATGGGTGATTCATGGGAAACCGGCAATAAAATCAGCTTTTTTAATTGATCGGATGGAAGAAAATATCAAACATATTGTAAGTTCTCCATAGGATATCAATTTGATTGAAAGCTATAGATAATTATAAGAGCATAATTATATTCTGAAAAAGGGTGATCCTTCGAAAGCAAAAGTAGAAATGCAAAAGAGAAAATTGCAGACTCGGTTTTATTGAGTCTGTTCATGAGTAGTAATTAAAAGTGCAATACTACTCACGCCCCCTAGCACCGGCTTAAGCAGTATTCAATTTTCAAAACTAATAACATCAAAACTAATGATCCCGAAGGACCATAAAATATAACAACACTGATAATGAAGTACGGGGCGACTTTTTACGGCCGCCACACAATCACTTAACACCTGCCGTTGTGAAGTACATATATTCTGAAAAAGGGTGATCCTTCGAAAGCAAAAGTAGAAATGCAAAAAGAGAAAATTGCAGACTCGGTTTTATTGAGTGTGTTCATGAGAAGTGATTAAAAGTGCAACACTACTCACGCCCCCTAGCACGGGCTTAAGCAGTAAACAATGGGTTTTTTTCTATTCTTTTTCATGTTTTTGACAGATGCAAATTTGAAGGAGTCGATTTTTTCAAACATAAATTCTGTATTTTGTGTCCGAATTATACGCGGTTTGCGGCATATAAAAAAAACATTGCCTCAGCGAGGAATCCGTGTCAGTTTTATCCGATATATTGTTTCGATCGTCTAAACTCATCAGTAACGTAGCGGGAGGCAGAATGTAAGGGGTCTTATAATTAAAATATTTCAAAACTCCCAAACGGAGTTTTTTTATCAAAATTCTGTGACACGATTCCCTGGACATGATAATGATTTACATATTGACAAATTATAATAAGTTTAGTCATAAAGAAAACTTTATAATCGCTGTGTGAAGAAAATCAAACTGACACATTTCAATGAGTTTCAAATGTCGGTATTGATAGGATTGTCGATAACCAAATAAATTATTATAACAAACCAAATAAGCTCAGTAAAAATGGCTTTATGTAGTTTTAGATATGAATTATCTCGCCACCTTAAGGAAAATGTAACTAAAGGGATGCAACTTTGCCAGGGACTGAAACGGACAATTTGTGAATTGTGAAGATTTATATTTCTTTACAATCATTACTGGTCATAAAAGTGAACACATTAACATAAGAGTATACCACTATAAATGGAATGACTATTAAGTGCATTGGCAATGTGATTCAGTGATTGAGTAGATGTTTCAGAGTGCACTTACTTATAGATATTAAAAGGGCTTTTGTAAATATTTAGAAGCATAGATTCTTAAGAGTATTAGATTTAGCTTAAGAAGAGATGTAATATAATGCTGATGTGTCTGTATTGCGCCAGTGTATTAGGCTCGTAAATGATCATGTTTCCTGCGGAGGCTCATTTAATAAATGTTGGAGTCATGCCAGCGTGTATTGTTAGTTCAGTTACAACCTAATCCAGCATCACAGTGCCCTAAACATTACCCAAAATATACCGTACATCTCAGTAAGGAATTTCGTGATGTTGTCTTCTATTACTCTTGTGTAAGTTATGGCATCATCTCTTTTGTCTTCGTTGATTTTGATTCAGACTTGATTAACGGCACTGGGACCCATTTTGATCATCTCGTAAAGAGACAAGGGACAGTTATGTGAAGCCTGAGTGTATGTATGTGTGCGCACGTTATTTGTGCTTCTGGTTTTGATGCAGACTTTCCTGCCTGTCCAGTGGTATGTCCTGCCTGACTTCTTGTTGAGACAAGTGAATGTAAAAAATCAAAGGAATCAACCACAGACAAGTTTGAGACAAATAGATTCTTGAACCACATCGCTTTAAACAACAATACTCGTGCTTCTCAAAGTGACTTGTTTACTTAAGTTACATATTATTGCCGCTATGAATGCGATTTAGTCGCTGATGACATCTCTTGAATTTGCCGCTACTTACCCTTGCCTACTAACCACAGAAAACATATATGCGTTCTACGACCATAATGTGACACAGTGCCGTTAAATCAAAAGTGGATAAAAACCATCGTGTGTAGTGTCGAATAGTTCTTGTCATGCTAAGATGTCATATATGAAGTAATACTGTTAGATTATTACTTCATTTCTTAATTAGGCACACTGAACCGGATGTAGCAAATGCTTTGTTTATTCGTGTTGATTAACTCCCGTTTCTGCTCACTATGGACTAATGTGACGCCTAAGAGATGCCGTACTCCTATTATCGATAGGGTTTTTCTGGCTATTGTAGATGGCACTGATACAGTTGACCTCGATTTATAGTCTCGACCGAAAGACCTGGTAAGGTAAATGGTGGTAAGGGGTTTAGGGTGATGTATCATTTGGTATGCTGTTATTTTATTTATCGGACAATACGTGCAAGATAACGTTTAATGTTTTCTCTAGCTGAAATGTTTACGTATAAGTTGCGTAAATGTAACATGTTTTTACACAATAAGTCCTGCACTTTGTCAGCGCAACATATGTTGTTGTCGCTCTTCCTTTCAAGACAATTCTACTGTGTGGTCCCGTCACTCACAGGAGTTGGTGGAAAGTTGACACAATTTGTATTAGAAATATGTCTCTTAATCCATGCTTGTTCTATCCTTTTCTTGTGGGCCTTTTGATAAATAAATAATTTCTGTTTCAATATTATATATATATACATATTGTGGCATATTTTATGCTCCACCTTTAGGCGATGGGGACATTAAGTTTTATCCTTGTCCGTGAGTACGTCCGTCCCGTAAAAGTTTCGTTAAGTATTTCGTCGCTTGTGTATGCTGGAATTATTTGATATTTGGTCGGAAGCATACTTATAGTGAGTTGTACCATGTCTCTCTTTTTGCAGATATGTCGTTCATATAGTGAGATATTGTTTTCCTAAACACGCACAATTTGTATTTGAAATCGGTTCTTTCCTCCATGGTTATATTTACTCTGTTCTTGTTATGAGATCTTTGATAAATGTATAATTTCTATTTTAATAGTATATACATGTACATGTACATAAAAACTGATTCCGGCAATTTTGTTATAATTCTTTGTATAAGTTTGGCCGATGTGTTATGTATACATATTGTTAAATATGTTTTCCTAAACATAAGTGCAGATAGATTTTTATGTTCATATGTCTTTTGTCAGATTTGGTTTTGTGGTTTGGTTATAGCGTTTTGACATACATGTGCTGTGAAATCGCCTCGTACTTCTTTTTCAGTCTTGTTTTATTTTATGATCCTTTGGGATCATACATTTCAATGATTTTTATTATAAAAATGAATACCGCTTTGAAAATTGAATACCGCTTAAGCCGATGTTAGGGGGCCGTGTGTAGTGTTGAACTTTAAGCAACTGCTCGTGAACAGACTCTGCAACATGAACATTGTCTGTAAGTGTCACTTTTAACATTGCTGCTTTGCTTAAGAAGGATCTGCTGCTTTCGAAATAGGTCCATAATGAATTGTGGGATGTCTATTTGTATGTAATAAGAGGTGTATCTTGCAAGGGATGGAAGGCAGCCCTGGAGGTCTTATCGCCAGTGGAACATGCCATAAGCGACCTTATATTAATTGGACATAGGTAACTAAAAGCACTGACAATTAGCATTTTTATGACGGAAAATTTACTCCACTATTTTTATGGCTACCAAACTACATTATAAACCATAATAGTATAAAGCGCGTTTCATTGCAAATTCTAGCTCTTGTATAACTACAAAATTGTCTATCCTTTGACTTCTTGTTTAACTTTATTTTGATAAGATTAAGAAAATTCTGGAATAAATTTCTTCAGGTGTATTTAAACCTCTTCAGAAATCTTAAATAAACTTAAGAAGAAAAGGTTTCTTGTATCCACTGTAAGCAAGCCGTTAAAATCTATTTTAGATTAGATCCTCTCATAGAAACGGTTTGTTGTGTACAAAGTCTTACTCTACATATTCTCAGACCACACATTGACAAACTATCAGAACACAAAAGATTCATTTTGAAAACTCCTTTTATTATACCCCACCACCTGTGGTGGAGGCTATATATGAATCACCTTGTCCGTCCGTCCGTCCGTCGTACGTCTCTCGTGTTTTTTTGGGGGACATTTGCTTTTATCTTGAAAACTATTTTTGATAACTCATTCAAACTCAATACATGTTATAAGTGATATGTGGAGACATTCCTCACCATGTTTCATTACTCTTGCACAGGATTTGACAGAATTATGCCCCTTTTTAACATCATAGTGTATCTCTCAATTGGTATTTAATTTTGGGACATGCCATTTTCTTGAAACCTGTTTATGATATTGTCTTCAAACTTGGTACAGCTTATGAGGGTGAAGAGATAAAGTGCAGTTAACAAGGGTTATAACCCTAAATTAATTTTTGGGGGAGTTATTTCCCTTAGTTTCTTTTCAGAAGCAATTTTCTGTCCGGAGTGTAACTTCTGAAGTATTGTAGGCTCAGCTGTGAAGCTTTACATATGGATAAAGGGTGTTGAGAGGATGTGCGGTCAACAAGAGTTGTAACTCTAAATTCATTTTTGAGGGAATATTCCCCTTAGTTGCTTTTCAGAAGCAATATTTTGTCCCGATAATACTTTCTGAAGTATTGTAGGCACAAAGTTGAAACTTTATTTACGGATAGAGGATGATGACTGGATGTGCAAACAACAAAGGTTGTAACTCTAAATTCATTTTTGAGGCTTTTTCCGCTTTGTTACTTTTCATAAGTATTTTTTGTCCAGAGCATAACTTCTCAAGTATTGTAGGCACAACTGTAAAACCTTACATATGGATAGAGGGAATGAGAAGATGTGCATTCAACAAGGACTGTAACTTTAAATTCCTTTTTGAGGTATTATTCCTCTTTGTTACTTTTCTTAAGTATTTTTTGTCCAGAGCATACTTTCTCAAGTACTACTTCTACATTTCGTCACCATTGAACAAGGGTTATAACTCTAAATTCATTGTATTGAAGTCGTGTTTGATCAGTTAACAAGATGTTGGGTGGAGGTATCAGTCACCTTTAGTTATAGTTGTAGTTAATAAAGGTATTGCTTTTATTGTCCTCCAGAGTATATTCAGAGACACAAATGTAATTGACACAATGCCTAAATACTTTAAAAATACAGAACCACCGATTATCTGCTACAAATATAAGAAACCCTTCAGAAATACTATTTTCAACTATAATAAGATTGTTGCCGACCTTAATATTAATGATAATATTCCTGATAATTGCCCCACCTTAAACTTTTATTATGTTCCGGCTGGTCATGTGTTTACTGGTAACTTTGAGATGATTAAAGATAAACGTCCTTGACCTCTTCTTAATGAAGGTCCAACATATAGAAAGCAATCTTGATAGAGTTCAACTCTTTTCCAGGTCAGATTGCTAGCATTAAAAGGTGTAGTAGGGAACATAATGAGTCCAATGCTCATTCAGATTGGAAACTAATTTGTGATATTATTGACAAACGCATTTCATTTTATAGCTCAAATGAACAGATTCTTCCACCTAGACCTAGAGTTTCTTTTAGACATCTAAAAAGGGTTTACAGGATTTCCATTCAAAATACGTCTTTGTTCCTGCTAATAAGGCTTCGAATACTGACATTATAATTTGACGATTACATTATATTGACGCATTGAAGCAGGCCATTATTTATACCAATGGAAAAGTAGTAAAGTCAAGCAGTCAAAGCCACATGCAAGACGCAACCACCACCAAAACACCGATAGACAGCATGACACACACACACACACAACCACACACCCAAACGCACACACACACACACACACACACACACGAAATGAACATACATTTCAGTGAATACTGACGAAAAGACCGTCGTTTTAGACCATGTCAAAAAGTGTAAACAACTTTGAGCAGATATTAAAAATACATATCTTAAACTTCCTACAATGTATTGTTTACCAAAACTACATACAGAATTATATAAAAGTACATGTATGAGTCATGCAGGAAACACCGCATACAAGGCACACAACTCTTTAGAATCGTTTTTGAGAAGATTCTAAAGAGTGGTAACAGTACAGAGTTTGTTGGAGATATTAGTTTTAGTATTTAGGTATGTACCTGTATATGTAACTCTTATACAATGGCCGACTGTTTGATCTGTATGGAAAAGTAGTAAAGTCAAGCAGGCAAAGCCACATGCAAGACGCAACCACCACCAAAACACCGATAGACAGCATGACACACACACACACACAACCACACACCCAAACGCACACGCACACACACGAAATGAACACAGAAAACACCAAAAGACACACAAGAACCAGGGACAAACGTTCCACAACATGAACAAACCACAAGCACAAAGACGCAATGCAAACAAAAGGAAGGGTGACAAAGAGAGTACCGCCTTGGCACGGTCAGCAGCAAAAACACCACTGGGGGTTTAAACCGGTTTACGGACGTCCTAACCTGTCGTGTTTCCAGCATGACTCAAATTTGTACTTTCAAGCAAATCTGCTATATCTTTGTAATGGTCGGCTTTTTTATTATTCGTACACAGCAATAGTATGCAATGAATTGGAATGTTATGATCGTTTTAGAACACTATTTTAAATGCCCGAGCTTATGCAACTTGTTTCGCTACAGTCTGTGTAAGATGTGAAGTACAAAAATGAGTCATGCAGGAAACACCACATACAGAACAAACAGTCGCCCGAACAGCAACACAAGGAAACAGCAAATGTACATAACTATAAAAACAACAAGAGACGCACAAAGACAAAACAAACATGCAATAGGGGGAAGATGGAAGTACCGCCTTGGAACGATCAGTGACAAAAGTCACTGGGGGGGGGGTTAAACCGGTTTATGGGCGCCCAACTTCACACTTATTCCATCCCCACCCTAAAAGACAAACAGTGTAAATAAACGTATCCCCTCTCCGACTAATCTACAACAACCGCGACGGCAAATACAGTGGTAAAGTGCATGTATAACGAAAACATTTTAGTGAACAAACTGTATCCACCTATCGCTAGTGTACTCAATGATTAAGCTGCAAACAGAGCAACTGTAGAAAAGTAATAAAGGGCACGACAAAAACGAAATAGTACAGATATCCGACGTTCTCCTTCCATTTCTGGATTTAAGAGGTCGCCTTCATAGAGTACTAAGCCTGTCTTGTCGGCGTACATGCAAAGAGGCCAGCGTGATTGCCAACTGTAAAAGGGTTGACAACCAAACATGCAGTATGTTGTAGTACTACAGGATCATATCCCTTTTTAATGATTTTTTAACATATTTGATGAACAAAGTGAGAAAATGGGTATGTCCAATAATGTTACATCACCATAAAATTCAGGATGTGAAATACCGTGTCGCAGAAGCGCCTTGAGATTACGTTGGTACTTGCCAATAAGCGAGAGATTTCGATAGTAAAATTTAGAGAAAGTTTTTCTTAGTTTATGGCATCTATATCCTTGCTTAAGCAGTTTCTCAGTTAAAATGAGATTTCGACTGTTAAAATCGTCAATAGATGAACAAGCTCTAACAAAACGAATAAGTTGAGATATATAAACCCCGTAAGATGGAGCCCGGGGAACATCCCCGTCGAGATGAGGAAAATTAACAATATTAAAATCAAAATCATCTCTATTGTCATATATTTTAGAAGAAATCATTCCATTATCAATTTTAAGGTCTAGATCAAGAAACGCTGCACAATTGTCGGACGGGTTAGCTTTATTCAATTTGAGTTCTTTAGGATAAATTGTAGGAATCAGAGCATCAAAGAAAGGGTTATCTAAGTTAAAAATATCATCCAAATGATTGTTTCATTGAAGGCTTGTGATTGAGGATTCAAACGCAACATGAAATCTCTCTCATAGCAGTACAAAAACAAATCTGCGACAAGTGGAGCACAGTTCGTACCCATAGGACTACCAATTACCTGACGATATATAGCATTCCCATAACGTATATATTTTGTTATCCAAAAGAAAGGTTAGTGATTCGCAAACTTCTGAGCAAGTCCAATTGGTGTAAATTTGCATATGTGAAGGTGTACCGCTAAAGAGCCAATTAATTCATGGTCTGACCAGCTCCTAGAAATTGGCGAAGTACAATGCCCGAGCTTGCATTTTCTTTGCTACAGTCTGCGTAACATGTGTGTGTAGGTCTACCACTAGATAGCCAATCAATTCATGGTCTGATCAGCTCCTGGAAATTGACGAGAATGTCGGCTAAATGAAATTGTCGAAATCAGTCTGGGTTTCAATCTGGGGTTTTGTATTACCCGTACACAGCAATAGTGATCAATGGATTGGAATCTTATAAATGCTTCAGAACTTAATATCACTTAATGAATAACCATGGGTGTCTTTATAAGCAGGTGGTTGCTTAATGCGGGACAAAAGTAATGCAAAAAGCTCATCTATGAGCTTTCTGCATTACTTTTATCCTGCATTAAGCTACCACCTGCACCTAGCACCCAGAACCTGTTTTAGGTGGTCGCATTAGCGGGATTTCACTGTATAAATGTCAAGTTTGTCCGCCAAACCCTATTTTACTGCTTCTCATTGGATTCAGCCCAGAGTGCAACAACACATGATTTGGCTGATAGACAATGAGTATTGGTAGATAAGTAAGCATAGTATCTACATCCCTGAATCTAGAAGTACGTGGTTATGAGCAATTGAGATATAACATGCCCTTATGTCTTTTTATACAGTAACTAGGCGTCTCATAAGAATTCAAGCCGTGTGCCACTCGGCCAATAGTTTCTCAAATAACCTTTTCACCGCCATAGTCGCATAAATACACCATGGCAAATAGTGCAGTCCAAGATCAGACGCCGCCTTTTCAAGGCGGCGTCTGATCAGGGACTTCACTTTTTGTCTCAATCTCTATTTCTATTTATGTGCTTTATTCCTTTGAAATTTGCATTCGTTTATTTCATTTCCTTATTGCACCGAATAATTAAACAAAGGTTACTTGGCAGACGACAATTAGAAATTTGGCGCCAAAAGGGTATATCGAATAGTTGATCAAACAAGTTTACAGATGGGTGACTGAAACGTTACACGTAATCTCTTATGCAAAATTAACCCTTTCGACGCAAAAGTTCTAATTGTCGTCTGCAACCCATTTTTGTCAAATTATTTGGTAAAATAAGGAAATGCGATAAATAAATGCAAATTTCAAAGGAATAAAGCACATATATAGAAATAGGGTTTAAGACAAAAAGTAAAGACCCTGATCAGACGCCGCCTTGAAAAGGCAATGTCTTATCTGGGACTGCACTATTTGTCGTGGTGCATTTTTACGACATCGACGGTGAAAGGGTTAAATCCGTTACTGCAAATGTCCAGTTTTGGAGTTAAGACAGTGTACCCTATGCATTTCCATATCTAACTGGCACTTCTAACCTTTCTATTATGATATTCACCGTTCTGTTGACTACACTGGGTCTTTCGTATATCGTTACTCACGGTTTGGTTTCGCTTTTAGGGTAAGGGTACCCAAATATGTAGTAATCTAAAAAATATCTTTTCCATATTTTGTGCTTGATATATTGTGGCAATTTTCTGATCGCCATATCAGTAGATATGTTCTTAGAGTTTGTGTTTCGATGCGGTATGTCTATATCTATGCGTGCTTCCTGTAGGATAAACTTCATGTCTTCATAAAACGTTTCCATAGAGCCAAAATAATTATATTCAACGTTACATGGCGAACAACGGTCATAGTATGTCATGTGATGGTTATTAACACGGGCTCCATCGGTGTTCAGGATGTCCGTCAGAAACTTGAGAAAGGAAACCTTCTTGCCGTCACTTTTCGCCACATCTCTGTCGTCTCGGTACGCGGATAAAAGTCGCTCAAATGGATCTCGCACGAACATAAACGTTTTGTAAGGATATGCGTTGATTGTTTCGATAGGCAGAGTATGGGCGAGCACCTCTGCCCTGAATATTTTATAGCTTACGGTTCTACCCACTACAGTTTTATTGTTAAGCTGGTGCATGATGTAACTTATGGTGGTGGAACCTACTTTGAAGTTGTTACAGGCTATCAGATGGGATTTTTTATCCAACAGTACCCTCGCCTTTCGGGGTTTGTTTGAATCAAAGCCTGGCCGACTTCTAATCTCCTTGCATCTGTCCCTAATGAATATTTTTCTCTGCGCCATGCCTAAACTTGAAAAGGTCTGAAATGGTAATAGAAATTCAACATTGAAATACATTGGCCCGTAGTCGAGAGCTCATACCTTTTTCTGGACTGACTATAGTGATATGAATATCTGTTACTACGGCAATATGTTTCCTTATTTCATATTTTAATGCAAGGATTAAAATTAATATTCATGATACTTGCCTGAAAATTAGTCAAGTAAATTAATAACTCTTCTCACGCAAACCCGTCCTGACCGGCAAACAGGCATTGAAGTTATTTATAAAACGTTTTGCTTAAGTCTGAGCTCAATCTTAAGTATCTGATTGGTCTGATTCTGAGCACGGACCAATCAGATACTTGAGAATGAGCTCAGACTGAGGCCCAGGAGCTGTATAACCTTGGACCCAGGTGGGATACAAATGTGAGGCCAATGAACTCGGTCACTAGTTCTATACATGTATTACTCGGTCACTGGTTCCATATATACGTTGATCCAATTGATAGTTCATCAAATCAGGTATATTGCAGACTTAAGTGTTTTAGCACGAGAAGGGGTGAAATTAAAATCGTTCTAATTGCGACACGTTGTCACATGTTACCGTGCTGAAAAACGTCTACCCAAACTCTGATATGTTGCAACTTTTACTTACCTCTGATCCTTACAAGCGTTTGAGAAACTGTAGACCGAGCGTCATACAGCTCTGATCCTGACATTTGGACCCAAGCCGTTTGCAAATGGGAGTCGAACCTTGGACGATGAGACGAGAGTTAAATACTAAATTTCTAACAATACAGTAAACCCTCTCTAAACCTATAATTCTAGTGGAGAAGAATTTAGATAATGTTACGCATGTCACTGTTCAATGCTGGGTGACAGTCGTGCAAAACGTGTCCTCTAGGAGCTTTCTCCACGACTGGCACCCTGCATTAGCCCATTCCCTCATATTGAAGACTTTTGACGACTCTGTAAATGTCACTTTGAGAATCCATTGTGATATATTAAGCATTTGCTCCTATAGGAGCAAATGCTCTATTTATCACAATGGTTTCAAACTGGAAAATTCTAACATTTTCCTTTTCTCTAGCTAATGCTTCTTTTCAGTAGATTTATTCATAGAGGTTGTACATGTATCTAGAAATAGCCTATGAGGTAATGGGACTTCCACCTGTCTTCGGAGCCTCATTTCGGCGCCTCATCTTGGTCCAAACGTCAGCAGACTCATTTCTCGCATTCAATTGATTAACCCATTACCTCATGGGCTATTTTAGATACAACCTGTTTAAATAAATATACCAAAAGGAGCATTAACTAGAGAAAAGGAACATTTTAGAATTGTGTAGTTTGAAACCATTGTTATAAATAGAGCATTTTCATACCAAATTGTACGTTGCTCGTTGTGAAAATTCTTCTTTAGGTAACAATGTCATAACGGTCGGGAACGTTGGATTGCCTTTATATGTGTAGACCCATACAGACATAATCCTGAAATAGACACAACAGTAGGTACAATGGAATGATAATAATATGGTTAAAAGAGAACGCTGGCAACCATCGTTGATGGATTTTGACTGACTGTTAGCTGGTGTATTAAATTGGCGAAATTGGACAAGTGGACATACAATTGTAATTTACGTACTTTTCTAAAGTTAGGTATTTCACATCCGGAGTTTAACGGTGAAGTCATTTACAAACTTCGAAAAATTATTGGACACGTATATTTTGATACTTTGTTTGTCAAACGTATACAACAATTCATTATAAAGGGATATGACCCCTCTATATTGCAGCACACTACATGCTTGGTGGTCGACCCCTTTACAGTTGGTCATTATGTTATGCTTTCATCTTGTGCGACGGCGGAAAAGACTTAATACTCTATGAAGATTCCCTCTTAAACCCGTTTACGGTGGGAGAAAATTAGATATTTGCATTTTGCCAGTTCTGTTGTACCCAAATGACTTCTCCACAGCTGCTCTGACCTCTGAATAATCATCGAGTACATGTCTACGATGTCAAGTTTATTCTTTTTCAAACAAAGTAGTTGTGCATACTTAATATCCACAAGTATTTGTATCTTCTTGCAATTTATTTTTCCTAAAATGTCGGCGTAGAAGTGTTTCGTATAGTTTTCCCGTACTTTTAAATTATGACATCATTTAAATGATGACGTCGCTTGTTTATCTCTAGCGTTTAAAGTCATTTTAAAGTCATTTCATTTTGGCAGACATCGTTATTCATGTTGTGAAGTTGTCTGGAGGGGGATATTTTATTTACATTTTGTCTTTGGTGAAAGTGGGATAAGGACGAGGTTGGGTACCTGTAAACCAGGTTTAAGTCCCCCGGTAGCTTATTTTGGTTACTGACCGTTCCAAGGCGGTACTCCTGCTTTAAGCCTATGGTCAACAACTTTGTTGTTTAATATGCTTAATGTTTAATGTTTTCGCCTTGATATGCGTCCTGTTATGTTTTGTCTTGTGGCTATACCGTTTCTCGTTTGGTGGTATTTGATGCGGTGTCATTTCGTGTGTGGCTCTCCCTGTTTGACTATTTTTCCATAGATTTACTCTGCGACGACATCCAGGAATATAATAAATTTGCAGGCTTCAAGTGTTTGTATGGTAAACGACGGGAAGCACTGTAGACACGTAAAATGAAAATATGCAAATCCTGGACATCGTAACGAGTTTTTTTTCAAATCACGTTACAAAGGTCGCCAATGTAACGTAATTTGAAAAAAAAACCCGATCAAATTCCGTGGACCCTATTCCTGTCGTAAATTGTGCTTATTCAATACAAAAGGAATAAAAATTAATTTAAAAAATAGGTAGCAGTGTATAGATTGAATACAGTACTAACAGAAACTACATTATATGTATAATTACTATTCATACATTACATGTATACTTTATATTAGTAAAACAGTTATAGTTCAGACACTTCTATGTTACGATGCACACGCGATTTGCACTAGCACAAGAAACTAGATATAACCTGTCTAGCGGTAAATGAATCTGTTTTAAAGTCAGTGTTTAATCTATTTACCTCTGTAATATGGTGAAAAAGCTGTGAGTCGACGTGGACACGAACCTAGCACATTTGGCGTACCATGCCAACACTCTACCGACTGAGCTATCAACTGTTTCACTACAATCTCTACCAGGCTACATTTCATTTGTAGCGTTCGGATTTTTGCATACCTAAGTATGCTCAGATGAGTTTTTTTTGTGATCCGGTGTCCGTCCGTCCGTCCAACCATCTTTCAGTCCGTCCGTGCCATGAACGGCAGTCATAGAGCAGAATGTAACCAAACTGTAAATACATGATATAAGTATCATGGTCTGATAGAATAAAGCTTTCACAGAAAAAGAAGATTTGATTGAAAGATGGACAGAACACTTCGACGATGTCCTTAAAAGTCCCTCGTCACTCAACGAAGAGGCGATAGGTAGACTACCTCAAGTTCCAACTGACCACTCTCTTGCAGACCTCAAAACAGAGGCAGGAGTCACAAAAGCGGTGCACCGCCAATCCAGTGGAAAGGCACCATGTGCTGATTCAATCACTGCAGAAATCGACTCATTTGGTGGTGAACACCTCATTAGAAAGCTTATACAGCTCTTCCACACTATGTGGACCCAGGAGAGACTGCCTCAGGAATTCAAGGATGCATTCATTGTTCACCTCTACAAACGGAAGGGAGACAAGAAAGCATAATTGTGATAACCACCGTGGTATATCGCTGCTTTCCATCGCTGGGACAATACTGGCAAGAGTTCTACTCAACCGCCTGAACCGACACCTTGAGAGGTCCGATCTCTGACCAGAGAGCCAAATTGGGTTCAGAGGTGGGCGTGGCATTGCTGACATGATTTTTGCAGCAAGACTGCTACAGGAGAAGTGCCAGGAACAGAATGTGGACATGTACAGTGTTTGTGGATCTGACACAAGCATTCGACACCGTGTGTCGTGATGGTCTGTAACTAATCATCGCTAAAACAAGTTCGGATGTCCCAACAAGTTCATTGCAATGGTCAGGAAATTTCATGATGGCATGTACGCAAGGGTGATGGAAATTACTCTTCATCGCTCCCCGTGAGCAATGGTGTTAAACAAGGCTGCGTCTTGGCACCGACCCTCTTCAACATGATGTTCTCAACCATGTTAGCTGTTGCATTCCGTGGAGATATAAGTGTTGGTTTCAGGTACCGCACAGACGGGAAACTGTTCAGTCTCCGTCGGCGGTTACAAGCCAAAACAAAGATCACGAAGACACTGCCCGCGATTTTCTACTCGCAGACGAATGTTCACTGAACGCCAGTACAGAATATGATATGCAGGACAGCATGGACCTCTTTTCCAACGCTTGTGACGATTTTAGCCTTACAATCAGTACCAAGTAGACTGAGGTACTGCACCAGACTGATCTAATTACATCTTATGTTTGAGCCTGCTGTCACAGTCAAGGGACGAAGAATTGCAGTTTACCTTGGCAGCACACTCTCTCGGAGCGTTAATATTGACGAGGAGGTGGCCTACAGGATAACAAGAGCGAGGACGTCTACAGTTCAACGTCTGGAAAAGAAGTGGGTTAAGCATACAGACAAAACTTAAGGCCTACCGAACAGTTGTACTACCATCGCTCCTCTATGCCAGTGGACTGTATACAGTCACCATGCAAGGAAGTTGAACTCCTTCCATATGAGATGCCTCAGATTCTTGCTACACATCAAATGGCAGGATAGAGTTTCGGACTACACAGCCTTGCAGCGTGCAAAAATTGAGAGCACCCATTCAACATTGACCCGTAGCTAACTTCGTTTGGCTGGTCATGTTTTCCGCATGGACGACAAACGTTTGCCCAAACAACTGATGTATGACGGGTTGCTAGAGGGGAGGTGCAATCATGGGGGTCAGAAGAAGAAGGGCTACAAGGACTCACTTAAGGCCTCAATGAAGGCTTGCGGGATTGCCCCTGCAACGTGGGAAGAGAAGGCGCAGAAACGTTCCATCTGGCGAGGCTTAGTCAAAGACGGGATTGCAGAGTTTGAGTCATCGCGGACCATGGACCGTGGGCGGAAAAGCCAAAAAAGGAACGAGAGAGTGAGCACCTTATCGGTACAAAGTGCAGACGTGAACATTCCATGTAAACGCTGCAGTAGGTGCTTCAAGGCGACGATTGGCTTGCTCAGCCACCTTTGCACTCACCCTACACACTGTGACTGGTAGTTGTGGTCATCTTCGACTTCGAAGGACGAACATCATCATCATGGTCTGACAAAACTGCTAAATTAATTTGTTTAACATTGGTTGTCATGGAAACCAAATAATTAGTTTGGTTTCCATCAGACTGGTCTAGATTTTCTTATCTAACTATACAGAAAACCTTTAACAACCTTTTTCTCCCAAACTGGTGTTCCGGTTTGAATGGAATTTGGTAGGAATAGTCGCTCGGCAACCTTTTATCAAAATTGCTTAAACCATGCCGATACCTGAAAAAACAGGCTACCACGGTTGGGTCTAAATTGCCTTATATGACTATAGAGGAAAATATCTTCTTCAAAATCAGTGGTCGAATCTGAATATAATTTGGCAGAAATAGTCCACTGACGGTCAACTTTCAGAATTAATAAAATGAAGTTACTATGCAAGAAAACATGGCGATCGGGGACAGGGATAAATATCCACATGTGTCTATATTGAAAATGTTTGAAATGATCTCCTTAATTAACCCTTTGCCTCATATAACGTGTTTTAATGCATTTGCAAACAGAGCAGACACAGATAAGACCATTCTATGTGAGCCGTCTGATCAGAGTATGCTCTGTTTGCTAATGGAATTTGATAGATCGTGTTTCTTTACTTTCTAAAATGGCTACAATGTTCTACTTTCCCTATTTCATTATATCTATTTTAACCGCGAATATTCAATATGTAGTGAACTTTTAAATAAACACAGAACAGGGAAAAGGTTAACAGTCCAATTGAAAGGGTATTTGGCAGGAATAATTCGTTTAAAGCATGGACGGACTGACCGACGAATGGGCTGGCGGACGGACGGGAATCGGACAATGGTGACAAACTCTCAACCGTGCTAAAACCCCAGAAACAATAAAAGAAAGAAATAGCTCAAATCCCGTGTCTAAATAAGACTCATCTGCAGCTAGGCGGTCTATATCTAGCTTCTCGTGCTAGTACTTATCCCATGTGCCTCGTGGCATAGAATAGTCTGATTCAGCAATGGTAGTTATGCGCGGGCTTGGCTATTCCGCTCTCGCTGTTTTAGGAAGATTTGTTGTGCAAATGAACTTTTTTTGTGATAAATTGTGGATTACATTGTGATTGTATCAGAGCATTAAGGGAATGTTACTGACGTTATGAATTGGATGTGGAATGTGATATTTATGAGATTTCATTGTAACAATAGAGTAGACAATAGAAATTGTGCGCGGACCATTGTCCACTCTGGACAAGTTATAGGACAGATTAATCGTGTACTCGCGTACTCGTGAACACAAAGAGTGTTTGCATATTTGTGTAGTGTAAAAAGGTAAACAGTAATGGCTTCTAAGAGTGGATAAGTGGTATGGACAAAGCAGACACTGGTGCTGAGAACAACGCTGCCGGAAGTCAAATATTGGTTCTTACAGGAAATAACGCCAGTTGCTGAAATCGAAGGTTAAGCGTAAGGGCTTCCCTTTATTAAAACTAACTGCGGTATAGAGGATAAACTCATACCCTGATCTACCGGCACTGTCTGAAGCTATGCCTGAAAGTGGGAACAAAGGTATTCCTTTTACTGACCTCTTGCTCTAAACCTTTAGGGATGAAAAATTGTGAATGGCATTGGGCCCTATATTAAATCCATTATGTCCTGAGTTGTTATTGATGCTGTTGAGAAGGCGGTGAAGGCATCTGTCAGTGAACTAAAGGCTAGTGTTTTAGACTGTCTGGTAAAAGCAAATGAACCTTTCCAGGACTCAGTAAACCGACAGAGCGTACTCGTTAGCGAACTAAATGTCATTCCTGAAAAACAGAGTGTTCTTATAGACAACAAGTGTGAACTGGGTCCATGCTTATAAAACTTTTAGTTGAGTCTGAGTTCGTTCTCAAGTTTTTGATTGGTCAGATTTGAGCCAAAGGTTCAAATCTGACCAATCAAAAGCTTGAGAACTCAAATCTGACCAATCAAAAGCTTGAGAACGAACTCAGACTCAACTAAAAAGCTTTATAAGCATGAACCCTGGTTTTAGAACTAGAGACCGATGTCGACAGCCTCTGTAAGAAGGTTGAACAGCTCTCTCTCTTGGTCTTAATCGAGCAGTATGGTCGACGGAATTCTGTGAGGATTGTCAATTTCCGGTGTTCTCCTGAGTCGTCAGAACAGTCATTAACTGCCAATATTACAAATTTCTTGAATGAAAGCGTGTTAAGGGGAAGATATCCCATCGGAAGCTGTGACATCGACAGGTGTCATCCGGGAGGTCGCCCTAATGATATAGGATATCGTCAAATGATGGTGAATTTTAAAAGCTATTCGACAAAGCAAAAGGTCTTTTCAAATAAGAAAAATCTGAAAATTGATTCGGGCCGAAATTTCATCACAGAGGATCTGACAAAGGCCAGTTTGAGATAGTGAAGTGCACAGGCAGCCTAAAGAATGAAGATTTTGTTCAGAGCTACTGGACTATAAATGGACCTGTGTAAGCCAATCTCACCAGTATTGTAGGCGGACCAGAATAGTAACATTCTCTGACATTGAGTCTAAAATAAAATCCATCAGTGAACTATTGAAACGCTTGATCAGATTCAAAGAAAGTTATTAGCTGTTGGTCACATAATGACGTTGTATTTGAAAAAGTCACCCAGGATGGTGGACGTGTCAGGCTGACAGGATGACGTTGAATCTGAACTTGACATTGCTAGATAATTACCCTTGTGTTTCGTTTTGATGTAGTTTAAGCTTTAGCTTGATGAGCAAATTAATTTTACAGATATTTTCAACCAATACACTGTCAAAATTCAAGCTATAGTCATTTTGTCTGCAGAAATGCGGCCAGGGTGTCAATTAGTTTGGATCCTGATGAAACGCCGATAGAAGTGTTCAACCAATCGCCCATAGCAGGCCAAAGGTAAATGGGATTCCACAATATGTGCTATTTATAGTTCGGATATTATTAGACCATTATTTTGGAGCAAGTTAGTTCCAGCTCGGAGTTTAAGTTTTCGCAGTCTGAGCTGGATCTAAACTGTACCTTTTTATGTTTTTATTAACTCCTTGGCTAATGTCGAAAGTAGTCCATAGTGAAAGTCAGCACTTTAAGTTTAGGAAAGGCCGTGCGTTACCTAAGCAAATATAATGGATCTAGATGAAGCGCTGAGTGATCAGGAGTGTCACCAGAATCCAAACCTTCTGGTACTCTGATTCTGCCAGAGAAATGAGATATTTTATTTATTTGAAGAATTGAAGCATATGACGATTGCCGCAGACAAATACTTGTTTTGCGTGCAAAGAGTTAGTGATTTTTGGTTTTCCGAAATATATGCTATTTATAGATTGCAATTGAAATAGGATTACAAGAAACCGGTTTGTAGCAAATCGTATACATCGGAGGCACATTGTGTTTATTAGTGCCTGCATGAAAAATCATGTTTTATTTCAAAGCTGACACTTTTTATTTTGACCTTTCTAAGACTTTACAAATACAGTTGACCCAGAGCAGAAGCCTCCTACAGGATTCTCCAGATCAGGGTCTGGGTCCATCCTTATAAAGCTTTTAGTTGAGTCTGAGTTTGTTCTCAAGCTTTTGATTGGTTAAATTTGAGTTTTTAATCATTTGATTGGTCAGATTTGAGCCAAAGGTTCAAATCTGACCAATCAAAAAATTGAGAACGTTCTCAGACTCAACTAAAAGTTTTATAAGCATGGACACTGTTCTATTTGCGTATGGTATGATACAGATCTATTTCTGTAGGTTTTGTAAAGCAACGTGGTCACCTGGAAATGCTACATGATAAGAAATATGAATATTCATGATGTATGTATTCCTTAAACTTAATTGAGTATTAAACAGGTAAACTATAGTTTAGCTACAATTTCTTGAGGAGAGATTGGTCACATGTCAATAAGCTTAGATCGAGACTAGATGCTCTTTAGGTGCTTGTCGGGATCTAGACTGTTTGGATAGGCCACTGAATAGTCACTTATCAGGATATGGGTACATTCTCTGAATAACAGTGTGCACATAAGTTGGAATCGGATGGATAATAATGAATATCCTGGTTTTTATATCCTTACAGTATATAAGTCTGCACGTCGTTTTTGTCTCCCAAGGGGGATGTGGAGAATGTGTACCTGCATCACACTCAATTTCTACCACATGTATTAATATTGTTTTATATCCACGTAAATCACTGTAATACAAACTGTGAGGTAACAATAACGATCAAGATCAGGATGTCTCCTGATGTTGGTCTACACAGTATGTGTACTTTCACTGATATTTGGTCCACAATCGTTAAATGCCTAGAAATATGTCCATCGAGATGTTCAAGATGTGGGTCTATGTGTATTTGTGTATGTTATAACTGTGGTACTGTGCTATTCTTTGTATTTAGATTGCGGGTGGTCGGGTGGGCGGGTGGGCGGTCGGCGTGCTGTCGTTAACAAAACTCTAACATTGCTTATAACTTCTTAATTACTTAATCTAGACCATTCCAATTTTGTATGCCGATAGCTTGGGTAAAGGCCTTTTACTTGATAAAAGGATAAATGAAATCAGGTCAAGGTCAATGTTACTATTTACAAAACTTTGCCATTTGTAGCAAACTTTCACATTGCTATAATTACTGAACTACACGTTCTAGGTAATTTATCTTTAGTATACAGATAATTTGGGTTAAGGCCTTTCACTTGATATAAGGATATATGAAATAAGGTCAAGGTCAAGGTCACTTTTTCCAAAACTTTGCCGTCATTAACAAAACTTTAACATCGCTTATAACTTCCGATTTACTTAAGCTAGACCATTCATATTTGGTATGCAGATAGCTTGGGTGAAGGCCTTTAACTTGATACACGGATATTTGAAACCAGGTCACGGTTAAGGTCACTATGTCCAAAACGTTGTAGTCATTAACAATACTTTAACATTGCTTATAGCTTCTAAACTACAAATGCTAGGCAATTAATATTTGTTATACATATAGGTTTGGTTAAGGCCTGTCACTTGACACAAGGATACATGAAATCAGGTCAATGTCAAGGTCAAGGTCACTATTTCAAAAACTTTGCCGTCATTAACAATACTTTAACACTGCTTATAACTTCTTAAAAACTTAAGCTAGACCATTCATATTTGATATGGAGATATCTTGAATGAAGGCCTTTCACTTGATACATGGATACGTGAAATCAGGTCAAGGTCAATGTCACTATTTCGAAAACATTGCTATTTTTTATATCAAAATTTAACATTGATATAACTTCTGAACTACAAATGCTAGACAATTCATCTTTGGTATACAAATTATTTTGGTAAAGGTCTTTCAGCTGATATTTGATATAAAGATATTTGAAATTAGGTCATGGTCAAGGTCACTATTTAGACAAGTTGGCCATCATTGAAAAACTTCAATTTTATTTTCTTTACTACTGAATCTCATAATATGTTAGACAATTCATATATGGTATCCATGGAGATAACTTGGGTGAAGGCATTTCAATTGATACAAGGATACATGCAATTGTGCCAGGGTCGCTATTTTGAAACCTGACTGTTTTTAACAAACTTTAACATTTTGCTATGGCTTCTGATCCAAGAGTGGTAGGCAATTCACGTTTGGTATTCAGATAGCTTTGGTAAGGACCTTACGGATGACATAAAGATACCTGAAATCAAGTCAATGTCACTATTTTGAAAGATTGGCTGTCATTAAAATGTTGTTATAACTTCTGAACTACATGGGCTAGACAATTTATATTTGGTATGCAGATAGCTTGGGTGAAGGCCTTTCAGTTGATACAAGGATACATGAAATTGGGTCAAGGTCAACACAAACAATTCCGGCTTTAATGCGGTTTCCGCATTTTTTGCTTATTATTTATAGATTTGTTTTTTTCCAAACAATTCCATTCTATACAAAAGGGCTTTGCTTAAATTGACGAGCGAATTTCTCATGAAGCTCGTACGGTTAGTTAGACTCAAAGTCTGATTGCCTATACATTGTAGTGATTAAATCAAATAGTATAAGTTGAAATAGTCAGTAAAATGCTGAACGCATCTAATACAATAGTAGTAGTATCCCAATCTACGGGTCATCTATAAATAAAAACGACATGTCAGATCTAACGGCTAATATGTCCTGTTTTTGTTACCCATACAATCAGTTTGGATCTGGATGAGGCGAGGTGTAAATAGTTGTCTTAAAACTGTCTAATCTGTTAGACACTCATGCTAAATTTTAAAATCAAAGCTACGGAAAAATATTTTTGTTGTTAATTAAAGCAGGCGGCAACAATAGAGTTTGCGAAGAACTAATGATTTACGTGTTTATTCATTATTAATAGCTATTGTGAATATGTTCCAATTTTCAGTCATGCATCGGATAAGTATTTCTTTATAGGGGTTTCTTCTTGCCCTGGTTTATCTGGGTTAGCTTAACCCCTTTCTTCGTATAGTCGCGTTCGCGCTTTTGCAAGCAAAACCCAGATCAGAGACTTCTTTAGGAGCCGTCTGACCAAGGTCTGATCTGCTTGCTTACGGTGCAATAATATTTATCGTTCCACATTTTCATTAATTTCTTATGTGAATATGCAACTGGTAAAGAGCGAACGGCCATTGTCCTGAAATGGAGATAGGTGTATGCTGAACCTCCTGTTAGGTACGACAGAAACGTGTTCTTGATTCGTGATCAAATAGCGCTGGAATAATCAGGGAGTTGAATATAGCAGGGTCTGAATCACTGCACTTGTATATACATACGTTAACTTTTTGCACCTTATGAAAGTGGGACAACCTACTATCAGGTCTCACTGTGTAAATATTTTGCTGCTATGATTTGTAGTCTGTTGGCCAGATGACAGAGGCAAATGTGGGGGCAACTAATCTAATATCATTATGGATTGAAGTCTAAATGCACTACCAGGTTTTTGTTTGTCAGAGTTTCGCAGAGTTTATGTATTATGATTAGATTCCGCACAATTAAAAATTCTGAAGGGAGGTACCCTTGTTACATCCTGTAGGATGGTTCTTAGAAATGACTTTTTTCTCTAACCACAATCACATTCCTATAACATGACACCAGTTAGTCTTAATATGAGCCTTACTTGTTTATTATTTGCTTATTTTCTACTTTCTTTTCATCCTTTTCTCCTTCTCATTTCTCCATATATTTTCATTCTCTCAGTTGTCCATTATTCTCATACAACATGTAATCAGATGACTTCATCTTGCAATGTACCAGACCCAATAGAGATTCTGCTCTGATTTATTAAGTTGGAGATTTCTTTAACGCCTCCACTTGTATAAATGCAGACTAAACATGAACTATCTGACTGCTTAGAGCCAGCTCAGTAGCCGAATCGCTCAACATTTGATCTGGGTTAAGCAGGTGTAATGAACAGTTTTGATAAATGTTGGGACAAAAGTTAACGTATATCGACTGCTGTTGTTCTGGTGGTCTGCGGAAATGGTCGTCTGCTTAAAAGTATTTAACACAAATTGTTTTCATTCTATTAATGAGCACTTTATTTGCACATAATTATACAGTGATTCGCAAAGCACCAGCAAATAAGAAACGAACTGTACATGTATGTTTGTATATATGTATGTATGTTTGACTTAAATCATATTGGTTTCTTCGTCAAATTCGGCGTCGGCCATGTTGCACACCAGCTATACTAGTACACATGTGATACATGTATGTTTGAAACACGGGTCACGATTTACTCGTGCAGGGTACTGCTCGAGCCACTATGTGGCCGGTGGCTATTTAGAGATCAACGACCGGCTTCTTTGTAATTTGAATTGGGTGAACCAAGGGGAAAACATTTTGTACTCATTTGTGAAATATTCATTTTTAAAAGTCTACAACGTACTGTCATGTACTCGTCTTACTACCAAAGTGTCTTCTTACAACCGTTATCAGGACAGTTTGTTCGCATGACCTCAGACAAGTGTCTTCGGTCATGCGAACAAACTGTCCTAACGGTTGTAAGAAGACACGTTGGTAGTAATGCTTTGGTCACAACCCCTTCCGATTAGGCTTAGGATGTACTCCCGGCATGACTTTTAGCCATTTTTGCCCGGTCCCCGGCCGGACACCAGACATGGCCGGCCGGTAGCCGGGGCTCTCAGGCAGCATCGGGGAGGTGCCCGAAGAGTTTTAACTCGAAGTTAAAAATTCTCCGATGTCCCGTAGATTTTTATAATCGGCCACATATCCTTCACACATCGTTTAAGTATCGTCCGATATCCGGCCGGGAATCGAGCGGTAATCGGCCGGTGTATGTAGCCTCAGAGGAGAAATTTTTGGGACCGGACATGGGCCGATATCCGGCCGATGTCTGTTTACACATTGGAAAGTAACCCACCGATGTCCGATCGGCTTGAACCGGTATGAACCAGATATGTTACAGACATCGGCCGGTCACCGGCCGGCTAGAACCGGACACCGGCCGGGCATCGGACGGACTATATAAACCCACGTCAGTCGCCGTGTACAACATTATAGCGCGTTTCTACACAAGAGACCGGGCCTGGTACAATCATCGTTCGTTGTCCGTATGATACTCGTGCGATATTCGTACGATGTCCGGTGAATAGGCTGATTATCCCCCGGACATCATAGGATAATCGGCCGATTAGTATTAGATGTTCGGTCGATATTCACTGCCTCGCCTGCCCCCCAAAAAAATCTCTTGGGAACAGACGCCGTACGATTATCAGACGGTCTTCGGACGGCCTACGCACTGCCTCCGGACGGTGCCATTTATGTAAATGATGTGTGACAAATTTTTTGACCGGTGTTGTCCGATGTCGGAAAAATTACCAAAACCATTGGTGTACTCCCGATTACCCCCTATCCCCGGATACCGGCCGATCTTTGTGACCATAGCATAAGACTCGTACTGTATCTATTACATATTTGATTGGAATATTTTATAGTCCTAAGACATCTGATGCTCACTTCTTTGTTAATCTTAATCGTAATATTGAGAAGGGATATGAATTATTTATGAACGTCATTTTAGTTGGATATTTTAATGAAACATTGTTAAATCACAATAGGCGAACTCTGAAGGATATTATGTTAACACATTCTATGATCAATACTTTAAAATCACGAACAAGACACTACTAGATCCTATTACAGTAAAACCCCGCTAATGCGACCACCTAAAAGAGGCATAATTCTGGGTGGTAGAGGCAGGTGGTAGCTTAATGCAGGACGAAAGTTATGCAGAAAGCTCCTATAGGAGCTTTCTGCATAACTTTCGTCCTGCATTAAGCAACCACCTGCTTTAAACGGCACCAGTGGCTGTTTATTAAGTGGTCGCATTAGCGGGGTTCTACTGTAGTATCCCTTCCTACATGTACATGCTAGTTGATGGCTCTGCGACATTTCAACACCACCAAATATAATCGACCATAGTGCTACATAATAGTATATTCATTTACCTTTTTCCATATGAAATGAAGAGTAGTTTTGAAAGAAAAGTATACTTAAACAAAAGAGCCGATTTTGATCTTTTAAATGCAAAAGTGTCGTCTTTTGATTGGCACTGTCTTAATGATGTATCGATTAACGAGGCTTTTGATTTGTTTACTGAAATATTTCTCCAATTTTTTAATTATGTATTCCATCACAAACAATTACAGTTCGCGAAGACGATAAACCTTGGTTTGATTCTGAATTACGTAAAGCATGTTGTGTACGAGATCAGCTTAAAACAATAGCGCTAAGAACCAGGAAACATAATGATATTAATAGGTATAAGCATATTCGTAACAAAGTCAATACTATGAAAAAACATGCAAAGCAGTCATTTTTCAACTAATTGTCTCATAATCTATAAGGATTAAGAACAAATACTAAAAAGGTTTCTTGAATTTTATTTGGCACTTTATAAAAAACAATAGCTGCCCATCAAATATACCACCGTTGTATGAAACTGAGCCCAGCGGCGAACTTCGATGGCGAAAAAAACCTGGCATAAATGTTCACCACACAAAGACGATGTGTTGCGTTTAACTCCCTGGTCCATGGGTTAAAGGTCAAGGTCGGGGGCATAAGTGTTTTACAAACACACTCTTGTTTTATATAAACTTTTTTGTCAAATTATATTAACTAAACACAATATACTATAGCCACAGTATAGCCGTTTCCATGGCAACCATTGGTCTGGATAACGACGGTAAGTAAAGGCTATAATGTAGTATAGCTATGCTATTTGGGACACTAAGAGTTTGAAACTGCTGCCAAAGGTAAGACAGTGGTCCTAAACTAAAACAAGAGCTGTCACAGTCACGTGACAACTGCCCCCAACAATTGTACCATGTGACCTTGACCCATGGACCAGGGAGTTGAACGCGACACATCGTCTTTGTGTGGTGAACATTTCTGCAAGGTTATATTGAAATCCATTCGCAGATAAAAAAAAGTTATATCATAGGAGGGACACGAAATTTGGGACGGACGGACGGACGAACGGATGAAATGACAGACGGACAGAAACATGAAGGAAAAATACTAGAATATGGTTAAAACTAGATCTGAATTCACCTGTGATGCTCCAAATACACCCAAATAATTATGTTCTTATACATAAAACATCCTCATGTGGGAGCCGTCTGATCAGGGTCTGCTCTGTTTACTTATGATATGATATATGACTTCTCTTAAAATGTATACATTATACAAAATCTGCTAATTGATATTGATGATGTCATTACTTCTAGATGAACATTAATCAAGGAAATCAAATAGATTCATCAGTTAACCCTTTACCCCATGAATATTCACGTTTAACAATAATGACGTCATGAATATTAGTTATAATAGCACATGGACACAATAACTGTTATGACATGGCAGAAACAGTATAATCACATCATCATAAGCAAACAGAGCAGAGCCTGATTAGACGGCTCCTACAGGAGCCGTCTGATCTGGGACTACTCTATTTGCAAAGACGCAGAAAGGCGTATTTATGGAGTCAAGGATTAACCAAGCTGATGCTACTTGCATTTATTTGCGTATAGATACCACAAGTTATGTTTCCTAATCAGTAAATTATTAACCATTACGGCTGACTTTGAAGTTACTACAGTGAACCCTTATTATACCGGCATTCGTTGTTATACCGGCAGTATGAATTGAAAAACAATTACCGTTAAGTCTTTGAAACAACCACTGAATAAATAGGTGCAATGCAAATAAAACAGGCGATCGCTTAATGCAGAACAGAAGAAGTGCAAAAAGCTCCCTTTGGGAGCTATTTGCACTTCTTGTGTTCTACATTAAGCGTTCACCTGTTGGTATTAGTTTAAAACTGGCCATATGGTTCCTTTCATATTTAAACTTGTTACAACGGCAACCTCGTTATAGCAGCAACATGTCTGGAAACAAACACCTCCGTTGTAATGAGGGTTCACTGTAGTTCACGCCTTACCCCTTTAGCTCATAAATACGACGGTCTACGCCTTAGCAAGAAGAATAGACCGATAGCAGAAGGGTCCATCGGAGTTACTTTGTTTGCTTATGAATAATAGACCTGATTCTACCATGGCAAACAAATTCGGTGTTTCAGAATAAGCTTAAGATACTATCACTTAATTATGTCAAATTCTAAACATGAAACGGTTCACACACCCGCCCCAACAAGTCCTTAATCTATACAATTGTGCTCTTTTATTTATGGGAAGTAGTATGTTTCCTTTCATATGTCAAGTGGTTCGGAATTATACTGAGACGGATTTGATAAACGCAACGGATCGTATTCATAAAACAGTTTGGTGTTACAATGTAGCTTACGGTGAGTGTATCAGCGAACTCAAGTGAAAAGAAAGTTGCCTGAATATTATCGATAATTGTAAATGGATGTCTGCTTTTATTTTAAACCCGTTTACTTCCTAAGAATACAATCTGAATAACACAAAGTTAAGCTTCCGATGTTGTAATTTAGTATCTAAGTTCAGGACATTCTATTGTTTTAATACTTCGCTTGCTAGTCAATATACCTACCTGTAAATAGTGTAGACCCAGATGAGATAGCTCCTGCAGGAGCTGTCTCATCAGGGTCTGCACTATTTACAAGTTGATTGTGCAACCAGTGCACTCCACAGCAGTGATTGCACAGCGAAATACTTGTACACAGTGAAGATATATGTAATTATACAAAAGGGCATGGGTAAAGAAGAAGAACTGGTTTTTTTTTAATTCAGCAAGAGAAGGGCTACGCTTTATGGCGGGCGTTTCTTCAATTTCTTTAAAACTATATAAAAAAGTCAAACATTTTGGATTCTGAATGAGTCGCCGAATTACTCGGCGCTTCATCAGGATCCAAATTGTTTGCATAAAACATGTCTTCAGGACAGTATAAAATGGTTATGAATATATTGGTGAAAACATGGTTTGGTTTGGATTTTATCGCGTTTTACGTCCTTTTAACTGTATTTCAGTAATACCACGACTCCCTGCAGCTAATTGCAGGTGGAGGAATATCCGAGAGGTTCTTCTGTACACGGAACAAATTGCATTGTTTCGTGCACAGAACATCCGGGTAGAACCACCGACCGACCGCAAGCCAGATGGAAAATTAACTCACATGAAAAATTCCAAATGCCCAGACCGGGATTCGAACCCACATCGGCGAGGGACTAAGCGATTGTTAGTGGAAGACCATAACCATTCGGCCACGGAGGCCCCGGTGAACACATGGGTGCACAAAGGACCACGTTAATTATTCAATAGTGTGTCAACACTTCTTACATTTAAACCTTTCACCACCAATGTCGCAAAAATGCACCACGAGAAATAGTGCAGTCCGGAGCATACGCCGCCTTTTCAAGGCGGCGTCTGATCAGGGACTTCACCTTTTGTCTCAAACACTATTTCTATATCTGCGATTCATTTCTTTGTAATTTGCATTTATTTATCTCATTTCCTTATTTTACCGAATGGTTTAACAAAAATGATTTGCAGACAACAGTTAGACATTTGTCGTCAACAGGGTTAACAGGGGAATCATGTCCTTCAACTGGTTGCTTTAGAGAGGTTTTGCTGTATATGGTAGTCGTATAGAGAGCAGTTCTAAGATTTTGCAGTGTTAATGAAAAGAACAATTCGTAATTAAAACGAAACACATACTCATCGTGATGAAATTAAACGAGACATGTTATCCTCGTGACGTAATTAAACAAACTATTTTATCCTAATGAGGTAATTAAACGAACCATGTTATCCTCGTGGCGTTATCAAACGAAACATGTTGCATATAACCTCGTGACGTAATTAAACGAAAGGTTTTAACCTTGTTCACACTTAATTCTATTACGTACACGCATAAACCATTTCGACATGTGTTAGTAGTGTATACAGCATAATCCCTCTAAAGCGACCACTTAATGAAGATATATTGGTGTATTTAAAAGCAGGTGGTCGCTTAATGCAGGAAGAAAGTAATGCAGAAAGCTCCTGCAGGAGCTTTCTGCATTACTTTCTTCCTGCATTAATCTACCACCTGCCTCTAAGATCCAGAATGATACCTCATTTTGGTGGTCGAGATATTGGTGTCTTTAAAAGCAGGTGGTTGCTTATTGCAGGAAGAAAGTGATGGTCGCATTAGAGGGGTTATACTGTATATTCTATAGAGTATGTGTTTTGACACCATAGTTCAGTGCAATATAACTTATATCCTAATGGGTATATATTTACAAGGGTGTGTGTAGGAAGGCTAGGGCAGATATAGGACCGACCAGGGGCCCGTTTTACTAAACATGGTTCGACTGAAATTATCTTAAGTTATAGCATATCTAACATAAGACGATGGCAAATGGAAGTTGCGACGGGCGTATGTCGTATGTTAGGATTTATGATGATGTGCACTACATATAGAATGTGTATTAATTTCGGCTATCCTAAAATTGGACATTGGTTTGGTCATACCGAGCCCCTGGTCCACAGCCGATACAGTGCATACAGTAAAACCTCTCTACAACGGCCACTAAATTACATCAAGTATTTTGTGTGAAAGGCAGGTGGTTGCTTAAAACAAGGCGGAGGTAAATCAGAACGCTCCTATAGGAGCGTTTTGTTTTACTTTCTTCTTGCTTTAAGCAGCAACCAGCCCTTATATACCAAATAATTAACACAATTTAGTGGTCATTATAGAGAGGTTTTACTGTATAGTTCACTAGCCCAATCTCACAGTTGATCCTTTCCCTGTTCTATACTAGGTTTAAATGCCAATACGTAAGTGCTAACTATTCACAGACAAGATAATTATAATTAACCCTTTCACCCCCGCAGTCGCATAAATGCACCACGACAAATAGTGCAGTCCCAGATCAGACGCTGCATTTATTAATATTATAATAATGATTAATATTATTAATATTATTAATATTTATTTATCTCATTCCTTATTTTACTGAATGATTTAACGAACTTGGATTGCAGACGACAATTAGAATTTTGGCGCCGAAAGGGTTAAATACGGAAGATGTGACCAATTTAGATTTAAAGGAGCAGATCTATCAAATTCCATTAGCAAACAGAGCAGACCCTGATCATGCGGCTCCTACGGGAGCCGTCTGATCTGGGTCTTCGCTGTTTGCAAATGTGTGTAAAGGCGTTTATATGAAGAAAATGGTTAACAACAAACTAGAAACTGACCGTTTAACTTTTTATGTATCTGGGTGTTGTATAAGATGGGCTGTCCTTTATTTCGAGCATTGACACTCTCTTTAAACGTGGTTTTGAGAAGAATGCGCTGTACACAACAGGTGTAAAATGTGTGTACTCTAGCTATAAAGAAACCTACTGGCGCGAAACAAGTTATAATTTTTAACAGCCGTCCAAGGTATTTCTGAATTTTAATAGGCTTTCAGGCTATATTTCAGTGTTTGTGCTGAATGACTAGTCACGTGGTATACCTTTAAATTACAAGTTTCTCACTTGATTGCTTAATTTTCAAAATAGAATGACAATTCAGTGTTAAATATAAAGTAAATTAATGGTGAACGAATGAAATTTGCTAGATGAATTTTAACCCTTTCCCTGATGCAAGCGCATTTTGATGCATCTGCAAACAGAGTGACCCAGATCAGACGGCTCCTATAGGAGTCGTCTGATCTGGGTCTGCTCTGTTTGCTTATGGTGTAATATAGATATGATTCTACAGATTCTGTCTGAGCCAAAATAGCCTGTGTTCATATGCATTTATAAAAAAATAATCTTATTAATATTCATGACGTCGTTATAGATCAGCGGACTCCTCCGAGGGCACCCTGATCTGGTTTACACTGTCTGCTGATACCGGTATTAGGGTTCGTAACCAAATATTAACATCGTCATTTCTCCACCAAACCCTAATTAGAATCGTCTCGAAGAGACGATTCTCAAGAATAATCGCAGTATAGGGCTTGGTGGAGAAATAAAGGAGTTATATTTGAAAATGTTTAACCTTTTCCTTCATGAATACGCCTTTCTATGCCTCTGTAAAAAATACCTATTGAATCATTGTGATAAATAGAGCATTTGCTCCTATAGGAAAGGAGCAGATGCTCTATTAATCACAATAGTTTCAAACTACAAAATGCTCTACTACTTAATGCTCATTTTCGGTGGATTTATTCAAAGTGGTTGGATCTTAACACTTCGCTTGCTGAATTTTAAAATACAGTTCTCCTTCTTTACACATGCCCTGCTGTATAATTACATATATCTTCACTGTGTACAGGTATATCGCTGTGCAATCACTGCTGTGGAGTGTACTGGTTGCACACTCAACTTGTAAATAGTGCAGACCCTGATGAGACAGCTCCTGCAGATTCAAAGAGCTAACATAACTATCTGGCACATATCGCTTAACTTCGGTATCTCGAATTTCAAGGGAGCATAGAAATTAATTCAAGTCGAGTTCAAGTCGAGTTATCCCATTATTTATCAGGACAAGTTTTAAAGAGCACATTCTAATGTCGGTCTAGTGTAATACAGTAGAACCCCTCTAATGCAACGACTTCTTGAATAAACATTTCTGCCCTTATAAGCAGGTGGTTGCTTAATGCAAGACGAAAGGTATGAAGAAAGCTCCAATAGGAGCTTTCGGCATAACTTTCGTCCTGCATTAAGCTACCACGTGCCTCTGCCACCCAAAATTATGTCAATTTTTGGTGGTCGCATTAGAGGGTTTTTTGCTGTACTTTTGATCTGTATTAAACTGTCATATGTGTTTCTAGATATGCGTAATGACACAATTTAGAACAATTCTGTATTGCAAATTTTAGAAGGACCGGACTGTAACTTAGAGTTTGCGTTCGAGATATCGAAGTTCAACAATAATAATTAATAATTAACCCTATCGGCGCCCAATTTCTAATTGTCGTCTGCAATCCAAGTTCGTTAAATCATTCAGTAAAATAAGGAAATGAGATAAATAAATGCAAATTTCAAAGGAATAAAGCACATATAAAGAAATAGAAATTCAAACAAATAGTGAAGTCCCTGATCAGACGCTACCTATTGAAGACGGCGTCTAATCTGGGACTGCACTATTTGTCGTGGTGCATTTATGCGACTGCGGCGGTGAAAGGGTTAATGTCTGATCTAGATCTGTACTGTTTGCACAGGCGTGAAAAGCGTTTTATAAGTGGGGAAAGGATTACTTAACAAAACGCACCATCTCCTTCGGATCCAGTCCATCAGATACTCGGTCAAAAGTGTCTCTAAACTTAAAAGAGAAGGAGCTTTAAGTAATACAAACACTTTAACCCACCACCCCATGCACATTTGTGTAAGACATAATGACATCATGAATATTAATTAGATTAATTGTTATAATTACAAATGGACACAATAACTTTGGATCATGGCAGAAACCGTAGAAGTCATAAGTACAGAGAGCAAACCCTGATTATAGGAGCCGTCTAGTCTGGTTCTACTCTGTTTGCAAAGGCGTAGTAAGGCGTATTTATAGAGTAAAGGGTTCAGGTAGAATTGATTTTTGCGATAGACATAATGCTTAAATCCATATCCATATTTACAAACAGCTTGGATCCAGATCCGGGCATCTCATCAGGGTGTCAAACAGCTTTGATCCAGATGAGACGCCGGGTTACTCTTCGTCTCATCAGGGTGACAAACAGCTTGTATCCAGATGAGATGTCGGGTAACTCTGCGTCTCATCAGGATGTCAAACAGCTTGGATCCAGATGAGATGCTGGGTATCTCTGCGTCTCATCAGGATCCGCGTTGTTTATCACTCAAACAATATCTTCATAAATACATTAAGGAATTAGAGGTATATGTAAGTGAAACATATAGAATATAATGGTTAAATCAAACACATTTTAACCCATTACTTCATAGGCTATTTTTAGATAAAACCTCTTTGAATAAATCTACCTAAAAGGAGTATTAACTAGTGAAAAGACTTTTGTTAGAAATTTGTAGTTTGAAACCATTGTGATAAATAGAGCATTTGCTCCTATAGGAGCAAATGCTCTATTTACCACAATGGTTCCACAAAGTGATTTTACAGAGTCGTCGGTAGTCGTCAATATGAGGGAATGGGTAAAAGCGCTGTCTGATCAGGGGCTGTTCTGTAGATCGAACTCTAAAGTGTCTATCATGGCCAACATTTTCCTATGTTTAAAATTTCATCTGAAAATTATTCGCGATGTAATCATTTCTTGCAAAAGTATTCATTCAATAGAGTGTTAACTTACATGAACGTTGAAATTGCAATGCAGCCTAGCGTCCCTCCTCTCGTCATCCATAGGTAATTCATCTTGCTGACAATACAGAAAACGTTCGAACCGCACAATGGTTTGAGATTACTTGCTCTTTATTATTATCAAATTTGATTAGTCCGTGTTCCTTCTCAAAAAACAGGATAAACACTTGCTTTTAAATTCCCCATGTCGGTTAGTCATAAACATATTATAAAAATAGCGTACTTTTTACCTCGAGCTTGTCACGCACCAGTAATATCAATAGTGCCTGCTCAGTGTTTAGTGTATTGTCCTGTTTTATTAACCTGTCAAATTATACGCTTGCTGAACACGCCATATATAGCTTCGGTTGATATCGATTGTTTCCGCTAATAAAAGCTTTCCTACTTGGCTTATTCAAGTACCTGTATATTTATTGTGAATCTCGTGAAAAACGTTTGAAACACAGGTTTACCCAAGCTAAATATATCCTTTCAGTGACGTAGGAATATTCAAATTTGACAGGTTAATAAAACAGGACAATAGCTACAGGTAAAATTAGATCTTATGGCACACCAACATAACCTACTTAAAATGTAAACAAAACATACCTGTAACGGTGGTCTCGAGAAAAATAAATATAAAATTAAATAAAAAAAATGTATACGCCCATCAAAACATATTAAAAAACAAAACTACCCATTCCAAATATAAAGCAATAAAAGCAAAACAGATTTGAACCAAACTATTATAGCGGCCACCTGGGCATTATACAGTGTATTTACCTGTAGTGTTTGTAAACATTGAGAACAAAGGGTGTGCCATAAGATCTAATTTTACCTGTATATACGATTATTGTATTCCCTTCACTCCATAAATTCGATTAGTTACACGGAAATTTGACAGGGTGTACGGGCTGGTATGACCGGGTTAGATCACGTATTTCCTTCGGCGTTAGCCGAAGGAAATACGTGATCTAACCCGCTCAAACCAGCCCGTACACCCTGCCAAATTACCGTGTAACGAATGTATTACCTGTCAGAGATCCAATTTACTTAATTTAGAAACGAACAACTCTTATTTTTGCTGACATTAGATCTCTAATTATATGATGACATGATAAGGAAAACATGACGTCATCTCAGAGCAAATTTGACGTCGTCTCAGAGCAATTCCGAAAGAGGAATTCAAACTTCAATTGTAAACATTTGAGTATAAACGGTTACACGTTGTAATGAGAAGTTGATAATGTCAATTAAGGAACGTATGGGGAACAGTTTTTTACGTTTATTATCGATTATTTGGTCGTGATTCGTCCAGAATTAATGGAGTAAGGACGATATGAAGTTTCGAATCGATGCAAAAAACAAATAAAAAACGTCACGCGTCAAATTTGAATTCTGTATTCTCCGTGGAAGCCGCCGAATATGGTTCTGTACACCCCGGCAGTTTTTGGCAAAGTGACCAAATTAAATTCCAAGGATTTACTCTGACTGGTAATAAGTCTCTCTATGCCTTTGCAGCCAGATGGGTACCATCTTATAATGATCTGCTCTGATTGTTAATGAAATATTATAGATATGACTCTATAGTTTCTGCCATGAACTAAATTCCCTGGGAACATGATTATGAAATCGTGAAAATAAATCTTATTCATATCGATGACAACATTATATCTTACATGGATATTCATCTCATAAAGGGTTAACCCATTTCTATATAGACTATTTTTAGACCCAAGCTCTTCAATAAATCTACCGAAAAGGAGCATTTACTAGAGAACAGGAAAAAAAAATAGAATTGTGTATTTATGAAACCATTGTGATAAATAGAGCATTTGCTTCTATGTAGTAAATGCTCAATTTATCACAATGGTTTCAAAAAATGAATATTACAGAGGTGTAAAAAGGCGTATGAATGGAGGAAATGGTTAAAGGAAGACTATAACAGCTGTTCGCTTTCTTATCACAGCATTTGCAAATATCTAAGTGTCAGTTCAGACGTCGAACAATACAGAATTGCTCTAAAATGTATCACTACGCATATCTAGAAACACATTTCACAGCTTAATGTAGGTCTACAGCATTACTGTAGACCTGCATTAAGCTGTGAACTTGAGAAATTGTCCAGATTAGAAATCGGATAACTCGAACTTCTGTTATATCGAATTAATTTATATAGTCCCTTGAAGTTTGAGATATCGAAGTTCAACTGTAATGTCATCATGAGTATCTGTAAGTTAAATTATACGAGTGTAAACACATGATATATTATGACCATGACGATATCTATATCATATGATAAGCAATCAGAGCAGACCCTGGTCCTTGTAAATTAAGCTCTGAACTACTCTTCATAACCAAAAACGGAAAGGCTACTGATTTTGTGTCTCGTATCACCAAACAAAGGTACGTAGAACGTATCTTTTATATCTCAATTTCATCCAGAACTTATCTTTAATATAATAATGTCATCCAACTTCTATGCAGATCATTCTCGTATTAGGGGCTAGTTGAACTGGAAAGCTCGAGCATCAGTTAAGCCGTTATATTGGCACCCAGTGTCCCTTTAAAAGGACATAGGCAAACAGTTTAGACCCATATCAAAGGGCTCCTTCAGGAGTCCTCTGATTAGGATCTGCACTGTTTGCTTAACGCACTAATGACAATGGCTCACATCAACAAGTGCATTGTTTCCTGTGCCCCCTCTGCACGAAAAATGGGTTCATAAAAACAATCCGCGCCTCAAAGGATGTTTTAAGATATATCTAACTTGGACGATTTGAATGCGGGAAAAGAATATACAGTGGTACATGTCTTAAAGCAACCATAAAATAGACGTGTACTGTATGGGTCTGTAAAGGCAAGTCGTAGCTTAATGCAGGTCAAAATATTACGGAAAGCTGCTATAGGAACTTTATGCGCTACTTTTGCCCTGCATTAATCAACCAATTGCTTTAAAGACTCAATAAATTTTCTTCTAGGAACCCTCTTATCAGGGTTTGAACTACGCTCGTATTTGTCAGTTTTCTAGAGTAACGATGGCAATTGATTATTTTAATGGTTAATCATAGATTTCTTGACTACTGTACGAAGTAGCCATATAGCGGAATTAATTCGAAATTTAACAACTAAAAGTAAAAAAATAAATAACTCACCGGGAAACCCGATATTGTCACTTCTGTAAGGCGAGTATACTAGGGAATAACAACAAGATGGGTTTGGTTAAGAAACATGAGTTCTTGATTAATCATTCATATCTTTTATACTACTCTGATTTCGGTTTGGAAGTGTTTGGTGTTGACTATGTTCTGATGATATAAGTATGGAAGATGTCTCATCCACTACCTGGGGTGAGGTTGATAGAGAGGCCTAGATAAGGTGTGTAATTTTAAACATGTTCGACTATAACTCCTTTATTTTTTCACCAAACACTATACTATGACCAAGTTTAATAGTTGTCTCGAAGAGACGATTCTAAAGAGTGTTCACAGTATATGGTATGGTGGAGATTTTAGTATGTTGGTATGCACCTTTATTTGCAGATCTAGCTTACACCTAAATTAAAAAATGTTGAAATATTACATTTCATTGAGCACCAATACTTTGACACATAATTTATTTACAATCAGTTAGCGATGACTTACTGAAACGTAACACCCATACTCTCTTGCGCACAGATTTCAGATCGCAAAACCGTAAACGTCCAAATAGGAGGTAAGCCATTGTAGAATACACATGTCGATATCCCGGTGCATCTGTTATATAATCATATCTCAACACTTTCAGCAAGAAGACTGTAGAAGACTTGAAATGTGTGGTTTAAGTCCCAGCCGAGTTTTTGTGAGGTTGCGTACATATTGAAATGAAATATTTAAACTATAAACTAACACTTTCAGTAGTAAGCAAAACATAAAAATAGACCACTAAGTTTAGCCAATCATTCAATACATACACTTTTTTACCCTTTCACCGCCGATGTCACATAAATACACGACAACAAATAGCGCAGTCCCAGATCAGACGCCGTCTTTTCGAGGCGGCGTCTGATCAAGAACTTCACTTTTTGTCTCAAACTCTATTTCTATATTTGTACTTTATTCCTTTGAATTTTGCATTTGTTTATCTCCTTTCCCTACTTTACCAAATGATTTTCAAACATGGGTTGCAGACGACAATTAGAAATTTGGAGCCGAACGGCTTAATGGATTGTCAAATCCGTCTGATGAGGGACTGTTCCGTTCGCTTTTGCTAATTTATAAAGTTGAACTTCGATATCTCGAACTTGAACTTTGGATAACACGAACTAAAAAGTTTGAACCTTCCAAGATTTACAGTACAGAATCCCTCTAAAATATATCACTACGCATATCTAGAAATACATGTGACTGCTTAATGCATGTCAAAAGTAATGCTCATATATAGGAACTTTCATCATTAATTTTGACCTGCGTTAAACTGTGAACTTAAAAAATTGTTAAGATTAGAAATTGGATAACTCGAGCTTTGTTTATCTCGAAGAAGTTTTAACGATCCCTTGAATTTCAACTGTATGTGTTATTGTACTGTATTTGGTATTACCAACAGTTCCTGTTTTACGGTCCGTTATGAAAACTGATGTAATAAATATGTATTTTGTCTTTAGTGTCTTACATAAATCGAGGGCTTGGTGTAAAACTATTCTAACTCCTTCACTTTGTGAAGGAGAGGAGTTAGAATAGTTTTGCACCAAGCCCTCGAAATGTGCATGGAGTAAACCACGACAGTGACCTTTATCTTTGAATATATTAGACCAATTCTTACAATGTTGCTCCCGTTCCAGTTTTGCTGTTGGGGTATGAGAACCCAAATAAATAATAATCTACAAAGTACCTTTTCCATATTCTGTGCTTAATTTGTTGTGGTAATTGTCTGATTACAATATCAACAGAAACCCTTTTCTTATGTTTCATGTTTTGATGTGGTATAATTCCTAAATTCACCCGCGATTTCTGCAGGATAAACCTCATATCTTCGTCAAAGGTTTCCAAAGAACCAAAAGTACTTATATTCTACATCACAGGGAGAACATCGGTTGTAGTATGTCTTGTGATGATTATATACATACAGTTCATTATTCAGGATGTTCGTGAGAAATTCGAGAAAGGAAACATTCTTTTTGCCTATCTGCTCCACACCTTTACCATCTTCGTACGCGGATAAAAGTCGCTCAAGAGGATCACGCACGAACATAAAAGTTTCGTATGGAAATGCGTTTACTGTCTCGGCAGGCAGGCTATGGGCGAGCACCTCTTCCCTGAATGTACCAAGACTCACGCTTCTAGCCACAACAGTGCCTTTGTTGAGCTGGTGCATGATGTAACTTATGGTGCTGGAACCTACTTTGAAGTTGTTACAGGCTATCAATTGGGACCTTTTATCCAACAACACCTTAACCTCTCGAGATTTGTTTGGACTAAAACCTGGCCAATTTCTAACCTCTTTGCATCTGTCCCTTACGAATGTGTTTCTTTGCACCATGTCTAAGCCGGAAAAGGCCTGGAATAGAAACAATGAAATATGTTGACCCATGATCGAGAGCTCGAATGTTTGAATTGAATGAAAGTAATAATCGCATGGTCTGCTCACCATGGCATTCAACATATATATCTTTAAACAAAGACTTAAAATAAAACTGTTGCACTTTTAATTACTACTCATAAAACCGAGTCTGCAATTTTCTCTTTTTGCATTTCTACTTTTGCTTTCGAGGGATCACCCATTTTCAGAATATATGTACTTCACAACAGCAGGTGTTAAGTGCTTGTGTGCCGGCCTTAAAAAGTCGCCCCGTACTTCATTTACTTCGGGATCATTAGTTTTCATGTTATTAGTTTTGAAAATTGAATACTGCTTAAGCCGGTACTAGGGGGCGTGAGTAGTGTTGCACTTTTAATTACTACTCATGAATAGACTCAATAAAACCGAATCTGCAATTTTCTCTTTTTGCATTTCTACTTTTGCTTTCGAGGGATCACCTATTTTCAGATTATAATGGGCATAGTCTAGCATAAATTTTAATCTAGTCAAATGTTAAAATAAAACTTTATGGCCCTCAAGTTATTAACCCTTCGCTTGCTATTCACGTCAATATACCTACCTGTAGATAGTGAAGACCCAGATGAGACAGCTCCTGCAGGAGCTGTCTCATC
This sequence comes from Azorinus chamasolen, assembly GCA_963576725.1. NCBI lineage: Eukaryota > Metazoa > Mollusca > Bivalvia > Cardiida > Solecurtidae > Azorinus > Azorinus chamasolen. The sequence goes on along the minus strand of OY755238.1, from coordinate 30,801,786 downwards.
AGGGTCTGCACTATTTACAAGTTGATTGTGCAACCAGTGCACTCCACAGCAGTGATTGTACAGCGAAATACATGTACACGGTAAAGATATATGTAATTCTACAACAGGGCATAGGTAAAGAAGGAAAAATGTATTCTAAAATTCAGCAAGCGAAGGGTTAAATGTATTACTTAAACCCATATCCTGTCGAAAAGGATATCTTCTGCAATCTGACATGCTATAATGTTACATATTCTCGATATGTACTAGCTTTTGAGAAACTATATAGTCCAAGTGTCAAACAGCTTGGGTCGTATTGAGATACTGGGCTAATTGGTAACATTGGGGCTATGTCATACTACCTTCGTTATAAAGGTACAGGTAGTTTCCTCCATTAATTGTTTTCTATATCAAATCAGCTAGACGGTAGTTGTCTTCAAGTTGATAACTTGGAAACTGGCAGGTTTAATACAGAGAGAGAGAGAGCGGATTCTATGCGATAGGCATCATATATCCGCATCACCACACATCTAGAAAATGTCCATATAATATAGGCATATATCTACTTTAAAAAAAATATGCTTTAACCCTTTCGCTGCCAATGCCGGATCTGTAATTACATATGCAAACAGTTTGGATCCAGATGAGGCGCCGAGTAACTCCGCGTCTCACCAGGATCCAAACTGTTTGTTTTTGTTACTTTGTTTTTGAAAAATAAAAATGAAGAAAATAAAAACAAACGAAATTTTGTAGCAGACGACAAAGTTAGCAGACGACAGAATTTGGCAGCGAAAGGGTTAACTAACATCAAAATTCCAGGGTAGTGATTTTCATGTTTTCGACTTTTTATAGTATTTTCTCTGTGACTTTCTAAAACATTCACTAGACTTCGTCGTCTGCATTCAACGGATTGCAGGCTGATCACCTCAATATTTTTGTCTTTCAAATTGAATACCAGCATTTTGTTCGTTTCGCCTTTATCTTATTATTTATCTTATAATTAAGTATGCCTTTAACCCTTCGATTGCTGAATTTTAAAATACACATCTCCTTCTTTACCTATGCCCCGTTGTATAATTACATATATATTCCCTGTGTACAATTATTTCGCTGTGCAATCACTGCTGCGGAGTGCACTGGTTGCACAATCAACTTGTAAATAGTGCAGACCCTGATGAGACAGCTCCTGCAGGAGCTGTCTCATCTGGGTCTTCACTATTTACAGGTAAGTATATTGACGCGATTAGCAAGCGAAGGGTTAATACTGTTTTCCATCCCATTTTGTATTTTCCGCTCAAATTCTTCCTGGTCTTTATCTCTGTTCACCATTCATATGGTTTTCTTCTGTCTCCATTTTTGTGCAACATGATTAAACTATTGTACTCCTTCTTTACTGTCTTCTTTATTTGATCTGCTTTCTCGGATGTAATCATTTTCTCTACACCCCCTTTTACAGGTATATAAGGATAGAATTAACTCCCCAAAATTGCAGCAGTACTTGAACTCTTGTCTCAGATTTCTCATTTTTCATTTCGATGACCATATCCGTCAACTAGTTATCCACGTCCTTGAACACACCCTCGACCAGTCAATGTTATCTAATGCCCAATCTCCTCCCACACCTCTGTGGTAATCATTATTTCCTTCAGCGTTTCTGATGCCAGTTTGTTCGTATTCTGCTAGTCTTCTAACGGCGGGGATTTTCACTGAAAGCAGCGCGATTTCTGTTTATAACTGTTTGTAGAAGCCGTCTGACCAGGATCTGTTCTGTATGCTTTTTGAAATGATATACATGTAGATCTTATTCTACAGTTCATGTTATGTGTTCATATGCCGTTATATAATGATTCTTATCAACATTAATGATGTAAATAATTTGTACATACATATTCATGACAGAAAGGGTTATTGATTCAAAATCTTTCAAAATGAACGTTTTTGATAAGTTTGATTAAGTAATATGTATATATTCATCAGTATAATTATATCAATATTGACCATCTTTCCGTTTACTTCACGCAGTTCAAGGAACAAGTAAAAACTCTCATATACTCTGTGCTTAGTCCAAATCTTGCGAACTTCGTGACAGGGGTTGCTTTAAATGTACTGCTATTTTCTAGGTTGTCGTAAGTTCAACATGGGATACCAGTCACTTGCATATAAAGGTTTCCAAGAAGGTTATTTAATACTAGTGACTACTATGGCTTTCTCGCTTCTGATTATATGATATGTAATTACAATATTAAATACTTTGTACTGTAATCATCACTTATTTTCAAGGATCCACTGCATTGGCACTATATCCTGTATTTGTTTTACTCTGTTTCTATTTTATTTCGTTGATGTATCATGTATCTAACATTTCCCTTTTTGGAGGCAGGTGGTAGCTTAATGTAGGATGAAAGTCATATAGAAAACTCCCCTAGGAGCTTTCTACATGACATTAACCCTGCATTAAGCAGCTATTTGCTTAAAAGTATCTTAACCCTTCTCTACTAGAATTCCGATTTAGAAGGGTTTGAGAGGCCGGGGGTAGTACTCTATGATGGTAACTCTTAAACTCAGATACGGGATGAGCTTACCAGACGCATGTATTACTTTTCCCCTGTCGTGCCCTTAACGGCTTGCCTGCATGTGCTCTGACTTCAGCAAAGTCATTGAGTACATATTTGACGGATTGTCACAGTTATTATGCTATGTTTTACACATTGTCATGTGTTTACCGTCGTCTGTGTTGTGGGTAAGTCCGGCGGGGATACCTTCATTAACCCTATTTGTAAAGCTAGGGTGACTTTGAGAGAAGTGTGAGGTTAGGACGTCCGTAAACCGGTTTAAAACCCCAGTGGTGTATTTGCTACTGACCGTGCCAATAAAATACAAATACTGTGTAACTCTCCCAACCCTAGAGTGGAATAGCCAAAACCCTTCAGTCTCTAGCGATATAATCCATTCAGTATGAATGACTTACTAGAGGATTTTGAATGACAAACAGCTCAAGCCCTGATCAGAAGGCCCCAATAGGAGCCCTCAAATCTACACTATTTACAAATTACGGAACATGCGTGTTCCGGGGCTGAAAGTCTTAACCAGTGTTTAACCATATTACACGGACTTGAATTTGCTAAATGAGTTTGCTTGATAAACAGTTTAAAACATTGGTTGGAGGCTCCTATAAGTGTCATCTGGTATGTGTTTTCACTGTTTGCAAACGCCAGCACGCACTTAGGAAGGGTCGTAATTAATGTTGCTATAACACGTGGCAAAACCTTTTTGCTGAAATGTTTGTATATGTTATTAGTCTTTTCGTTTTGCTATGTATGATAACTATTGCCGTCTTTGGGGCTTGAAAATCAATACGTCTAAAACAAAAGCAATGATTTTTGAAAAAGGCAGACATACTCGATACGACTTTTATATTAATAATACAGCAATCGAATTGGTGGACTCGTTTAAATACCTTGGTGTTACTTTACTGAAGTTTGGTAACTGGTTCAGAACCCAGAAACTGATTGCACAGCATGCGTCCTTTGCCCTCCATAATGTCTTCACTATATTTAATAATATTGAGATATCGATTGCCCAGAAATGCAGAATATTTGACACACTTGTAGGTTCAATTCTTAATTTTGGATCGGAAATTTTGGGGAATGCATGAAGGTAGTGATATTGAGAAAATACATACAAAATTTTTAAGAAGAATTTTATGCGTCCGAAAATCAACTAACCTTTCAGTACTGTATGGCGAGCTAGGTCGAATCCCGTTCTCCATAATGAGACAAATTAGAATGGTTATGTATTGGGCCAAAATCCAAAAGCTCGACGATTTAGAAATGGTAAGGCAAATGTACCTAATGCTAAAACAAGATGCTGATTCTGGGAATACATATAATTAAAAAAATTGGGCTTCCTATATTAAAGATATATTAACAACCCATGGATTTACGTATGTGTGGATTCACCAGGCTGATATAGACATACCCTTTGCTGCCATAAAACAGAGGATTATTGATAATTTTCTACAAAAATGGTATTCTGATATTAACAATTCCAGACGATTACAGACGTATTGTATTTTCAAGCATGATTTTGAATGTGAAAAATATCTTGATTTTATCTTGGAGAAAAAATATAGAGTTGCATTATCTAGATTTAGAACTTCTTCTCATATTCTATGTATTGAATCAGGTAGATATGATAACACACCAAGAGAACAACGATTATGTAAATCTTGTAGTACGGGCAAAGTTGAGTCAGAATTTCATTTTCTTTTGGCTTGTCCTCATTATCGGGATATAAGAAAGAAATATTTGAAACCATATTATTGTCATTGGCCAACTCTACACACATTTGATAGTTTAATGTCTTCGAAGTCAAAGAAGACTGTTTGTGCCTTATCAAAATATATCTATTTTGCAAATAAATTACGCAACGCTTAATATTAAATAATTCAATAGGGGAGGGTGTATTTTTGAAAAGTTCTGATTCTAATACTTATTTTGGAATGATTTTTACATGCGCATGGATGTTTTTACGGGTTAACTTACAACAGTGCATACTTACACTACAAAAGTATATATACATCATTTTAGTGCCTGTCATGTCTTTTCAATAAAGAAAATGCAGATGCAAGTAAAATGATGACACGTTCTGTATTCCCTGCAGGTTTAAGGCGGTTTCCTAAAAATATGCCCATGCGCATGTCAAGTCAAATTAAATGTGTATGCTGTATTGTCACTGATTGTTAGAAACCTACACATGTTCCATAACTGTGTGTCTACTGAAAACTCATTTTTTATTTCTAAACATTGTATATCACTTGTTATAAGCATTGTATTATGCTTTATACAAAATAAAATTCGTATTCGTATTCGTATTCGTATGATGAGTATGTAAACAAATGTCGGTAATAAAATGTGTTTAAACTACAACTGTAAACAAATTTTCCGTGTTCAGAGTAAACTGTTTTCATACCAAAGTGTACATTGTGTGGCGTGGAAACTCCATAACTCTCGAAATCCGTTTTTTAGTGGGCTGTTTGCTTATGTTCGAGTAGATCCACAAGCAAGTCCTGAAATAAACACAAAAGAAAAACATGCTACATTAAACTGAAATACATGTATTCCTTAAAGATCGATAAATTGCGATAATGATACTCATTTGAGTGTTCGAATTAACTAGGTTGTACTCTGTATTTATTACATAATCTACCATGCAGGAGAAACCGTAACAGAGTGCCGTATTTCGCAGAATTGCACCAGTGCATTGTTTATGCCAATTAGCAAGTTAGCCAATCGTAGCGCTCATTTAAAAAAACGTTAGCCAATCATAGCACTCCATTCGCGTCGTCCGTTGTATTACTACGCTGTTTGTAAAGCAATGGCAGAAACAGCCGTCAGCTAATCTGTTTTATTTTCTATTGCAGTTTAAGGATTATGTGATAAAAAGAATCTTACATTCGTGTTCATTATACATTGTTTTTATGAAACTCGTTTACTTTAATGAATATGACACGAGCTTTATTATTATAGTAAACTCGTTTCATAAAAACAATGTGTAATGAACACCTCTATATATGATAAACATGTATATGTTAAGGGAATGTATGTAATCAGGGATTTCGTGTAATTCCTAAACCAACACGGGGTTACGTGTAATTCCTAAAATGCACGAGTGATTACATGTAATCACTGTTTTTTCTTCAGTTTTACAGATATTCCCTGTCCGATAAATATAGCTTTCAATTACAGGTTTCATCCAGGAGACTGGTCATTGTTAAAGCTTTATAGATATAGTTCCCAACTAAGCTGTTTCATTATACAGTGAGAACTGATCATTGCAAACAATAGCACTGTTGTAGCATATACTAGCCAACTGTGTTCTGTCCAGTAAATGAATACAGTAAGGATTACTCACTTCAATGTCATCCAACCTAATGGGGTATTAGCTATCACGCCATGATAAGTGAATCAGGACTGTCTGCATGTTTGTTACCTTAACCCTTTATTCCACATACATACCTTTTAGCGCCTTTGCAAACAGAGTAGACCCAGATGATACAGTTCATGTACGAGCTGTCTCATCAGGATCTGCTTTGTTTGCCTATAGAATGTTATAGATCTGATTATACACTATCAGCTTTTGCATTTATTGATTCCGGTTTCGTATGCTATTCATTTGTTTTAAATAGTATCCATGACGTCATGAATGTTTACATGAATATTCATTTTAAATGGCAACTGTATGTAGAATTTACTGCATTTCTTATCATACTGATACATTATTTTCTTGTTTTATTTCTTTCTTTTTTCCTAGTTTCTGTGTGTCTGTTTGTCCGTCTGTTTGGCTGTCTGTTTGTCCGTCTTTCTGTCAGTCTGATTTATTATACTTATACAGTATTTTCTTTTTCTTTCTGTTTTGCTGTATGTATGTCTGTCTTTCTTTCTTGTTGATGGCCAGGGCTTAACTAGCTGCGCATGTAAAACAGGCTGCAAAACAAAAGCATGTAAATGCCGTAAAGCAGTAGTCTTGTCTGTCTTGTTATAACAAGTAAATTCAAGCATAGGCTACTTAGTTTGAAGTTAACATGCCAATTGATTTTAGAATCTGGTGTTTGACAAACATTCTAGATCATGTAATATAAGGTTGTGTGGGTATATGACCACTAATGAATATGGATGGAACTGAATATCTAGTATTTAATTGAACGGTAAATTCTCTCTATTATGGCCATTAAAACGTTGTTCTTTCTTACTGATATATGGTTACTAATTCCAAAAATAAAGTAACTAAGATGAAGGGGTAAAGTAATGTTTAAATCATTCTAACTTTGGTCAGGGAATATATGTAAAATTGTCATTTCTTTCTAGTGAATTCATGAAAACCCTAACAAATTAGCGATTTCATGAAATTACTAAATGTGCAAGGAATTGCGTGTAATCTCTAATTGTCCTAGTGAGTTCATGAAATCCCTGACTACACATATTCCCTGTAATACCCATACAAATTCAACGGCCCCCTGGGCTTATAAGTCACCCAATGCTTTGATCATATCAAATATGTTTGTTGTATTCTAGTACCACATGTGATACATCTGGATAAAATACAGTACAGAAGGCAGTGTATTTTTTAACAGTCTACACATTATCTGCATCAGCGATGCATGTATGAGCAGTGCATTTTCAACGCGTATCCTAGGCGATTAATTATTATTATAAAGTGTGGAACAAGAAAAAGGACTATGTGTTACAACAATGATGCAGTGTTACAAGGACGTGCTGTTACAACAAGGATGACGTATTACAAGAACGAGGTGTTACAACAAGGGTCCGATGTAACAAGGACGCGATGTTACAACAAGGTCGCAGTATTACAATGAACCGGTATTACTATGACGATGTGTTACAACATTTATTACAACAAGGACGAGTTGATACAAGGACGCGGGATTACAACACGGACGTAGTGTTAATTCAACGCTGAGGTCTTGCAACAAGGATGTTGTTTAAAACAAGGACGTGGCTTTAAAAAAACGATTGGGTAGTACAAGGACAAAATGGTGTGTGAATCAGAGAGAGAAAGAGAGAAAATATGGATGAAAGAGAGAAACAGACAGACAAATATACAGACAGACATATCAACCGGCAGACAGACAAACAGAACCAGGGACAGAAAAAGAGAGAGAGAGAAATAGAGAGAGGGAAGAGAGATGGAGTTAGAGAAAAAGATAGAGAGAAAGAGAAATACGGAGAAGATAGAGGAGAGAGAAAAATAGGGAGAGAGAAGGACATAATGCGTTAACGTCCTATAGACAGCATCCCAGTTATCAGGAAACGCAATGAAACAATATACATGTAACAGAAGTTATAATTTTAACTTTAAAAGTTTCAGAAATTTATAGAAATGGCAGTCTGTATTGCCTGTACATAGGAGCTGTCATAATTACTTTTAATCTGCATTAACTTGCATTCACTCATAGGCTATTTTAGATCAAACCACTTTGAATAAATCTGCCGAAACGGAGCATTAACTAGAGAAAAGGAAATTTTAGGTTTTTGTAGTTTTAAACCATTGTGATAAATAGAGAATTTGCTCCTATAGGAGCAAATGCTCTATTTATTAAAATGGTTTAATGAAGTGACCTTTACAGAGGCGTCAAAAGGCGTCAATATGAGGGAATGGATTAAACTGTCACATGTATTTCTAGATATGCGTTGTGATACATTTTAAAACAGTTCTGTATTGTAAACGTTTGAACGACCGACGTTCAAGTTATCCGAGTCTGAGATATCGAAATTCAACTGTATACAATAATACATTAAAGGCATCCGCATTTGCATACCTCATATCCGATAAAAGCGCACGTTTAACGACTTATGCAAACAAAACTGGGTCCATGCTTATAAAGCTTTTAATTGAGTCTGAGATCGTTCTCAAGCTTTTGATTGGTCAGATTTGAGCCTTTGGCTCAAATCTGACCAATCAAAAGCTTGAGAACTCAAATCTGACCAATCAAAAGCCTGAGAACGAAACCCAGACTCAACTAAAAGCTTTATAAGCATGGACCCAGATCTAGATCAATAACTTTCTAATCAGTGTCTGATGCGATTGAGCTTTGATATCACGAACTTTATGTGAACATGCAAATTACTTCGAGATAACAGACTTTCGAGTTATCCGATTTCTAATCTGAACATTTTCTCTCAAGTTAACAGCTTAATGCAAGTCTAAAGTAATGCTGAAAACTCCTATAGGAGCTTTCAGTATTACTTCTGACCTGCACTAAACTGTCTCATGTGGTTATAAATATACGTAGTGATACATTTTAGAAATATTCTGTATTGTAAATTTTGGAAGGACCGAATATTTATTTCGAGTTATCCCGAAATTCGGGTTATCCGATTTCGAGATATCAAAGGTTATTTCTGACAAGAACTTTTTCGTAATTATGACAGAAAAATGTTGTTATTTCTGAATATATACTCATCAGATAAAGGATTCAAATGGCAGTAGACTACCACGGCCGCATACAACGTGGAACCAGAGGTCTAGATAAGGTGCGTAAATTAAAACACTTTCAAGAATAACTTCTTTATTTCTCCACCAAACCCTATGTTGTGACCACTCGTTAGACTCGTTTCGAGGAGACGATTCTAAAGAGTGGTCACAACGTATGGTTTTGTGGAGAAATAACTATTTTAGTACTTGAGTACACACATTTGTTTATCCATTGCTCTGTATTAACTATTTCGCTACAAATGTCACATTTGTGATTACCTATACAAACAGATTGGATCCAGATGAGACGCCGAGTAACTCGGCGTCTCATCAAGATCCAAACTGTTTATTACTGTTACTATGATGAAGAAAATTTTAAAAAAATGAAAAATTGTAGCACACGACGAATTTGGCAGCGAAATGGTTAACCATTTGAATGCGGGAAATGAGTTTCATGTCATTTGCATACAGTGTTGACCCAGATCAGAGGGCTCATATAGGAACCCTCTGACCAGGGTCTGCACTGTATAATTCAAAATCCTCTAACAAATGATACCATTTTACAGTAAATGAACTCTACGTTTAAACAGTGATTCCACTTTGAAAATTCAGCAATCAAAGTGTGAAATGCATGTCAGCAAAGTACAAGGTCATTCGTATAATGGTTGTAAGACGATACGTGTTTCGCCATGATGCAGTGTGTCGCAATCCTTTTACAGTCTGCTTAGGTTAGCGTATGCTTCAGAATGTTTAAAGGAGGGATTCCCTCAATCGATTTTAACCCTTCGTTTGCTGAATTTTAAAATACATTTCTCCTTCTTTACCCATGCCCTGTTGTATAATTACATATATCTTCACTGTGTACAAGTATTTCGCTGTGCAATCACTTCTGCGTAGTGCACTGGTTGCACAATCAACTTGTAAATAGTGCAGACCCTGATGAGACAGCTCCTGCAGGAGCTGTCTCATCTGGGCCTTCACTATTTACAGGTAGGTATATTGACGTGAATAGCAAGCGAGGGATTAAGAACATACTATTTTTACCTGATGCATATACATGTTATAGATAGTGCAAGCATGGTTATTAATTTGAAAATTTGTATTTTAAAACAGGACATATGAGCGCAGAAACCTTTGACCACTGCAGAGGCTGTAGAATCGGATCTATACAGTTTTCCTTAGCATACAGAATCCATAGAGGAGCCGTCTGATTAGGGACTACTGTATTTGCAAAGGTGTATCGAAGAAGTAAAGTGATTAGTTACTTACATAAGAAATTCATTCACATTGTATTGTATTATAATCAACCCTGTCATTCATATAAACGCTTTTCCACACATTTGCAAACAGAGTAGACTTAGATCAGATGGCCCTGATCAGGGTCTAGTGTGTTTGCCAATTGAATGTGATAGATTTGTTTCTTTTGTTTCTAAAACGGCTAGAAGTTTCGTAGTTTTCATAAAACGTCCATAATTCGTTACAGCTATTTTGTCTATGAATATTCAGTAGGTATTGAAATTTGAAATACACCTAAAACATGTATAGGGTAAACTTACAGGATTATTAAAAGTCCAATTAAGCCAAACATCACTTTCCTCTTCGTCCGATTTGAACTACAATACGACTTGAAATACCTTCGCGTCATTTTACACGAAGAGTGTTTTGCACTAAATTGTTTTCCACAATGGATTATTTTACCTTGTTCCTCTCTTACCAATGCTGTGTAAACGAAATACGTTTTAATATTTTCTGTTAACCCTTTCCCTGCTCAGTATTCATGTTAGGAATAATTACACCATAAATCATTATAATAATGCTATATATGTATGTATACAGGATGGATACCGTAGAGAAAGAGCTATTGTAATTCATAAGCAAACAGAGCAAATACTGTTCAAACAGTTCATGTAGGAGCCGTCTGGCCTGGATATAGTTAATGCTCCTTTTCGGTAGATTTATTCAAAGAGTTTGTATCTGAAAATAGCCTATAAGGGAATGTGTTAAGCGGTCATCAAAAAGATGTCTAATTTTGGGCTTGTAAGGTATGTGGTAGCCTAATGTAGGTCAAACATTATGCCTAAAGCTCCATTAGGCATTATTTTTGCCATGCATTCAGCAACCACTTGCTTTGTAAGACTCCTATGTTCAATGAATGTTTTGCCGATTAACCCCTTACCTCATAGGCTATTTTTAGATACAACCTTTTTGAATAAATCTACCGAAAAGGAGCATTAACTAGAGAAAAGGAAAACTTTAGAATTTTGTAGTTTGAAACCATTGTGATAAATAGAGCATTTGCTCCTATATGAGCAAATGTCCTATTTATCACAATGGTTTCACAAAGTGACTTTTAAAGAGTCGTCAAAAGTCGTCAATATGAGGGAATGGGTTAAGACATGTTTTCCTGTATGATAATTATAATCCTTATCTTGCTACGCGCAACCTTACATGCATTTGTAGACAGATTGGATCCAGATGAGACGCTAAGTTAGTTGACCCTCAAGTCAGTAGTGTCTTGAATATTTGATCGAAACAAATGCAAGTAAATAATGTAACGTATAAGGATTGAGCATGCTTTATATTTCACTATGAGCGATATAGTTAGGTTAATCCTGGTAAATAGGAGAGCTAGCGCCTGGCTAAAGGTTTACGAACAGATTTGTGGAAACAGTCCATCTACATGCTATCAACTTATACCATGTGTAGGTTGATTATGCATAAGATGAAGTTTCCCGGTTTCTTTTACTAGTTTTTAAAGGGTCCTTAAACCAAGATAAGACTTTAAAGTCGAGACACACCTCTACGTCTTATATGTCACTAGCTCTGAGGTACATTCAAACATAGGGTGACGACTGGAGTACCGCTTTTAAAAGATCAGTGGTACAATTACCAATGGAGTTTAAACCATGATAACAATTTCCTTCACATAAATGCATTTTCGCGCATTTGCATACAGAGTAGACCCGGATCATAGGTTCCTATAGTAACCTTCTGACCACGGCCTGGTCTGTTTGTTAATGGACTTTATAAAATGGCTACATTGTACCTACTTCTATATTTCATTATATCCATTTTGACCATGATTATTCAGTACGTATTGACATTTGGAATAAATATAGAACAGGGAAGGGTTATCTTGTATTTAAAGGACTCTTAAACCTTAGTAAGGGCGCTATCTCTGAAGTAAAGTATCAGACAGAGGCCGTCGTGGTTGTTTCTACCACTATACTGCACACGGAGGAGGATATATGTAGGTTCTATACTCACTATTACCTCCTCGACTTATATTTCGACCCAACATATTTAAGCCAATGAAAGGGGTGGTCACAGTATACTGATTGGTCGAGAAATGACGATTTTAGTATGATGGTGATCACTATATCACTAAATTATATTGAAATATTACAACATTTCATTGAGCACCAATACTTTAACAATGAGTTGCAGGCTCGTCTAAGAGTCTGGGTATCCACTTCTGCAAACGTCAGCACACTCGTTTCCCGCTTTCAAAGTAACCGGTATTCATACGAAATACAGTAAAACCTCTCTATAACGGCCACTAAATTATGTTAATTAAATGGTATATTAAGGAAGCCACCTGCCTTTAACACAAACTACTTTATGTAATTTAGTGGCTGTTATAGAGAGGTTTTACTGTAGTACGTTGTGTGACCCGAAAACATGGTAACCCTGGATAGTCTTTGTGTGGTGGGTTGTTCGCTTGTGTTTAAGTAGTTCCATGACAAGCAAGCCCTGAACTAGACACAAAAGAAAACACACAGTAAAACCCCTTTACTTGGTATATATTATTGTATGAACATTATTTTGATTAGTTTTACTAGATTAAACTAGATTAAGTTTAATACCAATTTCAGTTTAATCTGTGTGATGTGTGCATTGTAGAAATACAGTAAAACTTCAAATATTCAAACTTTTATGAAAGAAGAATTGATAAAGTTTAAGGTATGAGCTGTCAGCATGCCTTTCACACTACATTAAACAGTAATCTGCCTTAAAGACCGATAAATAGCGATTATAATTTTCATTTGAATGTTCGAATAAATGGCGATAATGATATTTATTTGAATGTTCGAATTAACTAGGTTTTTCGCTCTTCATATATGATAGATAATCATATATGTATATACGAAATCATTGGTCATTTGGCCTTTTAACAGTTCAGAAGGCATGGCATTTCTTAACAGACTACATATTATCTGCATCCGCGAAATATGTATGAGCAGTGCATTTTCAATGCGTATCCACTGCAATTAAATCTTTTTTATATACTGTAACCCCAGAACAAGGACTATCTGTTACAAGGATGCAGTGTTACAAGGACGTGATGTTACAACAAGAAAGAGGTATTACAACCCCGAGGCGTTACAACAAGGATGCCATGAAACAAGAAATGTTTCATATATTTTTCCTGTACCTTTAAAGGCGGTATAATTGTTTAATATGCTTAATGTTAATGTTTGTCGTATTGATATGCGTCCTGTTATGTTTTGTCTTGTGGCTATACCGTTTCCTGTTTGATGGTGTTTGGTGCGTTGTCATTTCGTATGTGGTTCTCCCTGTTTGACTATTTTTTCATATTTTGAACAATCCTGCAGTATTACAAGGAACAGGTCTTACAATGATGACATGTTACAACAATGATGTCGTATTACAACAAGGACGAGTTGTTACAAGGACGCGGGGTTTCAACACGGGCGCAGTGTTAATGCAAGGACGATGTGTTGCAGCAAGAATGCGCTTTTAAACAAGGACGTGACAGGACATAAACGATACAGTATTACAACAAGGACGAAATGTTGTATGAGACATAGAGAGACAGAGCGAGAGAACTAAAAGAGAGAGAGGGAGAGAGAGAGAGACAGGCAGACAGACACAGAGAGAGACATATATACAGACAGAGAGACAGAGTGACAGACCGCCGGACATATACAGTCAGGGAGAGAGAGACAGAGAGGGGTAGAGAGAGAGACGGGGAGAGAGAGGAAGAGACAGAGAGAAAGAGGGAGAAAAAAACCCGGAAAAACGGCAGAATGTGTTAACGTCCTCTCAACAGTATTCAAGTTATCAGGAAACGCCAGGAAACAATATAACAAAAGCTATAATTACAACTTTAGATATTGCAGAATTTATAGAAGTGGCAGTCCATTGTTGCCTGCATGAGCTTTCATCATTACTTTCAATCTGAATTTAGCTGTCTAGATATGCATTTTGAGAGATTTTAGAACAGTTCTGTATTGTAAACGTTTGAAGGACCGAGCCTTTACTTCGAGATATCGCGAAGTTCAAGTTATGCGAGATCGATATATCGAAGTTCAGTTTTGTCTGATGATACCCTGAACACATGCATATTTTCATACCTCATATCTAGTTGACATGTTAAGCACAAACATGGTGTTTGACTTCAAATCATGATGAAAAAGACCTTGTTTGATATAGATGCCCCTTAAAGGGGAAGTCCCTACATTTGACGGGTTTCAAAAGCACATAAAATATACAAAACCCATTTGTTTATATGCTGAAAAGTAGTTTATTGCAAGAAAACCCATCCAATTACCGTTTATGACGACAAAACATCCATGTGTTTGATATCGCCGATCACCATTTTACTCCCAGATGTTTCTTTGTTTTCGGGTTGGGTTTTAGTTTGGTAACTCTTCGCCATATCCGCGTTTCTCCGACCACTTCAGAGAAAAGCTTTTACGTAAACAATGGAGGGATCGGGTGATCATCGTCAAAACGGAAATGGCCGATAATATTGTGTTGTAGAACGAAAATTATAAGTATTGTTAAAATCGGTTTATTTGTATCACAGTGGCATTTTTCGTTATAAGTTCAGATTGGCAACCTTCATAATAATGACTGGGCATAACAAATACCAAGTTTTATGATATTATTGAAAATATGCGTTCATTGTAGGGAATTCCTCTTTAAGGCCATTGGAAATGAATTATCCAAAACACAACTGCTATATCAAAATCCAAGGTAGCTGTCGTTGGTCATCTTGGACAGCAACACCGACATGCAATCTATTAACTTTTTGCATTAACTTAATCGTGGCACATGTTTTCTGGCTAAATTAAGGTCACTTAACTCCTTTCTGCTGGAAGTTTTATATTGGAGTTAGTAAATAGTATAATATCTGGGAAATATAGTACAATGAATATTTTTCTCCATAACTTTATTCCAAACGAACACTGCAGTCAAAACTCAAATTTGTTGTCTTACATAAAGGGATACATGTCCGTATTATTTTGATAAATAATAATTTGATACAGCAAATGGGACCACAGTCATACTGTGTGAATGATTATATAATTTTTTTATTTCTAGAACAGAAAAAACAACTCCCTATACTTCATTAAAACGCTGCGAATAATGCCACTTAACTTAATTTAAAATACGGTATTTGTTAACCTTTTTTGACCATCTTTCAACAAACAACATTGCGTATCAAACCATGTGGTATGACCACACTGTAATAGTAACTATTTTGTCACTAGTTCCTTAACCTATTCATTTTCTTCAGATACTAAAGTTTAGGCTAATCAATAATACTCTCCTTTAACCCATACCCCATAAAAATCATACTATGATTTTTTTTAAATAAAGTGATTGCAAAAATATCTGTCTACAGTACAAATTCTGATATGGTAAACTGTGCAGACGCTGATCATACTGCTCCTACATGAGCTGTCTGAACTGGGTTTTCACTGCTTGCAAACCCCTAGCTATGCATATGTATGTGCTGTAGGGTTGAAAAAATGTGTTTGCACACAGTAAAGCAGGTTCGTTATATTTTGTCTAATTATAATCTGATTCCATCTGAATCTCTTGTCCTTAGGCTCTGTACCCGTTAATATTATTTCAATAACTTTAGCCCCAGATCGGTGTCACACTTATATCAGCAGAGTGAAAACACAGCCCTTTACATTTACAGAGGACCATACAAGGCAGTCCGTGCATGCAACACTTGCATGTGTGTGTGGCGTAGACAGGAGTCGGTGCGTTAGTGGTAGAATCTGGCTGCCATTCCCATTCCGTTTAAATGACATCAGCTGGTGCTTTGCTAAGCATATTGACCCACACATGTCCATTGTGATGGGCAACTCGTAGAATATGCTATTGTAGAACGTCTCTGTTTTTGGGCATTTGGTCAAAGCTTTTTTCATTTGTGAAGGAACAAGAATCAACTGGCAACATTCGTGAATTCATTCTCATCAACACCATAGAGCTTTATGACGCATCTCAGATATGAATGTGTGAGTCTTGATCATCTCCAAGCTAGGAATAGGACAGGGAAGTTGCTGCAAAGGGGCTGTTAGTTCAGGAAGAGGTTGCCACACTGTCCATGCTGACTTCTTGCCTTTACCAAAGAATGAAGAGGTCGTGTCGTACTCATTTAATGCTGGCAGTGCCTTTGCCTAAGAGTGTCCTAGTTGGTCTACAACATGCACTGGAATGTATCTGTAGAGGCGTCGCAGTCCAAAGGCAATCCAGAGTCCGTCAATCAGCTGTTCTAAGGCTACAAACATAGAAATGCCTAGGACGACAACACCCATGTAATTTGTTCTAACAACTACTTGGCGATGACCGGCTGAGGCAGCTGCAGCAACATGTAATATCCCTAGTATCTGCTTCTTTGTGTGTACATGGTGTTACTGCACTAACATCAGCATCAGCAAGCGAGCTTACACAATCTTGGAGAATGGTGGTGAAAGGGTTTTAGCGAATTCTACAAACATCGCCTGCTTATTGAGGCCTACACGAAGACAGGTGACCAAATTGCCAGGAAGTTTAGTTCCAAATGTAACTTGCCTCCTGGTTCCTAGAGTCCAATCTTTAAACTTGTCTTCGAGCAAACATCCCACACAATGTCAACCCGAGCATTTGTTTCAAACCAGGACACACTCTATGGCATAAACACGTCCGTGAAATAATCCCTCGTGCTCATATAATTTACTGAACGAAGCATTTGAACAAGCACAGCACCATCGTGGACAGCGGCGGTAGTTACGGGTCTGTTATTGCCAAGATATACTGGGAAAAAGCTCTCCAGGATTTCACTCTTGTCTCCGTGATGCATCGAGTAAGTAAATGTGGATATGCGGAATTTTCATGAGAAAAGACATGCTCCTTGGTGTTGCATCCAGAATGTAATAGTTGGGTATTTTTAGCTTGCTGGTCTTTCACAACAGCCGCCTCCGATTTCCGACGTGGCTTAGCCGAGGAATTTTAGAACAGATGTATGTTAGTTTTGGATATTGTAGCAGTAAATGAATCCTCTTCGGAACAAATTCGTTTGTTTAGAAAGTGCATATAGTTGCTTTCAAATATCTTTCACATTCCGTACATTTCCCATCATATCAGGGGGCATCAATATTGACTGATATCACGGCTCACCACTGTCTTCCATAAAGGTATTTCAAAGCTCTTCAAAGGCATCTTCCAGTGCCATCACATCCTACTTATAATCGACTTGGAACTTAGGATAATGTTTTTGGTGTATACGCACATCTGAATCTTTCATGCCTTCAAATTATCTACCTACACATGTAGACGTGCCATTTCTGGGCGAACGACCTGTTCTCGGCGAACAGTGCGAGGGTCATCTAGATTTTCGATGACACCAGCACGGTGTTTTAGCAAGTCTATTAATTGCTCAATCATCTGGTCACGTGGGATATTAGAGAATGTCAGCATCGACTTCTGTTCCAAACAATAACCATTTTAAAACTGAACATACAAAGCAAAATGCTTTTCTTCTCGTGTTGCCATATCACGGAGATGAACTGGCAGATTCCTTGCATAGTCGGTACAATATAGTGGGCCTTTGCTATATTTCTCTTATTTGACCCAAAAGCATTGTGTCTAAAAGCATTGTTAATGCACAAAATGAGATCATTGACCAAAAATCATCTAGAAATCATGTAACACTATGTTCCAGGACAAGACATTTTCGGTCATGGGACAGCTTTGATGTTCAATATGGCCGACAACATGGCCGACGGCAGCCATCTTGGATTTTGAAATATAGCGTGTGTATTTGGATATTTCTTTCTTTTGATGCCAAGTAAACTCTAATGTAAAACGTTACTGTGATAAAATATATGAATATTCTAGAATTAATGTTTTTTGGTCCATAAAATATTCTAATGATATTGTAACTAAACTATCGGAATGGACAGTACAACATGTTTTCATTGAGCTCTTATGATTTCTCTACACTCTACAATAACATATTTGTGCGCTAGGGGGTACTATATATCGTCAAGTTGTTGGTATATGGGTACAAATGGTGCCCCTCTTTTTGCAGATTTGTTTTTGTATTGCTATGAGAGGGATGGTATGCTTATGCTCGTAAATGGCTGATGGTCAAGTCAGAGTAAAGCTCTATTGCTATAATGTAAAAGGGGTTTGTACTGCCTTTGTGGTATATCTAGTGGTGATTCGTCAATGCAATAAGTTTCAAAATAAAGCAAAATGTTTTAATGGTTCTTATCTACTTTACAACCTTAAAACTTTTAGGAAGAAAGGCTATGCGAACGAACTTCATGTTTGGTTATTGACCCCTTTACATTCGGTAGCTACGCTTCCCTCTTTGCTTGCACGATAGCAGGCCGAGGGTAGTACTCTATGATGGTATACTCTTAAACCCAGAAACAGGATGAGCTTACCAGGCGCATGTATTGCCTTTTCGTTGTCGTGCCCTTAACGGCTTCCCTGCAGTTTCTCTGATATTAGCAAAGTCATTGAGTACATATTTGACGGATGTCACTGTTGTTGTCATGCTATGTTTTACATATTGTAACGTGTTTACCGTCTTCTATGTTATGGGGGTATACCTTTAATTACACTGTTTGTTAAGCTAGGGTGACTTTGAGATAAGTGTGACGTTAGGATTTCCGTAAACCGGTTTAAATCCACAGTGGTCGTTCCAAGGCGGTTAGTTCTTGTTTTTTGATGTTTGTTTGTTGTATTTGTATTTTTGTACTTGTGTGTTTGTTCATGTTTGTTTTGTCTTTGTTCTTGTGTGTTTGTTCATTTTTTAAATTTTCATCCTGTGTGTTTGTGTGCGCGCGTGTGTGTGTGTGTGTGGTTGTGTATTCGCGTTGCTTACTTTCTATCGGTGTTTTAGTGGTGGTGGCGTTTTATGTGTGTCTGTTCCTGCTTAACTTTACTAATTTTTCATCTATACTAAAGGAAACATTTACATCATGATTTGAAGGGAAAAGTCACTAGGCATATCCATGAATCTAATAGTGGCGCATTTTGACGACTTATGCAAACAGTTTTTATCCAGTCACCAGGCTTCTCTAGTGACATAATAAAGGGGGTGCAAATAAACTTAGGTTTATTTGGTTACTTCCGGTAGTGGAAGGTTTATTAGGTTAGTAGATAAGCGTAATGATTCTATAACCATGGAACTATTTTAGTTTTCTGTAAACATTCATAAACATGTTGATGGAATAGATCTAACAGATCTATTTGGTCACCAGAAGAATTATTCAAATGAGAAAAAATAAAAATAATTGGCTACAGCTGGATTCGAACCCGCGCCTGATCCTACAAAAACTAATTCTAATCTCTCTAGAGACGTCGCCCTTACCGATTACGCCACTGAGGCCACATACAAAATGATGTTGATTTATCACTTTTATTAATTTAATCCACCGCTGGTAAAACCCGTTTTTGATAAAATCAAACCTGGAAGCAAAGATTGACAGATAAATAGTAAATGTTTTCTTTTCACTCTCATGATTATTTGATTGATAAACTCTTACAGGGGCGGTGATAGTAATAAACCTAAATATAGCCTGTTCAGTTCCATCGATTTCTGAGTGACGTTAGGTAGAATCTAAAAATAGAAACTCGAATTTGAACAAAGAATATAGATCATGTCTGTTTTAAATAACTTATCGACCCTCGATTCAAATCATCTTATTTTTCAAATTCAACCACGTTTCCCTTCTAGTAATACAAGTATCGAAACTATATTCCTCTGCGGTAGCTCATTAGATCTATTTACGTCTAAATGGAAGTGAAAATGGAGGGATCCGTTGATCGAAAAACTGCATTTTCAATGTAAATTATTTCAAGAGTGTTATTAGTCTATAAAAAAGACATTTAACTATATTGACTGGATAAATCGAATAATAGGTTAGTGTCGTAGATGGGACGCCTTTATCCGACTCGGAGAGAAAACAGTTGAGGCTCGGCAAGCCTCGCCTCAACGTTTTCTCCCCTCGTCGGATAAAGCGTCCCATCTACGGCACTAACCTATTATTCTCTATATCTAGATCAAATGCTTTCTGATCAGGGTCTAGCCTGTTTGCTAATTGAATAATAATAATAATAATAATAAAGACTTTAAAAGAGTAACACAATTAGTACAGACAAGCAACTAATCTCCCTTGTTGCCCTCAAATATATTATAATGTACAGATATTTACAGAAAATGCATAATGTATCTAATATAGAAATAACCTAACTACGCCTGCAGTAAAAACAATGACAATATTAACACATGGGATTAGAGACCTTCATCAGAAGCCCCCATGACCATGCGCCTATATATATTAGAATAGTTATGAATGAAACCTTGGTGTAGATCAGTAAGTTCACGGTAAAATTTGTTAACATTTGGAAACATTTTTAGATTAAAAACATACAAAACCCACATGTTATCCATACACACGCACATGCTTGCAAGCACGCACACTTGCTTGCCAATATAAATTCTGAAGGGAGGTGATCCCCCGAGAGCAAAAATTGCAACACAAAAAGAGAAAATTGAACACTCGGTTTGATTGAGTCTGTTCATAAAGTTTATGTCAATATTAATTTGAATGAGCGGTGATAGTTTGCTGAGATAAGTGTTTAAAAAGAAACTACACCGCTAAATTAAATAATTGTAAACAGACATACACGTCGAAGGATGCGTGTAAGACTACTCGGTGAATGTTTTGTATTTGCATTTAGTACAGTCTTGCATGTAACCACCGATATGTACAAAATACATATATATATATAAATAATCAAATTAGCAAATACATATATTTACAAACAAACAATATACGAGGGAAAAAAAGGAAGAAAAACTGTGCTATTAGGAAAAATAGTAATTGTTATCATTCTTCATCCAATGAATGTAACTTTTATTAAATACTACTGGGGATGAAGAAGTCCTAATATGTTGATGTCAGTTTGCTGAGACAAGTGATTGAAAAGAGATTTGCATTGGAATCTACACCGCTAGATTAAAATATTATAAACAGACTCCAAATAGTCGGCCTAGCAAAATCAATACTTTCCTGTACATAATATACATTTGATCTACCATAGAAAATATCCTGTGTTTATATGGCACTATGTTGAACTTCAATATATCGACTTTAAGGGAACGTGCAAATTGCTTGGAGATAACAGAAGTATGGGTTATCCGATTTCTAATCTGATCAACCTCTCTCCAGTTATCAGCTTTATGCAGGTCTAATGTAATACTGAAAGCTCCTATAGGAGCTTTCAGCATTACTTTTGACCTGCATGAAGCTGTATCATGACATTGGGGTTATAGATATACTTAATGATACATTTTAGAAATAGTTTGTACTGAAAATGTTTGAAGGACCGAACGTTTACTTCGAGTTATCACGATGTTCGGATTATCCAAATCGATATATCGAAGTTAAAGTGTAGTCATGTAATTAATATTAATTTTCTCGTTATTTCTGACAATACGTTTCTCGTTATTTCTGACAAGAATTTTGTCGATTTTTTCTGACAAGAATTTTATCGTTATTTCTGACAAGAATATTCATCAGATAAAGGGTCAAAATGACATAAGACTACTCTGGTCGCATATAACATTGAGTAAGAGAACAAGATATGATTCGTAAATTAAAACATTTTCAAGAATACTTTTCATTTCTCCACCAAATCCTTTGTTGTGACCACTCTTTAGAATCGTCTCAAAGAGATTTTAGTTCTTTTTAGTACTCACGTTTATCTGTTGCTCAGATAGACACTCCTATTTTCACATTATTTAAGGCGGCATGGTTATGTTTCTAAATCCAATACAAAATAGTCTGCAAGCGGCATATTCCCTACAAAGGGTTTGGTGGAGAAATAAAACTGTTAGTATTATTGCTCTGTGTGAACACGTTGAAAGCGGGAAACGAGTTGTATATCATTTGTAAACCGTGTAGATCGAGATCAGGGGGCTCCTACAGGAGATCTCTGACCAGGGTCTGCACTGTTTATAATTCAAAATTGTCGCACAAACTCTACCTTTTTATACTGATTGAGTTCTACTTTTAAACAGTGATGTTCTATTCTACTTTGACAATTCGGTACTCAAAGTGTTAAATGCATTAATAAAGTACAATGTTAAATGATTGGTCTATGAGACAGATGGTAGCTTTGTGTTAGCCAAAAGTAATGCAGAAAACTCCTATAGGAGCTTTCGGCATTACCTTATCCTTGCATAAAACAACCACCTGCTTTTGAAGACTCCTATATTCAATAAATGTATGACCGCTTCAGACAGGTTCTACTGAATTATAATCATTATCTTGCTACGCGTAACCTTACATGCAATTGCAAACACATTGGATCCAGATGAGACGCCAAGTTAGTTGACACTCCAGTTAGTAGTGACTTGAATATTCGAACGAAACGAATGCAGGTAAATATTATAACGTATAAGGGTTCAGCAGGCCTTATTTGCATTATAGTGCGATATAGGTTAAGTTTGGTAAATATAAGAGCTAGCGGCTGGCTAAAGGTTTGCTATCAAACTAACGGAAATAACCCATCTGCATGTATATCATCTTATACCATATCATGGAGGTTGATTCTGCATTAACCCTTCGCTTACTGAACTTTTAAAATACATTTTTCCTTCTTTACCCATGCCCTGTTGTATAATTACATATATCTTCACTGTGTATAAGTACTTCGCTGTGCAATCACTGCTGTGGAGTGCACTAGTTGCACAATCAACTTGTAAATAGTACATACCCTGCAGGAGCTGTCTCATCTGGGTCTTCACTATTTACAGATAGGTATATTGACGTGAATAGCAAGCGAAGGGTTAAAGGAAGTTTTCCGGTTTCATTAATTTGTTTTCGTCCAATTCTGATAGTATACAGTTAATTAAACACTGACATCTACATGTTCTTACCCTTTTTGTATTCTTTGCGTAAGTTAGATGTCGTATTCTCGCGTCACATGCTACACCCACCTACCTGACAACCGCAATCCCGCTTGACAGTCTAGTACAAGTGATTGACGTGCATTAGATTGATTCAAAAGGCGTTTATTAACATGACATCTGGAATCGATCAAAGTATGCTATTTGTGACATGAAAACGCTTCGTAATGTTAGCTGTGGTTTAGCTTGTGTTAGAAAGTCAACAAAATGTAGTCATGTGTAAGGAGAGTGCGCGGATATACAAATAGTAGTAACATGACGAAATCACGTGACCATAATATTTATGAAAGTATTATCCCAGAGGCAATTACTCAATTAATAAAGAAGTGCGCGTCGGATGACCATATGCAAGCGATTAGGTAATCACAACTATAACTTCGGAAGCAACTCCGAGTGGTCAGTTTGATAAGCACAGCCGAAAACGACCGAATAGTCATCTGCAACTGAATAACTCACTAGAAAGTGCTATCCCTTTTTCTACTAGACCTGTTATTTTATGCCAAATATCATAAATTTGATTTTTCAAAATATTGTTCCCATGCAAAGAATACCGCAGCGTCTGTAATCACTTAAGTTTGATTGAATAGGTGTTTTAATGTACTGCGTACCGTGCCTTCTTACAATGAGCTACTCGATAATCTCTCTTGGTTCGTGACGTCACCTGTGATACAAGCAAGTTGGAGAATCCATAGAGAGGGAATTTGTAAAATTTGCAAACAGATTAGATCCCGATCGGACAGCGCCTGCTGGTGTTCTCTGATTTGTTTTTTTTCTGTTTGCGTATGAAATAATATAATTCTTCTTGTACAGTTACTTCCATGGTGAAACTTTCCTGTGCTCAAGTGTCATTACAAAAAATATTCCTATCAATATTTATGATGTCATTAGTTCTTATATGAATATCATAGAATAATGGTTGTATAATCAATGTTTACAATGTTGTTCAATGGGATAATACAGAAACTATAGGATCAGATAACATAATTTTATGGGCAAACAGAGTATATGAGTTGGTTAAATTAAATCCCGTTATCGGAGTATTTGGATCAAGATCAATTCCACGTTGAGTCAAAAAGGTTCTAAATATGTACGATGATTTTTCAAGCAAAGTAGAACCAAATCAGATGACTACTGTATAAGCCATTTGATCAGGGTCTGCTCTCGTTGCTTACCTGATTATTAAGATTTGTCTCTGTGTTTTCAGCTATGGCAAGACCTCGTGCATCAATATGACATTCTAAACATCAACTATTTAACATTTATGATGCCATTATTTCTTACATTAATCATTCAATCTACATCTCTAATAATTCGAAATTAACCCTTTCGGTGCCAAGTTTCTAATAATTATTGTCGTCTGCAATCGAATGATACTAAATCCTTCGGTGATAAATAAACCAAAATTTCACAGGCATAAAGCACATATACAGAAATTGAGACAATAAACCGAAGTCCCTTATCAGACGCCGCCTTTTCAAGGCGGCGTCTGATCTGGGACTGCACTATTTTTTGTAATGCATTTATGCGACATTGGCGGTGAAAGGGTTAATTAGGTATGTGGTTAATATGAAAACAGTACAACTTTGTCAAACTCAGACCATGATGAATATGCCACCGATTATTGCGAGCAAAATGTTAGGAAATTGCACAGCTCAGACCACGAATCAGTGCGGACAAACCGTCAGGAATTAGTTCAGCTTAGACCACGCATCGTGAATATCCGATCAGTGCGGACAAACCGACAGGAATTTGCACAGCTCAGACAACGAATCGAGAATAACCGATCAGTGCGGACGAAATTTTAGGAATATGCCCAATCTAGACCAATATGCATGAGCCACTGATCAGTGCGGACAAACAGCTACAAGTTTGCAAAGCTAGGACCATGATACATAAGCACAGTCAACCGACCATTGCGTATAAACTATTAAGAATTTGCCCATTTCAGTCCATGATGCATGGGCAACCGATTAGTCCGGACAATAACGATTACACCAAGTTCTCTGCCTAAGCCTATCAAACGTTTTTGGCTACAGTCCGTGTAAGATGTGTAGGTTTACCGATTAAGAAAAGCTAGGCAGCCAGCACATTCATGATCTGACCAGTCCCAGGAACTTGGCGAGGATGTCGGTTTGGCATGTCAAACTTGAAAATTTCGAAGTCAGTCTGGTATGAATCTAGTGGTATTTATACCAATTATACATCATCCATTTACCCGAGCAAATAATGTAACACCACATTAGAAGGCTCATACTCCTGAATGAGTCGGTTTTGATCAGGGTCTGCACCGTTTAAAGGAAATTGCCTGGGGTGTCGGGTTATTTGATCTATATAAAATATTAAAGGATATATTTGCTGATTCAAGATACATAAATGTGATGTGCATGCCAACATTACGTCAACTATGAATTGTGTCATGTATATTGCAAGTCACCGGCTCAAAGGATGGTTTTTAATATCTAAAATATACAAGATGCGGTGAACGAATATAATGTACATCCTCTAGAAATATACTTTTATCAGGGTTTGTACTCTTTGGTATTGAAAGGATTATGTAATCAAACAATGGATATGCCATTCAAATTAAGTACACAATGGCTTAAACAAATCCGCGATGTATGTGTAATGTGTGGCTTTTTATTATCCGTACACAAGAACAGTACTCAATGAACTTGAATGTTATGATTGCCTCAGAATGCTTCAGAACACCAAGTTCAATTTCCTATTTTATACACCATGTTTTGGTACAGTCGGTGTAAGATGTGAAGGTGTACCTCTAAATAGCCAATCAATTCAAGGTCTGATCAGCTCCTTGTCGGCCCTGAGTGCAACATCACTTGAGTTGGCTGTTAGACAATGAGTATTGATAGATCAGTAAGCAACTTATCTACTTCCCTGAATGTAGAAGTATGTGGTTATGAGCACCATGCCCGTAATTCTTTACTATTCTTATGCTAAGCACATTTCGACTGGCATTTGCAAACAGCTTGGATTCAGATCTCCAGTAACACGGCATTCACCACAGTCCAAGCTGTTTGTAACCCGGTCAATAGTTTTTCAAATGTTTGATCGAATCAGTGGTCAGAGAAAAGTCAACAAATCAGAGAATGAGTAGATGTTTTATTCAGCACAATGTGAATTAATTATGTTGAGAGGTATACAACATCCAAACTACAGCATTTCTAATGGCATCAGTAATGTTTACTAACACTTTACAGATGGGTTACTGATACGTTACGCATCATGGTGTCTTAATGCAAAGTTAAAGCTGTTAGTGTGAATGTCCCATTTGGAGTTCAGACATTGTAGAATATACTTTTGCATACCCCTGTGGTCATATCTAATTATGGAATTTCTACCATGACATTAATCGTTCTGTTGACTGCACTGGGTGCTTGTAACATTGTGACTCACGGTCGAGTTTCGGTTTTGGGGTAAGGGTACCCAAATATGTAGTAATCTAAAAAGAACCTTTCCCATATTTTGTGTTTCAGATGTTGTGGCACATTTCTGATGGCCATATCAACATTATCCCTATTTTTAGATTTTAAGTTTTGATGCGGTATGTCTATATATATGCGTGATTTCTGCAGGATAAACTTCAGGTCTTCGTGAAACGTTTCCATAGTGCCAAAGTAATTATATTCTACGTTACATGGTGAACAACGGTCGTAGTATGCCATGTGATGATTATTAACACGGGCTTCACTTGTGTTCAGAATGTTGGTCAGAAATTGGGGAAAGGGAACCTTTTCGCCGCCAATTATTGCCACACCTTTGTTGTCTAGGTACGCGGATAAAAGTCGCTCAAGTGGATCTCGCACGAACATAAATGGTGCGTAAGGAAATGCGTTTACTGTCTCGACCGGCAAAGTGTGGGCAAGCACGTCGTTCCTGAATCTTCTATAGTTTAGGCATCTTCCCACAGCAGTTTTATTGTTGAGCTGGTGCATGATGAAACTTATGGTGGTGGAACCTACTTTAGCGTTGTTACAGGCTATCAGGTGGGAGTTTTTATCTAACAGTACACCGACATCTCGAATTTTGTTGGGCCTAAAACCTGGCCAATTTCTAACCTCCTTGCATCTGTCCATAACGAATTGTTTTCTTTGTATCATGGCTAAACTGGAAAAGGTCTGAAATGTAACAAAAATCTAACATTGAAATATATTGACCCCTGCTCGAGAGCTGAGACCTTCATCTGGACTGACTATAGTTATATTAGTTTCCGTTTCTGTGGCCATATATATCCTCAGTTTAAAATCAATAGTCTTAATGGTCTGATATTTGCCTATAAATTAACCAAGAAAAGTATTAACTCTTCTCACGCTAAATGTGTCTCGTCCGGTATTTGCAAACGGTTTGGATACAGGTGCGACTACAATGAACTCGATGTGTTAACCTTTTACTTCATAGGCTTTTTTAGACCCAACCATTTTGATTGAATCTACTCAAAAGAAGCATTTACTAGAGAAAAGTAAAACTTTAGCATTATGTAGTTTAAAATCATTGTGATAAATAAAGCATATGCCCCTATAGGAGCAAATGCTCTGTTTATCACAATGGTTTCGAGAAGAGGTTATTACAGAGGCGTAGAAAGGCGTACTTATGGAGGAAAGGGTTAATTAATGGTATAAAGTACCTGTATGAAACACCACATACAAAACACACATACTCGTTTGATCAACAAAGGTTCGATTGAATTGGAATCGTCAGTGAAATGTTCAGAATATAAGATTGGGTAGACGTTAGTTTTTCAACATAAGGTAGAGTTAAAATGTTAATTGTTTGAATTATTACGACAGGTAATTGCTCATATAGGAGCTTTCTGCATAACTTTCGCCCTGTATTAAGCAACCACGTGCTTATGAAGACAGTCATGTTTGTTCATTAAGTGGTCGCATTAGAGGCCGATTATCGGGGCTATAGAAGCAAGTGGTTGCTTAAAACAGAGAACCCCGTTCAAATGGATACCGGTACTCCACTGCCAGAAGACTCGTTTCCCGCAATCAAATAAATAACCTTTTTCATACCAAATTGAAGGTTGTTCGATTTGAAAATTCTTCATGGGGCAACAATTTCCTAACGCTCGAGGGCAGTTGTTCGATCAGATGCATGCCTGTGTATGAGTAGATCCATACAGAACACAATCTGAAACAGACACAGCAACAAATGCACGATTAACTTAAATGATAAAAGTAGAGTAAAAAGAGATCGCTCGCAATCATCGTCGATAGCTTGCAGGTGAATTAAAATGTCAGAATTAAATGAGTTGTGATTAACGTGTGATGACATTCAACACAAAAAACAAACTGGCAGACTTCCAGTGTCGGTTTCGAAAACGACAGAAAGCCAACCCATTGAAATGAAGTGTTGAACGAATAAATTGCTCTCATTGTTTAATGGTTTTGAAATGTAAGCAGACGGCAGGGAGTAAGCATTGACTATTATACGAGTTCAATGTCCAATGTTAACCAAATAGGCTTTAACCAACACAAAGAATGTGACTTTTGATTAGGAAATAAACAATGTTCTTTAGAGTGTTTCCTTAGAGGTGACGCATGTTCGAATCCAATGCGATTGATGAAAACCTGCTGTTTGATATTCACCGAGTGTAGTGTTTCTCCGTCAAACTTGCAGAAATTAAATCCAGATAGTGACGTTTGAAGTCAGATTCATCGTCTTAAGCTCCTCGTTGTTGATTTTCTTGATGTTGTATGACATATAATCCAACTGAAACTATGGTCACTTGCATGATGTTGAACTCTCGAAACTTTAACATAGTGGTAACAGTTCATAAGGTCGCAAAAAATAGGCTATGATGTAAGTCATAATATGTATAAACTGTGACCACGTGTATATAGTACACCTACGACCGGAGGCCTGTTCAGGACCGCGGGCGCTTGATTGAGCGCTTGCCCGAGCAAAAGTATCACTGCTGAACGCGATCTGCGGTCGGGTTCTAGAACATCAGTTTGTTAATTACGATTGTTTTCTACCAGTCGGTTGCTTCTGTTACCGTGTTGGTAGCCGTCTTGGAACCACAAGCGAATGTCAAAGCGATACACCTCGCGAGTAGGCTAGCTTGCGCTAGCTGGCGCTAGGCGGGCGCCCTCCTTCAGAGTCCAAGCGCTTGAAGTGACATCGAGAGCTTGAACTCTACCGAATCTGGGAGGATAATATTGTTGAGAATTAAAGATAAACAAGCTCTGTCTATCAGGAGTTCAACAGGTTCACCTCCTATGAGGATATATACAGTGCTCCATCTCTACAACGACACCCTTTGGGATACGAATATTGTATGTGTTGTTCAGAGGGAGTTGTTATAGGGAGGCAAAATCAAACATAATTAGCTTGTTTGCAGGTCCCCAGATAAGGTGTATTTCGAGAACTAAAACCGTTATGCGTCCATCAAACCCTATGTTGTGACCACTCTTTAGAATCGTCACAAATTGACGATTCTAAAAGCTTAGTTTATGTAAGGGTAAACATTTTTATCTTATATACTTCTTTACACCATAGTAGATAATGTTATAATAGCACAGAAAAAGATCCGCCCAACGGCTGCTTATACCAAGATCTATTTGAATTTAAATATATTGTATGTAACACAAATAAAACATTCAACTCAAAAGGGTTCCAAAATAAGTTTGTCTATCTGTATAAACAGTCACAAAACGTCAAGTGTTTTGTCAACAAATACTAAAAAACAAACAAAACAAACAAACAAAACATAAAATGTGTTGTGTCCGCATCGGAATATTCACCAATCGTCAATCACCTTGGAAGGTATTTTCCAGTCGTTTTTAGATTTACTATTTCTGTATGTAGGGGAATTTCTCTGTATGTATCCAAACTGTTGATATTAATGCTTTTTCGATGTTAAATAACACAACTTCAATGTGTAAGCAACCCGCACATAACATTACCCAATATGTACGTTGTGCCGTATTTACGACAAATCCGACAGAAATTCGAGCTCATTCTTTTAGCAGTATAGATATACATGTACATAACTATTTTATCCCAGAACAAAGTGCTATGAATTATGCATTCCGTATAAAATGCGAGTAACGGTAGGCTCAGTTTCTATGTTTAGATTGACCTACTCATAAATCGATGGAGCTGAACAAATTGTTAGGTCAATGCCAGTTCTCGCCCCTTTAAGAGTGTTTTAATCTAATTATCATGCGAGTAGAAAGGAAGCATTTACATTTTATCCATTAATACTTACTTCCCGACCTAATTCGTTTCTCAAGTGGTAGATATAGTCATTAATCAACTAATAAAATCAATGCTATTTATCGATGGCAGTGTTCAAGTGGACTAAGTCGCTGGGAATTGTTGTTCAAGTTCACCCTTTGTATGACCTGGCGTGGGTGTTTACCCAAAAACCAAATCTCTTTTTTTTTTGTTCGTATGTGTATACTTCTATTGGTGATTTTTCCGTTATTCCATCAAAATATTTACAGCAGTGGTGCTTGATAGTCATCGTCTTCGTTCTATTTATAGCCCATGTAGTATTTGATATGCACAATACATGTAGTTACATGTATTTATAGAAAGCTACTTACGATGCGGTGCCAACACCTTGTCAAATGGCCCCTGTATATAGCAATTGTTTGACAAAATAAATTGCTACAGGCCTCTCATTGGCTTCCTTTTTAAAGGAAGCCAACTTGTATTCCCTATTGATTGGTCCACTTTCTACAACCTTGATATGTTGCAAATCCATACACATGTTGCCAATAGAACCAATTAAAACAGATTTCATCTAGCATTATTGCGTGAAGCTATCTGCTATGCTATTAAATGACGTTCTACTTACCGAAGTTGAGAGAATAATGATAAATGCAACATATGTTACAATGATAACCATTCTCTTGCTAAGCAGTTGCAGATACGTTATAAATGTATGTGTCAATACTATGTAAATGCCTATATAGTTTGGCATACTTCTATAATTCTTTATCAGTGTTTTATAAGTCTTGTCAGTGTTTTATGCTTTATACATACAATGTGGAATATGTTTTCCTAAAAATAAACACATCTATTATCAGACAATGCAAGGTATAATGCTATTATGGTTATAACATTGTGATATACTTGGGGCAATCCATACTGAATTGTGTTGAAATGGATGCTTGTCTACAGATGTAAAGAGAGGTGATAAACTGCAACACCATTTAATCCCATACCTAATGAATATTCATGTACGATATAATGATATTAATGTACATGGATATTAATTATTTAGATTGTTAAAAACTAACATTTGAAAACAGGATAATGTTTCGTCACTGCAGAAAATGTACAGTCGCGTAATAAGAAACTATAACAGATCCTAATGAAACGTAACCTTCTTGAGATGTCTGGTCTGGGTCTACCTTTTGGCGCCAAATTTAAAAGTGTCGTCTGCAGTAATAATTTCATTTTACATATAATTCTAAACTAAATAATAAAGGTATATTAGCGAAACATTTGTTTTTCAAACCTGTATGGCTGGGCTAACATAATACGGAAAACAGTGAAGTCCCAGGTCAGATGCCTCCTTGGGACTGCACTGTGTTCAATGGTGCCAAACAGGCGACATTGGCGCCGAAAGAGTTAAAGGAAAGTTCGATCATTATGTCTCCCCTATATTTATATTGGGGATACATATTGGTTTTGTGAGGGTTGTCTGTCTGTCGGTCCGTCCGTCCGTCTGTACATCAGACTTTCTTGTCTTGACGATAACTTCTATATGCCTCATGTCAGTTAGTTGAAACTTCATATATGGAAAAAGCATAATGCGAGGAAGTATCATGCACAATGTCAATAACGCTGGCTTCACTAATAGTGAAGTTATTGGCTCCGTGTAAATAATCCCTGTTCTACTGATGATATTGGACTGGCATTTCATACATTTTACGATGAAAAGAAATGTCATGCAAAAGGGCCATAATTCTGGAATCAATATGTTGGAGTTACTAGTTGTTATCATATTTTTCTTTTACTACTTTTCCATTGAAGAAAGATGGTGTGGAAAGCACATAATGAGGGGAATTATAATTCATCAAGTCCAATATTATGGTAGCAACGTTTTCATTTTTTTCCCTTTACATATTGTTTTTGTTAGAGTTGTCTGTCTGTCTGTCTGTCACACATCTTGTCCGGTCGAGTTCTCATGTACAGAAATGTGACAATATGTCGCAGTGTGTATGTGTAGGTGTAAGGTATGGGTGTGTTTGTGTGAGTGTGTGTGTGTGTGTGTGTGTGTGTGTGAGTGTGTGTGTGTGTGTGTGTGTGTGTGTGTGTGTGTGTGTGTGTGTGTGTGTGTGTGTGTGTGTGTGTGTGTGTGTGTGTGTGTGTGTGTGTGTGTGTGTGTGTGTGTGTGTGTGTGTGTGTGTGTGTGTGTGTGTGTGTGTGAGTGTGTGTGTGTGTGTGGGGGGGGTACGTCCATTTTGTGACAAAAAACCTCTAGCTAGTTTTAGGTTTAAATCTATAGTTTAGAATATGCATTTAGAAAAAACCCTTGGTGAATTCGATATTATATCCTACATTGTTTAACAATGCGATTTGACCTTTATCCCGCTGTGAAAAAACAAACCCGGTCAAAATTTTGACTTTTTCTGATTCAAACTTTCGCATTGACAAACAGTTTGATTCCTGGTGAGAGGCCAATTTACTCGGTTTCTCATTCGGGATCCAAGCTGTTTGCAACAGCGAATTTTGCATAAAGTAACCCGTGTAAGATTTTGTTTTATCAACGAGCAACATTCTGCTTTCGACTCATTTGATGCCATCCCTGAAATGAGAAACGCAATCATTATGTTAAACGTGAAAGCTCAACAAATGTATGAAAGGTCAAAGAAGATATTGTCCCTTTTCCTTCACAAAGATACTGTCAAATATCTCCTCTAGGAAGCTGCTGACTGAGCCAAAATGTCCTGTGTTCATATACCATTACAAAAAATAATCTTATCAATATCCATTACGTCATTATTTCTTACATGAATATACAACAGGGAATGGGTAATCAGAAACTACACCGTTTGTAAATATGAGTACTTTTGCTTTCTGTATTCGAAGGATTAATTCCTCACGCGACATTTTCAATGTTTTCAGTTAAATATCAAATATAGGTAACGTGTTATAGCTTGATCATTAGCCTCCTTAACTCTGTCGCTGCCAATGCCGGAACTGTGATTACCTATGCAAACAGTTAGTAGTAACTCGGCGTCTCATCAGGATCCAAACTGTTTGTTACTGTTACTATGTTTTTGAAACAAAAATGAAGAAAATCAAAAGAATGAAAATTTTAGCAGACGACAAAGTTAGCAGACGACATAGTTTGGCAGCGAAAGGGTTAATTTTCAAAATCAGATTGTCCACAACATGTTACCTGGGTATCAAACAATTTGGATCTTATGGGGTCATTCACCGAGTACGACCTGGAAAAGTCGCACGCGATCACGCGCGACCTTAATCGCAGCTCGGTTTTCCAATATTCGCGGGCAAAAACCGTGCGATCTACCCCATTATTTTCTGTGCACGCTCTATGTTCGATGTTAGCTCGTTTGGCCTTCGATGTGTACGCTCTATATACGTCCTATACACTCTACACACGCTCTATATACGCTCTGTCTACGTCTATCCAATCGATCTGAAGCGATCTTGACACGACCAAGGTTCGTTCTGTTCGACCAATCTGCGATATTGCCTCGATCTCTCGGCGATCTGTCCTCGCAAGCGCGCGACCTCGGCCGATCAAGACTCGTTCCCGGCCGATCTAGCTACGTATGAGTTGCAATGTACCCTCGATCAATACGATTTATATGCGATCTCGAACGTTCTAGCCTCGCTCAGACGACCAATTCTCGATCTTTTCTCAACAGAGTCTCACCCGAGCTACGTGCACACTGGTTTTGGTTACCCTGGGTTGCGCGCGACCCACTGCGATCGTTATACAATGCCCGGCGATCGTTGGCCGACCATCAGTTTTTGACCAGTCTCCGAAAGGATAACATGGACCCAATTGCTCTGCATCATGCTATTGTATTACAGCACCATGCCCTGAAATTGCAGCAAGACTCTCTGGTTATGCTAACCATGCTGAAAAGGAGCTGCGTGAACACCAGAGGGAACATTATGGTCAGTACACCTCCCTCATGACAGAACTGAGGCTGGGAGATGAAGCTACCTACCGGACCTATCTCCATATGCACCCGGAGATGTTTGACGAACTTTTGGCCAGGGTGGGGCCTAGAATTGCAAAGATGAACACTAACTATAGAAGATCTATAGAACCGCAAGTTAAGCGAGGGTGGATCTTATTTGGTTGAAGTTTAAGCACACAGAGGCCGCAAATGGAAATAATATGGAACGTACGGGTCTAGGGAAGGTCTGGGACAGGTCGCTCGGAGTGAGGCTTAATCGCAAAAGAGCGAAGCTAGATCGCACGGACCGAGCGAGGATCGAGCAGGGGTCGAGCAGCACGACCATTCGCGCGACCAGTTCCCGCTCGGGAAGACTGAGCCAAGCTCATCCCCGTTCTAGTTTCGATCGTCTCACGACCAATGCGTTCTTTCCTCGATCTCGCTCGCTCTTTCGACGCTCTCCGTGCGACTTTTAGGTCGAGGCTCGGTTTTTTGACATGACAAAAATAACGAGCTACGTTCTGTTTTTCCGGGAGACCAATCCTCGACCATGTGCGACCACGGGAGACAAAGGCACGACCAACCCTCGGTCAACTGTCGACTACGTGCGACCTGCGGGGACCAAGCCACGCTCTGAGATCGCAGCTCAGTCTTTCGGGAAGATTTCTCGGTGAAATGACCCCTTTAAGTGAGTTACTTGGAATCTTGTCTGGGTCCAAATTGATTGCATTGGTAATCACTAGGTAATTACTCATTCGCCCGCAGCAGACTCTAAGTTTAAATAGACAAGATGTGTTTGTGAAACACTATGCCCCGACCTTTGACTCTGATGGATGAACTTGACTTTTGACCCATGAACCATGAACGCGACACATCATCTTTGTGAACATTTGCGCCAGGTTAATTTGAAATTCATTCACAGATAAAAATAAAGTTATAGAACGGACACGAAATTTGGGACGGATGGATAGACGGAAGGACAGGCAATGCGATTACTATATGCCCGCCGTTAGGCAGGAGGGGGGCAAACAATGGATGTCAGACAGGAAATTCAAAGTTAAATCAACATACTCACAGTTGCAACAATGCTATAACGAAACAATATGTATTTTTTGTCGTTCTATCTCCCCATTTCCTTCCCATGTAAGAGGATGTATTAAGGAGGACAAGGGGTGTCTCAGGAGGCAATTTTGTGATTTTAAAAGCAATGATTGTTCAAAAAATGCAAATATTGAAATCATGTTATGCTATGCTAATGTATCAAAACAAATTAGCTACAGGTGTGACTTATGTTCAGTTTGGAGTAGCATAAGACAATGTACCACCGAGGACTACCATTAAAAGAAGAAGTAGATAGAACTGCAAATACATAATATGATAATGTAACCTTGGTATTGGATTAAACGTCGGCTAGTGAAAAAAAACACTTGTAATTTATTAATTCTGAAGGGTGGTATCCCCCGAAAGCAACAATTGCAACACAAAAAGAGAAAATTGCAGACTCGGTTTTATTGGGTATGTTCATGAGTAGTAATTGAAAGTGCAACACTGTTCACGCCCCCTAGCATCGGCTTAAGCGGTATTCAATTTTCAGAACAAGAAGTACTGAAATTCATGATCTCGAAGGATCAGAAGGTATAACAACACTGAGAATGAAGTACGG
The DNA here is from genome assembly GCA_963576725.1 of Azorinus chamasolen. NCBI lineage: Eukaryota > Metazoa > Mollusca > Bivalvia > Cardiida > Solecurtidae > Azorinus > Azorinus chamasolen. The sequence continues at coordinate 30,765,779 of OY755238.1, read as the reverse complement.
GGTGACGTTTTACGGCCGCCACACAAGCACTTAACACCTGCTGTTGTGAAGATTATAAATTCTGAAGGGTGGTGATCCATGTGTGATATGTCATCTGAAATTTCTTGTGTATTTATTTTCAATATACATAACAAGAAAAAACATATCACTTTAAGGTATTTCCAGCAATGGTCCTTTGTTTACTTCCTTTCCAATGATACTTTTGCTTTTTAAGGATATCCCACTTTCAGATTATATTTCATATTAAAACATTAATTAAATCTAATATTTTTAATTCAGTAAAGGTCCAAGTGTAGTTAATACATGTTAAACAACGCTTTTTAAGAGTTAAAGAAAACTTTAAATTTTACCTCGATATATGCAAAAAAATACCTGAAAATATGTAACTAAGTATCCTTCCAAATATCTCCTTTAGTCCTTCTGGTGTATTAATAAGTCCTTATTATATGACAAATGTTCCATTTGCACTTTAAAAGTTAAATAAAACTTTAATTTTTACCTGAAAATATGCAAACTGAGGTGTCATATAACTCACTTTTCCAGATTTTTTACAAATCAAATCAAAAGGATCCTTCCTCATATCTTCTTTAGTAAGGTTGTTGTATTAATAAGTCCCAACGCCACTATATTTCAAACAGCAAATTGTCCAATAAAAAGCACATGGTCAGTATGTAACAGGTTAATATACTGTTTATCTGCAGCAGAAATACCTTAATGCATGGGCAATGTGATTCTAAATGTTCAGTTGAACACCCGTCTTACTTTTCAGTTTCAAGTGACATTAAGGTGAATTGCAATGACACATTTAGCAAAGACAAAGGTGACTGGGGAAGGTTGGTGAGGTACTGAAACGAAATGATTAGGCACTGAGGATGTACCTAAAATTACAATTCAAAACCTTTCATACAACGAGCGTTGGATCATTTGCACACCAGCAATCAGCGGAGTCAATCAGCTGATAGCTTGTGTTAACATAAAGTCACTGACGCCAAGGTGCCTGATCCCGAGCAATAAGCCAAGTTCTTCAAATATAGACGAAGGAGGCGTGACATGAGACAGACGGGGTAACGCTTTCTTTTTACTAAGGTTGGGCCAAACACACAGCCATTTAATATCAACATACACACAATTGTGACATTTATGTAACGAACAGTAAAACAGGCAGAAGGCGAAGTCCTTAGGCCAAACCGGTTTAAACCCCCAGTGACAATTGTCACTGAAAGTTCCAAGGCTGTATTCATATCTTCCTCTTATTATTTGTTATGTCTATGTGCTAGATGCAGGTAGTAGCTAAATGCAGGACAAAAGTAATGCAAAACGCTCCTCAAAAAGCTTTCTGCATTACTTTTGTCCTGCATTAAGCAACCACCTGCTTATAACGACACCCATGTTTAATCCTTAAGTGGTCGCATTAGAAGGGTTCTACAGTAACTTGTTATACCAGACCGCAATTTGGCTACTTTAGCTTTTTAATATTTACCTGATGAATATTCATGTTATAAATAGTACAATCATGAATCTTAATTTGAACATTCTTAAAAAAATATTAAAACGGACAGAAAGACTATTGATGAAACTTTAGAATCAGAGTCCATGCTTCTAAAACGTTTAGTTGAGTCTGAGTTTCGTTCTCAAGTTTTTGATTGGTCAGATTTGAGCCTTTGGCTCAAATCTGACCAATCAAAAGCTTGCGAGCTCAAATATGACCAATCAAAAGCTTGAGAACGAACTCAGACTCAACTTAAATGTTTCATAAACATGTAGAACCCAAAGAGGAGCCGCGTGATCTGGGTCTATTGTATTAGCTTAGGTGTATCTAATTAGTAAATGGTTTAGCTACTTAGGATAAGAAATTCATTCATATTCTATTGCATTATAGAAAAACAGTGTCCTTCATATAAACGCTTTTCACGCATTTGCAAACAGAGTACACCCAGATCCTATGGCTCCTATAGGGACCGCCTGATACGGGTCTACTCTATTTGCCAATGGAATTTTATAGATCTGTGTCTTTGTTTCTAAAATTGCTAAAACGTTCCACCTGCCACAATTCACTATGTTGTCCATGAATAAACAGTAGGTTTTGAAATTTAATCCCTTCCGTGCCACAATGATGGGTTTATGATATTACATGCAAACAGTTTGGATCCAGATGAGACGCCGAGTAACTCGGCGTCTCATCAGGATCCAAACTGCTTGATACTTTGTTTACTGTTTTATAAAGAACATGGAAGAAATGCACACACTTACACTAAAAATAAACGAAACTGTGCCCAGCAGACGACATTGCTGGCACCGAAAGGGTTAAAATACACTTACAACCGATAAAGGGTTAACTTACATAAACAGCAAAAGTCCAATGAAAACTCGCACCCATTTCCCCTTCGTCCTTGATTGATTCGACATGCTAAAATACTGAATACATTTGAACTGCATTACGACTTGAACTACGCTCGCGTTATTTGACACGTTGCTTATTTTGCACTTAAATGTATTCACATTGGAACCGTTTACTTTCCCTCAGTCCTTGCTGCTGTCTTACCAATGCTGTGTAAACGAAAATACATGTTATATATACTATTTACTATTAACCCTTTCAATGCTCATTATTCATATAAGAAATAATGACATCATGAATAGCTTTATAATGTTATGTGTATACAGGATGTTTTGGTATTGGTAGTCACCGTAGAGACATATCTATTATAAGTTCATAAGCAAACAGAGCAGACCCTGGGTATAATCATTATTTGTTTACAAAATTGTGAAAAGGTGTTTAAATGAGGATTATGGTAAATAGCTCATTAGTGACATATATGCGCGTTCAAACAAATATGCGATAACAGTATATCAACTGTAAACAGCCGTTCCACTTCTCGCATTTCATGTATAGTAGAACCTGTCTTAAGCGGTCATCAAAAAGAGGTCTACTTATAGGTCTGTACGGGAGGTGGTAGGTTAATGCATGTCAAAATATATGCAGAATGCTCCTATAGGAGCGTTCTGCATTACTTTTGACATGCATTTAGCAACCACCTGCTTTTTAAAACCCCTTTGCTCAATACATGTAAATGTTTTTTTTTCCGCTTAATACAGCTTCTACTGTATGGTGATTATAACCATGATCTTGCTACGCGCAACCTTACATACATTGGCAGACACATTGGATCCAGATGATGATTATAACCATTATCTTGCTACGCGCAACCTTACATACATTGACAGACACATTGGATCCAGATAATGATTATAACCATTATCTTGCTACGCGCAACCTTACATACATTGACAGACACATTGGATCCAGATGATGATTATAACCATTATCTTGCTACGCGCAACCTTACATACATTGGCAGACACATTGGATCCAGATGATGATTATAACCATTATCTTGCTACGCGCAACCTTACATACATTGGCAGACACATTGGATCCAGATGATGATTATAACCATTATCTTGCTACGCGCAACCTTACATACATTGGCAGACACATTGGATCCAGATGATGATTATAACCATTATCTTGCTACGCGCAACCTTACATACATTGGCAGACACATTGGATCCAGATGATGATTATAACCATTATCTTGCTACGCGCAACCTTACATACATTGGCAGACACATTGGATCCAGATGATGATTATAACCATTATCTTGCTACGCGCAACCTTACATACATTGGCAGACACATTGGATCCAGATGATGATTATAACCATTATATTGCTACGCGCAACCTTACATACATTGGCAGACACATTGGATCCAGATGAGACGCCAAGCTATTTAACACGCCAGTCAGTAGTGTCTTGAATATTTGAACGAAACAAACGCAAGTAAATAATATTGCATACCAGTGTTCAACAGGCTTTATTTTTCATCATGTGCGATAGAGTTAGGTTAAGCTTGGTAAATATGAGAGCCAGCGACTGGCTAAAGTTTTGTGATAAGATTTATGGAACCAGTCCATCTGTACACCATATGTAGGTTGATTAAGCATAAGATTGTTTTCCAATTTCATTTACTTGTAGATAAAGGGTTCATAAAACCTGGATAGGACAGTCGAAAAACACAGCCAGGGTCCATGCTTATAAAGCTTTTAGTTGAGTCTGAGTTTCGTTCTCAGGCTTTTGATTGGTCAGATTTGAGTTCTCAAGCTTTTGATTGGTCAGATTTGAGCCAAAGGCTCAAATCTGACCAATCAAAAGCTTGAGAACGATCTCAGGCTCAACTAAAAGCTTTATAAGCACGGACCCTGGTCTCATATGGTGCTATCTCTGAAGTATAATTATTCAACATAGGGTGAATACAGGAGTAACGCCTTCAAATGATATTAACCATTTCCTTCATTCGTGCATTTGCATACAGAGTTGACCCGGACCAGACGGCTCCTGTAGGAACCGTCTGATCAGGGCATGCTTTGTTTGTTATTGTTAGTTGATAGATCAATTTCTTAATTTATGAAATGGCTACACTGTTCCACTATAACTATTTTGCCCATGGAAATTCAATATTTATTGAAATTTGGAATAAACATAGGACAGTTAATTTGTGTTAAAAGGGTTCAAACCCATGGTAAGACAGACTGCGTTTAGATTAGAGAGACCCCGCCAGGTCTCATTTAGCGCTAGCTCAGGGTCCATGCTTATAATACATTTAGTTGAGTCTGAGTACGTTCTCAAGCTTTTGATTGGTCAGATTTGAGCCTCTGGCTCAAATCTGACCAATCAAAAGCTTGAGAACTCAAATCTGACCAATCAAAAGCTTGAGAACGAAACTCAGACTCAACTAAAAGCTTTATAAGCATGGACCCTGAAGTAAAGGAAAGTACAAAAATGTACCAGCCAGAAACAGTTGTTGTTGAATCTATCACTAAACTGCACATGGAGCAAGATAAATGGAGGTTCTATAATCACTATTCCCCGCTAGACTATATTTTAGACCATACCTCTTTACAATGAAGAAAATATTCCAAAATAGGGAATTAATATAATACATAAATATTTGAACTACTCTGATCTAATATTTCGACCACTAAGGGCCTTTTTCAAAGATTATCATGTCAAAATACACGTCACATGTTAGTTACATGCATTCAGCCATAAAATCAAAGAGATTTGAAAAAGGCCCTTAGTGGTCGAAATATTAGATCAGAGCAGTTCAAATACATACCTCTTTAAACAAATCTACCGAAAATGGGCATTTAATAGCGAAAAGGAACATTTTAGAATTGTCTAGCAGAAACCATTGTGATACAAGAAGCGTCACCAGGAGTTTGACGTCCTTGAAGTATAGGGTAAAACATAATGCGCAATAGTTATTTACATTGACCTACTGACCTCTTTTTCGCATACATTATAAGATAGATTTGCAAAAGGAAGAGAAATAATCTAGAGAGCTTCATTTGTACTGTCAACTATACACAATACACGAGATTGACCTATTAACACTTTCAGTGCGTGCATGCTCGTCTGCCTGACAACTTGCCGTCTGCTTCAAAAGTGGGAACTTGTAAAATATCTTTATTAAAGGATAAAACTAGTATCAAACAGTTTGTATCCTGATGAGACACCGAGTTAATCAACGTGTAATCGGGATTCAATCTGTTTGCACATGATATCACAGACCCATCGGCATTGAACTGAAGGTGTAAGTGTTGATTAAAACAGTTTTGCATAAGCACAGCGAGACCGGCCAGACGGCCTCTTTACCGCTATATTTTATAGTTCTCTAGATGTAACAAGTAAAATATTGTGAGTGATGCAGCATAACAAAGCTTACCCCATTATGTAAACCTAATTAGTTGCTTAATAAGTAAGTATGAAATGTTATATTGACTGAAGTGTTTAGCGTAATAAAAGCGTTTATTACTTGAGCATTGAAAGCAAAGTAGTTTTAAACAGTATCGACACTGGTAAAATACCAGTTGTATTTCGAGTATACTAGTATACGCAATATTAGTCTTATGATGCTGATATGAATTAATTATGCTAGGAAGTAATACGAAGAGCAAAAGTGGGGTATAGAAAAGGAACAACAAAATCAATGATTATTATATTTATTTCAAAAACGCTTCTAAATAATATTAAATAGTAAAGGCTCACTTTTGGTGTTCAGGGCATAATTAAAACAACGAAGTAAATGACAACGAGGGACATTAGTTAGTTGTTTGCTCCTGATAAAAGTAGAATCTTCCTTTAAAAACATTCCTTGCTACTTTTATTTTTAAAACAAATGTTTTTATCCTTGATGCACATGTCGACCAGGTAAAGTTTACATTGGGTTAATGAATAAATTATATGGATGAACTTAATTTTGTGAAAAGAAATAAGGACCTATCCTTGTTTGAAGAGTAGCACAGGGACATAAACAACTAATGTTCCTCATTACGGCATGCGCAAGATCAAGAATCATTAACCCTTCTCTTGCTGAATTTTAAAATTCATGTCTCCTTCTTTACCCATACACTGTTGTATAATTAGATATAGCTTCACTGTGTACAAGTATGTCGCTGTGCAATCACTGTAAATAGTGCAGACCCTGATGAGACAGCTCCCGCAGGAGCTGTCTCATCTGGGTCCTCACTATTTACAGGTAGGTATATTGACGTGCAAAATCAAAAGTGATTAACCTTTCCTCCTTTTATATATACAGAAGTTTATTTTTGGTGAATATTTTATTGAATAAATAATTTGGAAAAATAGATAAAAAACTAATTTTCACTGACATTATCGTATAAAGTTAACTCAGATGTACATTATTTTAATACAATTATATTTAAATGTATCATACGGAAGTCTTTAGGTTCTTTCAGATCTGAGTTTACTCTGCAAAGATGTTTAAATGTATCTGTGGGGGAAAAGGTTAAAAAACACGTGAAACAATCTAATCTACACAAGGAAAATAAAGTACCTTGTTATAGTCTACTTTCAGTCCAAATGACTGCTCAGCCGACTGTACATTTACTCCCCTGGTCATTGAGTCATTCGCCTACAAAATTGAGCACTGCTAACATATGGCGCAATCATGCAGCGGCAGTACCGGCTAGTGACCCTTACGCGTACCAATTTTAACCCCTGGGTGCGGGTGGGAGACACTGAAAAAGCGTCTCTGAAATGTCCGAGGGGTACCGAGATTTGAACTCCGGACCTCCGGATTGATAGTCAAGCATGTTACCACTAGACTACCGCACACCATAGGTACAGGTAACATAAGTTTTTATAAAGCAGTGATAACAAAAGAACAGTGTAATATACAATACTTTGTACTGTAAGTAAACAAGTCAACAACCTCCAATGAGACTATAGACATAAGTCGTCTTCCCAAAACCAAATTACTTTTATTTCCAATGTAAATATTGCTGACACCAAAATATGGATTATTTTACTAGGAACTACGGATACCTTACAGATATTGTTCTGAATTCACTAACGGTGCATATCCTGATCTGAGGGCTCATTAAGAATGCCCTAATGAACTTATTGGTTAAGCTATCATGACCAAAATGACAGATTTACAGATGCATATGATATTGAATAAGTATTGTCCATTTGGTATTACTAATGCTCAGGTCATATTCATCCAAGAACAACATTGTTAACAAATGCTCTAACTAATATATCGGCCAAGTGATCATGACTAAAATCTCAGGTGTACAATGCCATATGATGACAAAGAAGTATACAGAGCTTGAAAAAGATTCACAGAAAGATGACTTAGTAATGCTCCGGACAACACCGGACAGGCCGAGAACGAACAGACAGATTGATCATCAATAGACAGCGTGATTGCAGTATATCACCCTCAATTAGTTGGAAGGGGGGATAAAAGCTAAAATCATGGGAACAAACATCAGTAATTTTCACGTAATTTAAGAATGAAATGCACATAAATCATTGTGGTTAAATGGATTCTGGGCTGTTATTCTGGTGCCTCTTTCCAAATAGTCACGAACAGTTCGTAAAAACAAAACAATAGAATCACTGTTAATCACTTTGTTAATGAAGTTCAGATCTTCTTTGCTAAAGAAATCGTTAACTGAATACCCAAATACATAATTTCGACTTGTGAGTATATAGTACAATATACAGTATACATGCACATGCCGGTAGTTCCGTGCATTATATTTAACTGATGCATTTTTTTATCTTTTTCAGACAATATATTGCTATATGTTGCTATACATTTACTTATATGTGTACATATGCATTTCTATACTGTACCTTGGCAAATAGAACGGACCCTGATTCAACACTCCTGTAGGACCAGTCTGATTAGAGTCTGCTCCGGTCGCTTATGAAATAGAAAAAATATCAAACATATTTTTATCATGTCGCTATATAGCTCAATCATTGCCATTTGTTCCTTGTCATTTGCTCTGTATATTTCTTACTTGATATGTTTGCTCATTCATATTTGTCCGATATAAGTGTGTTTCCTCATTTTTTTCTTATCACAATAAAATTCCTATTTCAAAATGATGATTTTTTTAATTTTAAAATTTTCATAACTTTGTTATTCAGATTAAATAGGATACTTACTGACATTATTCCCCATACTTCACTATCATAATACTGCATATAATGGTGTTGAACGCTTATTTATCATCCTATCAAAAATATATAACTATTTGATATAATTCTGTGTATATTGGTACTTTCCGTTCAATCATTCTCACAAATTCCATTTATATACCTCTGAATGTATATCGATTGGACTGAATTTTGCGTAAAAATGACTTTATTTTATAATGGGGCCGAAACGAGCAAGCCCGAAACGGATTGGGATCGAATCGTTCATAACAAATCATCTCTTCCAGGCAGACGTTAAAAAGGTTATTCCAGTGCCTTAAAAGTGGGTAATACCAAACAATTACATACTCTGTACTGCGTGTTACTCGCAGCACAATAGTTTGTTTTTTTAAAACATCCGCATTTTTCTCCCTGGATAACTAATTTAGTATCGATTCTTCTGATAGTAACTGTTACAGTTTCTACAACTATATGCACAATCTTAAGGTAAAATGCTGCTACTACGCCTAAATTAACAAGTAATCATCAGGTTCGGTCTTACATTTGCCAAACGTTGCATACATCTGTCACGGCTATTGTTACCTGAAGGCACCCTTTATCGCTCAAAAATGTGTCAATATCACCTGGAGACTATTCTTCCGATGCTTTTACATCTCCCGCCGCTTCACAGGCAAACAGTTTGGATCCAGATGATACGCCTGGTGACACATCGGGATGCACACTGTTTGCCATTGTTTATCTTTAACATTTAGCCCGCTGAGCAAATTTATTTTTACATAATTGTTCACCTACTACATTTTCAAAATCCAAGCTATAATTATTGTGTCTACAAATATGCAATCAGGGTGTCAAACAGTTTAGATCCTAATGAGACGTCGAGTTACTCGGCGTCTCATCTGTCTCCAAATTGTTTGCATAGGTATCCACTCATCCGGCCATAGCAGGCTAAAGGTTTAGAAACGCCCTGTAAGAACACAAACCACAAGGAACATAAACCTCGCACATGTGTGCTATGCATTTGGCGGCACAAATATTGAAACAGACCAGACTATGTAGGAGTCGTATAATTGTGGTCTACTCTGTTTGCCAAACACTTGCCAAACAATTGTGGTCTACTCTGTTTGCCAAACACGAAAAGGCGTCTATATGAAGTAAAATATTCAACTGTTAAATATCGCCTCTCTCCAGGATAAATAAGATGTTTACTGCAATAGGAAATACATACTTACCTTTAAGCACACAATGAGATAATCAGTACTAACATTACAAATGTTACAACGGAATTCCCTATTGTGTGCAAAGAGGTAATTTGACCGAGATCCCATTTGTTTGACATTCCCTTGTCGTATACGTGGAAAACCCCTGTAAGAAATCTTCGTGGGGAATTTGTGATGTGAATATTTGTTAGAAGGATACAGCATAACTAGGGTTAAATAATATTAAACAATGTATGTGCTCCCTCCCTACAACGGTCCTTTCAATAACGATCCCTCCTTACAACAACGCATGTCACTGTTTCCGAAACAACAAGGCTCCAGAAACAACTTTTTTCCATCGTATTTTCTTTATGCCTCCATCAAACCCTATGTTGTAACCACTCTTTAGAATCGTCACTTTGTGACGATTCTAAAGAGTGGTCACAATATAGGGTTTGATTGAGGCATAACGGTTTTAATTCTTGAAATATACCTGATCTGGGGATCTGTAAACAAGCTAATTATGTTTGATTTCCCCTCCCTATAACGACTCCCTCTGAACAACACATTCAGTCTTCGTATCCCAAAGGGTGGCGTTGTAGAAAGGGAGCAATGTATGTGCTGTGGATTCTATATACATGTACAGTACAACACGTGTAACATGTATAAATATTGTTTTAGGCTAATGAAAACAAATATGTGTTGCTAGTGTACCAGTTCTCAGTAAACTTGTCTAACTGTATTAGTCCGAAAGGAAAGCAAATGACCGAAACGAACAAGGACTCAGAGAGCTATAGATAAATGTGCGTAAATTTAGTGGTAAGTTAACGCTTTACTCCATGACTATTCATAGAAGAAATAATGACAGCATGCATATTGATTAGATTATTTGTTATTATTGTGGTGTGCGGTGGTCTAGTGGTATCGCGTTTGACCACCAATCCGGAGGTCCGGGGTAAAAATCCCGATCCCTCACGGAAATTGCAGATATGCTTTTCAGTGGCTTCAACCCACACCTGCGCTCCACCCAGGGATTAAAGAGTCACTAGCCGGTATTGCGGCTGCATGATTGCGCTATATGTTAGCAATGTTCAATATTTTAGGCGCGTGGCTCATTGACCAGGGGAGTAAATGAACAGTCGGCTGAGCGGTCCTTCGAACTAAAAGTAGACTATAAGTAGATACTTTACTCTTTTTTATTATATAACATTCAGACAGGACATTTTTGCCCTGGCAGAAATTGAAGAATTATCTATAATAGATCATAAAGACACAGAGAGTCCCTGATCAGACGGCTCCTACATGCATAGAAAAACGTATATATAGAGTAAAGGGTTGAAGACTATTATGTTAATATTTTCACCACTTTTGCGTAATAAGTTGACTTTAGAATCGGAATTATATGTAAGTGACTTGAAAATATATTAATGCTAAAGCGCATTGTAAGATTAGATGTGTATGTATCGAAAAAGAAGAGTATAGTGGAACTTGGATATCACGAACTCGTATGATTCGAACTTCGAGATAACTCCAAATAAAAGTTCGGTCGTTCCGAAATTTGAAATAAAGAATTGCTCTTCAATGTACAACGAAGCATGTCTAGAAACATATGTGATAGCTTAATACAGGTCTTAAGTAATACTGAATGCTCCTACAGGAGCTTTCAGCATTGCTGTATACCTGCATTAAGTTATGAACCTGATAATTTGCCCATTTTAGACATCGGATAACTCGAACTTTTGTTATCTCGAAGTAACTTGTGTGGTCCTTTGAAGTTCGAAATATCGAAGTTGAGCTGCATTTATTACCTAGGAACCCATTGGAAACACACTCATTATACACCGGAACCTGTTGTAAAAATCAACTATAGTTTCACTGTGATATATCCAACTTCAAGGGACCATACGTGTTTCTAGATATGCGCAGTGATACATCTTCGAACAATTCTGATTTTAAAGTTTGGCAGGTTCGAACGTTTACTTCGAGTTATGCCTAAGTGTGAGTTATACGAGTTTAAGAAATGTACTTGTAATTTGCCGTAAGGTTTGCTTGTGTAAACATCTAATGAATTTATTCCAGCTATAAGATTGTTTTTCTAAAAAAGACACCTTTTCGAAAGAATAGCTTGGTTTCCCGTATTCAACAGGTGGTTGCTTAACCAGTTCCCTCATATACACGCAGAATGTAGATTTTCTTTGTAGAATTAAAGTGTCATATCTAAAACTAATATAAATTCTTCCAGTATAATTATAAATTTTCATTATAGAATTACAGTTTGTTCATGGACAGACTGTGATCGGAATCTGTACTAGTAGATCAGAGCCTGTCCTAGGAGTAATTGCGATCGCAATCTGTCCTAGGAGAATCGACGATTGTCCTGAATCGTAATTTCTACTGTGACATAGACAAACGTCATATTGACAGGAAAGATAGAGAAATCTTTCGAAAATAATGTCATCTCTTAAACTCAAGAAACAGTGAAGACCGTGAATGGTAAAAGGGGGGGGGGTAGAGTTTGGAAAGGGTGGAGGGCGGTACAAACTACAATGTATTAAATTGCGTCGAAACGGTATCTTATTGAAGTAATCTTTGCTTTTTAGAACAGGGAGAGGCAAACCTGTACGGTTACCTAGTCCAGAGACATGGTGAAATAGCTTTGGAATTTGATCAACTGCATAAAACATTCAAAGTCTTGTGTGCAGGTGAGTAGCAGAAAAACTGCAACGATCATATAACCCATTCGTAACTTGTCTTATTCCGTCTGGGTCCGGAATAAAGTATTTGTTTAAATGCTGAAGAGAAGTGTATCAAAAGAAAACCAATCGAATAAAAGCTGAAGAAGAAAAAACCTTTATGTGTTAGATATCTATGATCCGATGTTATTCGTCAATGTATTAGTATTAAGTCGGGTTGCTATTTAATTTTGTAATTGTTCAACATAGGCCGATACTATGTCGCTGTATAATTATAATATAAGTATCATAGAAAACGGCTTTTTGTGTACCATAGGGCATGCTTCGAATATATCCAGACTGACACTCTTTATAATACATGTACTTACTGACCATAACAAAAACTAAGTGTTATAATGTTATTGAAAATGTGCGTTTGTAGTAGTGACTATCACTTTAACCCTTTTCTTCATATAAACACCTTTTTAATACATCTGCAAACAGAGTAGACCCATATCAGACGACTCCTGTTTGCTTATGATATTATATAGATATGATTCTAGACAATCTGCCATAGCCAAAACTTACTGTGTCCATGTGCTATTATAACAATTAAACTGATTTATATTCTATGTAACATTATTTGTTCTTTGAATATTCATGGAGTAAAATATTAAAAAGTTTATATGCATGCAAACCCAGACCAGATGCCACTTTCTAAGCTAACATTTGTTACTACACTTTCAAATAATCCCACGACGTTCATATCAACAACACTTGCCACGGAAAACAACAAAGGGTCAGAAAATAGACATCAAGAAAAAGCTAAGGAAACAGTCAAACGTGAGTAGTGTTACATCGGTAAATACATACAAACACTATTATACTTACAGCTTTTTTGCAGATCATATATCCAGCGTTATCAAAAATGAGAATGTCCATGTACAATAATGCTGGTTGGGTGATAGCTATTCCATTAAGACGTAAATCACGGAATCAACGTATAGCGTACTAAACCTGCAAAGTGATAGTCTCTAATTGCAATTTAAATGCATACACGTTACATAAATCATTTGTTTAAATACTAAAAAGAAGTATATCACAAGAAAACCAATCGAATAAAAGCTGAAGAAGACGAATTTTTAAAGTTTCACTATATTTTCGAATTATCGAAATTTTACTTTATTTTCGAATTATCGTTGTTTTACTTTATTTTCGAATGATCAGGATTTTACAATACGCGAGTTAGATGTAGTGATTGTTTTGTTACTGTTGCAGAGGGTAAGGCATTGCATGTATATATATTTACCTTGTTTATTTCTCTGTGTAGTTGTCCTTTAAATCTCTATCCCAGGAAGTGTCACCCTTACATTGATTGTGGCCTTTATCTGTTGCAAGAAACGGTACGATACCACTGAATATAAATATTTACTATGGAGATGTCCAGATAAGATGCGTAAATTAAAAAAAAGAACAACTTCTTTATTTCTCCACCAAACCCTATATTGTGACCATTCTTTAGAATCGTCTCGAAGGAACCCTTTGATCAGGGTCTGTTCCGTTTGCCTATGGAACTACATATTATCTTATCATACAGTTTCTGATAAGGTAAAAACATCATGTGCTTATGTACAATTATCTAAACATCATCTAATCAATATTTATGGTGTAATTATGCATTAATATTCATGAGGTAAAGGACAACATACCTTTGTTTCCTATTGGGGGACCCATACACAGATTGTTTACTGTGATACAATAGAACCCGTCCAAACGTCACATTTAAACACGTGGAACAAAACCAATAAATCGTGAGATAGGAATAAAATATTAGCTAATACACCAGTTATTAGAGTTAACCCTTTAATCCATAGATACACCTTTTAATCCCTTAACAGAGTAAACCCAGATCAGACGGCTCTTGTAGGAACTATCTGGTCAGGGTCTGCTCGGTTTGTTTTGACATGATCAGCTCTCGTTTTGATCCGTTAGCTCAAAAATACGTCTTTAAGCGTCTTAACAAACAGAATAGAACAAGATTAGACGGATCCAGGAGCCGACAGACCAGGGTCTGCTCTATGTGCTTATGGACATATATAGATCTGATTCTACAGTTTTTACAGGGTTCATACCTTAACTGTTCATATGCCATAAGTTTAACAATATTAGTACTTACTTTATCTCGGACATGAATATTCATGAAAGAAGTAGAGTGTTAAAATATATTTGTAAAAAATGAGTAAAGTTAGTGCATATAAATGTAAGAATGAGGGTGTTCACTGAAAATTGCATTTGGTAGAATTTGTCTTAAGCGGTCATCAAGTTATGGTTCTGTAAGGCAGGTTGTAGCTTAATACATGCCAAATGGGCTTTCTGCATTAAGCAACCACCTGTTTGTCATGACTCCTATGTTCAATACACGAATAACCGCTTAGGATAGGTTCTGCTACATTCTCGGTATTTACTTGTTATGTTTTACAAAACTTTTTTTTGTATTTGAAAACGTATACAGCCTGAGTCGTAACTCGCGATATGCACAAGTTTACGCACGTGCGCTACATCAAATCTGAAAGGTGCAAACATTATTATGGTAAATCTAGAACACCATTCGTAGGTTAAGTGGGTTGACTTTGATAAACCTCTTGTCATGTAAACTGTAAACCCATTCCCTCATATTGAGGCATTATGATAATAGTCACCTGTTGAAAGCATTGTGATAATTAGAACATTTGCTCCTATAGGAGTAAAGCTCTATTTATCACAATGGTTTCAAAATTACACGTTTCTAAATTTTCAAGGGGGAGCATGTCCCGGGCCCCTATAGCCACGGTGCGTTCATTACATTTGAATTCAGCTACGCTCCTGACAGCATGACATTGGCGCAAGTGTTTCATCCCATCTATATGCCTATTGATGCCCAATATATATCTACTACGGAAACACAATTCATAATTGTAGGACAAAAGCAAAACACTCCAGGCAAAACGCCACTGTATCAATGGACTACAGCCAGGTCCAAGATTCCATTGACACCGGGTATGTTTACAGTACACCTTTTGATACGTTGGGATATACACGTAGAGAACCAAGTAATCCAAATGACGATGCCGACAATGCCTATGACGTCACAAACGCTGGCTGGACAGCAAGCCATATTGGTAACAGATCTGCAGAAGGTGAAACTGTGTACAAGAAACTGAACATGCTCTCCGATGATGATTATGATCACACAAATCTGAAGATCTCCATTGGCTCTGGAAAGTCTGGACAGCGTACCAGGCACCATGATGAGGGTATCTACAGTATCGCTAGTAATAACACTGGCAATACGTACGATACAAGCGCGGTCAAGGGCGGTCAAAGGGTGTTGGAGAATGAGTACAGTATTGCAAATTGTGGTGAGGCATATTCTAATACATGTACTACCAATGTGGCAAGAAACAAGAGTGAACCAACAGACAATATATACGAATAACCAATACACTGACGGCGGATGTTAATGTAGACATGTTTTATGGGTGTTATATAGACCTAAACTGTTTGCGACGTTGTCAACAGTTTCGGACATGGCGTAACATTTGTTAACTCGTTTAAACATTTCCTTCATATAAACCCCTTTCACGTCTTTGCAAATAGAGTAGACCCTGATCAGACGGCTCATGTAGGAGCCCTCTGATAAGGGTCTGTTCTGTTTGGTTATGAAATACAAATAAATGTGACACTACAGTATCTAACAATTTCATAAATGCATCATGTGTTTACATGCCATTATAAAACATCAGCCAATAGATCTTTATGATGACATTATTTCTCACATGAGTATTCAATAGGGACAGGGTTAACAGTATTTATTAGTTGCTGATGAACATGGTCTCGGCATCTCAGCATGACCCAAACTATTCGAATCTTTAACACTTTCACCACCACAGTCGCATAAATGCACCACGAAAAAAAGTGCAGTCCCAGATCAGACGCCGCCTTTTCAAGGCGGCGTCTGATCAGGGACTTCACTATTTTGTATCAATATTCCTTTAAATTTTGCTTTTATTTATCTCATGTCCTTATTTTACTGAATGATTTAACAAACTTTGATTGCTGACGACAATTAGAAATTTTGCGCCGAAAGGGTTAAAACAATATTTAGAAATAAATGGAAAACTATTGGTCAAATTTATAGATAACTGCTACGTAATGTTGAAAAAGTATTATAGTATGGATGAATTTATCACTTCGAAACGTCATGTATGGAACATCAGACCAAACAATTGAACTATTTGCATACTGTTTGCATATCTCAGATCATGTGTGTATCGCAGAGAAAGTGTTAAGGCTTCAGTGCGTTTGCACTCTGTAGCTAAAACAGTACTAATTGAAAGAATTGTGAAAGTCCTCTAAATTACAGCTGCACAGTAAACATGTGTATAGTCACTTTGAAGCACTCAAAATGACTGATTCTGGTTATACATGGTTGATTAATGTAGGATGAATGCTACGTACAATGAAAAACAGGACCCTTCTGCAAGCCCTTTCTCCTTCATTAATTATTTTGCGCCCAAATGTTGTCGTCTACAAACTTTGTCGTCTGCTGCAATTGTTCATTTTTTTTAAATATTTATTCATATTTGCTCCCAAAACATAGTCACAGTAACATACATGTTTGATACACGGCGTCTCATCTGGATCGAAACTGCTTGAAATATTTCTCTTTTTGCATTTCTACTTTTGCTTTCGAGGGATCACCCATTTTCAGAATATTTGTTTGAATTTGGTTAAAGCCGTACTTACTGATATTTTTATATTCAAAAGTTGAAAGGTCACATCTAGCACAATTGAGGTCTGGAATCCTACCACTAAAATTGAAACAGGGAGATATGCGGGTCTTCCAGTACATGCAAAACACAGTTTCTGTGAGGACAATATAGTTGAAGATGATCCCCATCTCTTGTTACATTCTCCAAGATACAACGATTTATGACGTCATTATTTCTTACATGAATATTGAACAGGGAAATGGCTAATGATAAAGCGTGACAATTATGCCTTTAACCCTTATCCCGCTATCTGCGATATAACCTCTTTTGTAAACAACTTAGACAAAGATGAGACTCCTCTCCAGGTGAGTTACTCGGCGTCTCAACTCTATTTGGTTTTGCAAATGCAAACCAGGTGGCGAACAGTGTGTTCCGAGCTAAAGTTCTGATAACCAGGATTCGTGTTAACCCATTTGCTTAGTCCATTCTTTATCTAAGGGATGCCTGGCCTAAACTGTTTCAATTTCGTTTTGTTTTATATTGAAATTCCTGTCAGAAAACAATGTAGACTCTGGTCAGACGCCGCATAATGCCGGTTACCTGTGTCCCATATATGGGATCGTGGGCACAAATGGTTTACGCTCTACACTGTGTGAAAAACTCTAACCTTTAATGTGCTGTGTAATTAAAACCAACTCCTCCTTTTCTGGGTATTAATTGTTATCAAAATAGTGTATCAAATCTTATCACTGAATAAAATTATTTTTATGACAAACAGTGCAGATCCTGACCAAAGGATTCATCCAGGAAACCTTTGATAATAGTATGGGCTACACTGATTGTCAGCTACCGCACATTAAGGCAGTTATCCTTCTAATGTAGAATTTATGCCGAACAATGCATCTAAACGTGTCCGCTGCCAAATGAATTTCATCTGCTAACAGTATCGTCGCTTCTTTTTCAAAGTGGCATTTTCTTCAATTTAACTACAAAATAATGTCAAACAATCTGGATCCTGGCGAAACGCCAAATCTCCCTATGTATCGACTGGATTTAAAACATTTGAAAAAATAATCACATAATTGCCTGTTAAATATTTCCCTGTTTAAACCGTTCCCTGTTCTATGTTTATTCCAAATTTAAATTGCTACTTTTTATTTATGGACAAACTAGTTTTAGTGGAATATGGAAGACGGGACATTGTAGCCATTTTAGAAAATAAAGAAACAAATTTATCGAATTCCATTAGCAAACAGAGCAGATTTTGAACAAACGGCTCCTATAGGAGCCGTCTAATCTGTGTCTACTCTGTTTCAAATGCGTGCAAACACGTTTATTAAAAAGAAAGGGTTCAAAACATAAATATAATCTATAATGATATAGTAAACCTCTGTATTTATAGATTAGAAATATCGATAAAGGAACAGCTCATTGGCCATCCACCAGCAGTGTGCTATTCTTAATGTTTGATATAGATATGTGTATATGTATATGTACTATATATAGTTAAATAAAATACATATTTATTTTGATTTATTTCTACAAAAGTTAAACGCTTGTTACAGAAGCTTCTTTAGTTTCATGACGTTTCATTGTTTTGTTTCATGTGTAGACGTTATTGGTTAAAGGTTAAATACGTAATAAATATATATGAGGCCATTCAGCTTCGTAAATAAATTTATAAAAGATCAAACAAGATATAAAAAAAATAAAAACAACCTACTACGACATGAAAATATTCCAAAGATAGGGCATTTACTTTTCATATTCAGCTCTTACTTTCTAATCATGTTGTGCAAATGTGTTTCCTAACACCAGGCAGATTTAAGAAGAACTGGAAGTGTTCTATTGCAACATAAACGCTTTAGACCTGCGTTGGACAATGTTATTGTAAAACAGTTGTCCATTACATATAAATGGCAGAAGTTTTAGATCTAAAAACATTGTTAAATTTAGAAATATGCAATGATATATTACGGTTTAATGTTTGAGTAAAACATGTTGCTTTATGGATTTGTTAGTCAAAGGTACCGGCAGTTAACTATGCTTTAAGTATATGAATTTTTACCCTTATCAAATATTCGCAAATGTAGTTGCAAATGATAAACTAACGCTTGAGTCGCAGATGCAATCAGCTTTGACCCAGATAAGACGCGGAATATTCGACATCAATAAGACGCGGAATATTCGGCATCAATATGTTCTCTGGCGATTGTTCGATTCAAAAGTAGTGAAACTTGCATCAGATCGAAATTAAACCCATTTGCTCCCAATGGATTCTTCCATGCTTATATATTGGATTAGTCCATTATTATATAAGGGGTGCCTGGTCTAAATTTTCAATTTCGTTTTGTTTTATATTGAAATTCCTATCAGCAAACAGTGTAGACTCTGACCAGACGCCGCATTGTGCGGCGTGTGATCAGAGTCTACACTATTTGCCTATGTCCCATATATGGGATTGTGCGACCAATAGGGTTAATATCAGTGAAACCTGTATATGCCATAGTTACATAGCATAGTTTTATTACACTGCATTAATTAGTAACTAGCGTAGACGTCATAGGTGAGGTGACTAGAATATTCTTTCGGTAGGCAAAATGAAAAAAAATAATCCATAGAATATTAAGGGAGATAAACATGCAATAGGTTATTCCTTAACGCTATAAGAGTTATCTCCCTTAAATCAAACAAAATTATCAAAACCAGTGCCTGTTAAATTGAATTCTCAAGTTACAAACAGTTTGGATCCAGATCAGATGTCTAGTAACTCGGCGACACATCAGCAACCAAGCTATTTGACAATCATTCAATAGTTTCTCACAATTTTAATCCAATCGGACGTTGTCAAACTTGCATTATATCAATATTATAGCAGACAATTTGTTGCTGTTGTTTTTTTGTTTTGTTTTTTTTATTTCTTAAGGGTTTGTGTTGGGGGGGGGGCAGCGGGTTTAGTATTAACCACAGGTTGCAGTATCGAAAGCAAAATTATGAGTTTACACACAAACGTTTTCAATTAATTATTTATCAAGTTTTACCAAGCTCGGTAATCTAACTATGTAGTAAGGTTATTTACTCTCTTGAATTTCAGAGTACTATTGAATATAACCACAGTCTCCCTTTAGGCTAAATATTCAAAGTGGGATTGTTGATCTGTTTAACCCTTTGCAAAAGTGTAGACCAAGGTCATATTAGGACAGAGTACACCGTGAACAGAAGGCTCTTCTGGGATCTCTCTAATTGGGGTCTACACTGTTTGAAAATACCACTGTTTTTTCTTTAATCTTCGTAAATACATGTACATGTATATGTAATCAGATTAATCTCTTATTTGTACATGGATCCAAGCTACCTAACTCTTTCATCTATTTAAATACTGCAGCACCCCTCTAAACAGGAATTCTATTAGGGAATAATTTAGATACTTTAAGGCCGATGAAAGTATGCTTAATGTATAGTGAAAACCATGGAGCTTTCTACACAACTTTTAACCAAATTCCCTAATATTGACTTTTGACGACTCTGTAAAAGTCATTTTGTGAAACCAGTGTGATAAATATAGCTTTTGCTCTTATAAGAGCAAATTCTCTATTTATCACTATGGTTTCAAACTACAAAATTATAACATTTTCCTTTTCTCTAGTTAATGCTCCTTTTCGGTATATGTAGTCAAACAGGTTGTATCTAAAATATCCTATGAGGTAATGCGTTAAGCTGTCACTTGTCTGTATTAACAAAATCTATACTACATTAAATGTGCGATTTAGAGGGTGAGTTATTCTATTTATTTGATTGAGGCAAATTCCTGAAAACCTTCGTGATAATGCCAATATGGTAAATATAAATAATTCAAGCTACAGTAAATCCTCTCTAAACTGGTCGTTCAGTTTAGTATAAATATCGGTCTTGCAGGCAGGTGGCCGATTATTGCTTATCCATGAGCTTTCTGCATGACGTTTGCCCTGCATTAAGCAATCACCTGCCTAAAAGTATCTAAATTCGTCTACACTAGAAGTCCGGTTTAGAAGGTAGGGGGTTACTGTAGATCTTATTCTACAAGTTCTGCAATGACCATGAACGTTCATCAATTAACTCTTTCAGCGCCAATGTCGCCTGTTGGCATCAATGAAAACAGTTCAGTCCCAGGTCAGATGCCGCCTTTTCAAGGCGGAGTTTGACCTGGGACTTCACTGTTTTCTGTTTTATTTTAGCCCAAGCATAAAGGTTTTTAAAAACAAATGTTTTAATAATGTACCTTTATTATTTACTTTAGAATCATATTTAATATGAAATTATTATTGCAGACGACACTTTTAAATTTTGGCGCCAAAAGAATTAAAGATCAAAAGGTGAACCGTTTAGGTTGCTTTATCTCAGACTAGTGTCACTTTGTATAACAGGTAAACATAATATTATGCAGGCTATTTGTTTAAAAATTCATATACTGTAAATATTCGATACTACGAACACTTAAATACATACCATTATTGATTTTTAACACAGATGGCAGCTTAATGCAGGGTGAAATTCATGCAGAAAGCTCCTCAAGGAGCTTTCGGCATGACTTTCACCCTGCATTAAGCAGCCACCTGCCTACAATGAAATCGATTCTTCCACACTAAAATTTCGTAGTATCGAGTTTTTACTGTATAACAGAACTTTCCGTACACGATTTACATGTTGACATATTTAGAGCTCTACAAAATTTAGACCTTTACCTGTTGAAGTGGCATGACACTCATTTGAAAAAAGATTTGGACCCAGATGAGACGCCGAGTAACTTTGCGTCTTATCACGATCAATGCTGAGTGATACTCAGTCAAACTTATCTCAAACGTTTTATTGAGACTATGTAGCATATCAGCGATTGAGCGGACATTTGTATGCGGGTTAAGGGCTAAATCCTTATCGAACATAGAAAAAAGAATAACAAACAACAGTAGCAAATAAAACAGAACAACAGCAAAACAAACAAACTTGGTGTGATTCCAAAAAACAACGTCTGGCAACCGTTGTTAAGGTAACGATAAATGACGCAAATCTGAAACAGCAGACTGGATTCCGTGCATATACATGTAGTGCATACATATCAATCACGTGGAACGGAAACAACATTTTCTTCTGAACAGAGGTCCCAGATAAGATGCATAAAATTAAAACATTTTCAAGAAAAGCTTCTTTATTTCCCCCATCAAACCCTATGTTTTGACTACTCCTGAGAATTGCCTCGAAGAAGTTTGGTGGATAAATTATGATAAATAACGATTTAACCCATTACTCCATAAGTATGCTTTTTTGCGCCTTTGCAAACAGAGTAGATCAAGAACAGACGACCCCTAAAGGAGCCGTCTGATCAGGGGCTGTTATTTTTGCTTATGGTAAAATATAGATCTGATTCTGCAGTTCCTGCCTTGACAAAAAAATGTATGTGTTAATATGCCAGTTTAAATATTAATCTACAGTACAACCTCTCTATAACGGCCACTAAATTACATAAAAAATCGTGTTAAATGCAGATGGCTGCTTAAAGCAATGTGAAAGGAAAACAGAACGCTCCTATAGGAGCGTTCTGTTTTACTTTCACCTTGCTTTTAGCAACCACCTGTCCTAGATACCGACAAATTAACACAATTTAGTGACCGTTATATAGAGGATTTACTGTATATGTTGCCCTGATTAGCCTGCTTTATAAAATATGTCTGTTAAAATTGAAAGCGATCGCATGTTATGAGTTTATGACTTGATCACCGATTTGATCGAGCTAATGCAGAAACTGGTCATGCATTATATTGCATTTTCGGGACATGCGATTTCTATTTGTATTCAACCCTGTTTAATATTCGTGTAAGAAATAATGACATCATGAATATTGATAAGCTGAAGTTTTATAATGGCAAATATGCCCAAGACATTTTGGTATTGGTAGAAATTGTAGAATCTATTATTAATCCACAATGGACATTGTGACCAGGGACCGGTCAGACGAGCAGCGAATATGTGATTACCAATGCAAGCAGCTTGGATCCGAACAGGACACTGAGTACCTCAGCGTCACGTCTTTTTAATAGAAATCAAAGTTATTTTGGAAATCTTGACTGATGGCATTTCTGGCATTCTACAATTACTAAGCGTGGAAAGAGTGGGGAGTCGAATCACCAGGGGCAATTGTTATGTAATTACTCTTATGCTGCATTCGGGGGAAACTGTCTGGCTGAAATCATTATAACCCTTTACACGTAACTGTTTTTTGCTTATGGGACGATATACATATGACCGTTCAGTTTCTGTCATGGTAAAAACTCCCTTTTTCGTAATGTCATTATAAAAACAGCTACTTGATATTCACAAAGTCATGATGAATTATATTTATCTTCATAGGAGTTCAAGTACGGCACAACTGTTAGCCTAGGGGCTATAATTGAACCCCACTTCCTAGCGGGATTCTTGTACACCTATATTTTCTTAAAGCTTAGGGTATATGTTAACAAGTTCCGGTTGTTGGACGAGTAAGTGATGCTGGATAAGCATATGGTCAGCGTGTTTCCATGGCAACCGCCAACATTTCGAAGTGTCACCATTAGCGTCATTAAGATGCCAACACATCATTTATTTTGTTTATAAAAAATCCGAAATAGTTTTAAAATAATATCAATATGCTTATTACATGTCAGGCGTCTTTTATTAATAATTTTGCTCATATGCATAATCATGAATATTAATGATAATATGAAACAAAATGCCTAAATTGTTAAAAAGATACCTTATTTAGCAAATGAGTATGTTATCCTTATTCAATTTTTATATTAAAAGGGTTCAAATGACACATAAATATTGTCTAGTCATTTATTTATTCATTTTCTGCTCCATATATGCACAGTTTTACTTCAGTATAGCAAAGAAAGTCGGTGGGGTAAAATGAGCCCACAAAATGTAACAAATGCTATTTTGTCAATAAGTGGTTTTGAGATGAATGACAAAATAAATTTGCACATGATAATTACAACAACGTTCTCTATGCACACAATCGTCCCAGTTTAAAAACAAACTGCTATTTAGCTCAATTGCATATTCATAAATATTAATGAGAATCTAAAACATGTTTAAATTGTTAAAACATGACCTTATTTATGAGCAAATGAGTATGTTATGTTTATTCATTTTTCATATTCAGAGGTTTCAAAAGACACATAAATGTTGTCAGGTCATTTGTTTATTCATTTTATGTTCCATAGAAACACAGTATTGCCACAGTATAACAAAAAAATGGGTGGGGTAAAATGGCCACACACAATGTAACAAATGCTATTTCGTCAATAAGTGGTTTTAAGATGAATGACAAAGTAAATTTGCATATGATAATTACAACAACGTTCTCTATGCACATAATTGTCCCAGTTTGAGAACAAGCTACTATTGTGCTAATTTGTTTGGGCTCCTCCTGGCTTTTCCCCACCAACCCAACAGCCTGTCTGGCCTCCATACCACTCAGGGCCTGTGGTGAGTTCGACTGAGGGAGTGGCAGTCCTCGTCCTTGCCCACTCACAGTCCACTATTCAGTGCCTGTTGGGATCCTTCTGTCCGGATACCGCCGTCTGCCACAGTCACCAGGGTGTAGTCTGAAGGGGAGCAGGAGTCCTGTCAATAATGGAAATAGTTTTATGAGAACATTAAATATAGCATGTACATTTACAGTATGAGAAATGATAACAAGAGCTGTCCTCAGACAACACGGTCCACTTTATTTAGTGCTGGATAGTGTAGTGGAATTCTAAGTCGGAAAGGGGAGATAACTGTAGCAAAATTAATTTTAGGATTGCCTGCCCTTGTGAAATGGGCCCCCCTTATAATAGTTAAGATGCGTACCATATTTCAACCAAATATCTTGGACAGGTTTTGAGACATTGACCTTAACATAAAACTTATCGAAAAAGGGGCATAACTATGGCAAAATTAATGCTAGGAGTACCTGCTCTTGTGAAATGGGTTTCCCTTGTGATAGTAAACATGCATACCAAATGTTTACCAAATATCTTGGATTGTTTTTGAGAAATGGACCTTAACAAAAAGGTTAACCAACGCCGACGCAGATGCCGACATCAAAGCCGACGAGAGGGTCATGACAGTAAATATGTTACGAAATTGATTTTATGTTGCAGATATTATCTAAATAATTATATTCATGCCTTATGAAAAATGTTTCCCAATATATAACTGAAAATATACCTTGTTGTATGTATATTAAGGCTAAGTCGTTTCTTATTTACAGCTACAAGGGATATAATTCTTGCCGTTTTTTGTTCAGTTCAAAGTTATCCTTTCGTTTTCAAACATGTTGATCGACATAAAATATAATCATTTTAAGCAATGTGGCATGAGATCTTGTCATTTTGGACTCCATGATCTCTTCAATACAAAAAACATAAAAACGTAATATTACGAATTCAGGGGCAGATAATCAATCGCATACTGTAGGCTTAATCAGCATCCATATAACATCCAACAAGTGACATTCGATTGAGGATATATTAAGCTTTACAGGGATAAAGGTGTCATTAAATCATGCTAGGGGGGGGGGGGGGGCGCTAGGATACAGCTAACCATGGAACTATGTACTTTAACAAGGATAAAATATCGCCAATTTCAAACTTTAACACTTTCCCTCATATGAGAGCCTTTTCATGCCTTTGCAAAAAAGGGGAAACCCAGATTAGAAGCCGTTTGATCAGAGTTTGCTCTGTTCGCCTTCACAGTGAATTCATAGTTTCTGTCCACGTACAAGACATCGGTAGTCCATGTACCATTAAAACGAGTCAGCTGATAAATATACATGATATAATTACTTCTATTCTTATATAGAAACACATGTGACAAATGAATGCCAGGCGCGGATTAAGAGGGGGGGGGGGAGAACCGGCTTACGCCCCCCCCCCTAAAATTGCCAACACAATATTTTAGTAATATTTTATATCTGTATACAGTAAAACCTCTCTATAACTACCACTAAATTGTGTTATTTAGTTGGTATTTAGAGCAGATGGTTGCTTAAAGCAAGGTGAAAGTAAAACAGAACGCTCCCATAGGAGCGTTCTTTTTTACCTTCACCTTGCTTTAAGCAGCCACCTGCCTATAACACAGCTCTTTTTCAACATGTATTACAAACACACTATTTATTTATGTCATCTAACATAAAAATCTACGCCCCCCCCCCCTCAAAATACCTTCTACGTCCCCACCTAATCTGAAATCCTGGATCCGCACCTGAATGTAGGTCTAAAGTAATTATGAAATCTCCTGTAGGAGCTTTCAGCATTATGTTAGACTTGCATTAAGCTGTGAACTGGAGCAATGGTTCAGATTAGAAATCGGATAACTCGAATTTTGTATATCTCGAAGTAATTTGTATGGTCCCTTGAAGTTCGATATAGCGAAGTTCAACTCTAATTTTGTATAATTTTGTTTTCGAATACAGGATCTTTTGGCCAATGCAGACATTACAGAATCAGGTCTCTATAATCCTATATTCATATAGAACAAGGACTGATCAGATGGGTACTACAGAAAACCTTTGATCTGGGTCTACTCTGTTTACAAAGGCGTGTATTAGCGTTTATATCAGGGAAAAGGGTAGCTAGACTAGTTGTTTGTTATGCATTTGGCTGCACACATATTAAAACAGAGCAGACTTTG
Source organism: Azorinus chamasolen (assembly GCA_963576725.1). Classification (NCBI taxonomy): domain Eukaryota; kingdom Metazoa; phylum Mollusca; class Bivalvia; order Cardiida; family Solecurtidae; genus Azorinus; species Azorinus chamasolen. The sequence goes on along the minus strand of OY755238.1, from coordinate 30,738,932 downwards.
TAGGAGTCGTCTAATCTTGGTCTACTCCGTTTGCAAGACACGAAAATGCGTATATATGACGTAAAATATTAACCCTTTCGCTGCCAATGTCAGAACTGTGATTACCTATGCAAACAGTTTGGATCCAGATGAGACGCCGACTAACTCGTCGTCTCATCAGGATCCAGACTGTTTGTTACTGTTACTATGTTTTTGAAACAAAAATGAAGAAAATAAAAAAAAAATGAAAATTTGTAGCAGACGACAAAGTTAGCAGACGACAGAGTTTGGCAGCGAAAGGGTACTATCAAATATCTAGTCTCTCCAGGATAAATAAGATGTTTACTGCAATAGGAAATGCATACTTACCTTTAAGCACACAATGGGATAATCAGTAATAATATTACAAATGTTACAACGGAATTTCCCATTATGAGCGAAGGGGTTATTTGATCGGGATCCATTTTGTTTGACATTCTCTTGTCGTATACGTGGTGAATCCCCAGTAGGAAATCTTCAGGGGGGATTTGTGAATACAGTAAAAACCTCGCTAATGCGACCACCTAAAAGAGGTGAATACAGTAAAAACCCCGCTAATGCGACCACCTAAAAGAGGTGAATACAGTAAAAACCCCGCTAATGCGACCACCTATACGGGATACCCTCTTTAGTTTTACTTTGGCTGGGCTTTTCGGGTTCCCATAATAGGACATTTAACTCTGTAATTAAATTTCGGATATACCCTTTTACAACTCCGTTAAAATACGGATTATCCCTTGCATGCTCCCTCATTGCCATGGCGGGTCGAATAGTGTTTGACTGGGGGGAGGGGTGCATATTGCGCGTATATTACAGTTATTTATTTGTATTACTTAGTTTATATGCATGAATTTAAAATTGATCTGTTCTGTTACTCAATTTTCCAGCAATATTTCATGTGTAGTGTTGTATGCCAAAAACTGTACCCAATTATGTTGGGTCTGGGTCAAAAGTGTGTGACGTACTGGCACTGTGCATAGAATGTTACATTCAAATTTTGTTTTTTATGATGTGAGTGCGCTGACACAATATAATAGATCATATTATTACAGACAGATAAACTTACGGAAGGGATGAAATTGTTTTACCTATGTTCTAAATAAATTCATTTTTATTTTTATTATTCTTATCTATATATAAGTATTAATTATATTTTATTTTACTATAATTACACATTGAATATACCCTGTTTTGTATATGAAATGTATCTATGTGAAGCGCTTTTGAACGCACATATCCTGTGTGAAAAGAGCGATATATAAATGTGGTATAATGATAATAATAAACTGCTGTTCTCTCGACAGTGTCATATGGGCTTAAATGTTGTTGCTGAGTTGTTGATGTCTCTACGATATCACTAAGTCTGAATTATTGCTTTCTCTACAGTTTCACACGAGCTAAATGGTTTTCTCTATATATACCCTTGGCTGAATTGTTGCTTTCTCTACAGTATAACAAGGTACAAGAAATAAACTATCGTTCCTTTTAGCCGTATCATTATGTAACCTCGATATATGTATAAAGCGTTTAGCTGCACTAGTCATCTTTGAATAGGGATGTGAAAAGTTTTCCTTGTATTACTTTGACACTTTTCAACTCTAAGTGCTAATTTCCGGAGAATGCTTCTTTTAACAACCAGATCACTGTCATATTTTCTTTTAAGTATACATTTGCATACCAAACGGATTATCTAATAAAGATAATGTATTTGATTACCATTTTTCTTGAAGCGGATATATGCAGATCGTGTCATTCTCGTGTGATTAATTGTACAGTGATATGGTAACACTTGACTTCATGTGCAGTCATGTAAAATAATCATGAATATTAATAAGCATGACTATTAATATGATACATTTTTATAACGGAACAAGAACACTGGGACGTTTTAAGGTATGGCAGTAAACATAGAACCAAGTCTATATTATGCAATAAAGGTAAACAGAGCAAGACCCCGATCAGACGACTTCTACAGGGACCATCTGATCTGAATCTACTCTGTTTGCAAAGCATCAAAAGGCGTCTATATGAGGTAAATTTTTGAATCATGAACGGTCACGTAAACTTTGCATTGTGTAAACATTGTCTAATCTGTTTGCAAAGCGTTAATATGCGTATCAACGGGGTTGAATGCTAACAACACAGCTGCGATGGCGAAGATGATCTGGATTGTACGTATAATACTGGTGACATCAGCATTTGCAGGTACGGTATACGCGAAACAATAACGCTTAGATAAAAGGTCACCTTAAGCCTGCTGCGGACTGATGTGTAATTACCTATGCATACAGTTTGGATCCAGATGGCATGCCAAATTACTCGGCGTCTTATCAGGTTCCAAACTGTTTGAAATCCTTATGACATTTTGGTAAGAAAACTGGTTTTGGCTTGACTTCATTAAATTGTACTGGGTGAAAAATATGTTATTTATTATTTATAAGTTTTCTGCGCAGCAGTCTAAAGGTTCGAGTGATAGTCTCAACTTGCAACGCGTTTTCAAAATACCTAAAAATACATGAAAGATTTTTTATATGCTGAAAAGAAGGACATGTATATAGCAAGAATTATGCGGCGTCTGATCAGAGTCTACACTGCTTGCTTACGGCTATATTGATTAAATAAACAGTTACGTTTGAATACCATTCTACTGTTACCCATACTGGTGCTTTGCAAACTTTGCAATATTGCATGTGCTTTATATCGAAAATGCCGATATAATTAATCGCAATTGTTCGAAATAGGTCGATAATATTTTTGTACAGCTCGATCAAGTTTTCGAGAAACTATTGACCTAGTGTCAAACAGCTTGGCCCCTTACTCATATTTGGATTCTGATTCTAAATTGTCTTATCTGGATCCAAGTCGATTGAAGATGCGAGCAGGTTGGGGGTTAATGTAATTATGTGAACCACTTGTTAACACTTCCCTTGTTCAATATTCATGTAAGAAATAATGAGATTGTGAATATTTATTATTTACGAAGTTTTATAGCGCAAACTTTTCAAGGAATGTTTATACTTTAACACAATTTGTTGATATATGTCTATACATAGGAGCCGATTGATCTGGTTCTACTCTGTTAGAAAATCAGTTAAAATGCGTTTCCATAAAGTTTTCCATGCTGAGTATCACTGTTACCACCAAAAACAGCTGTACAGTAGAACCTGTTTAACCCATTTGCTCCCAGTGGATTATTCCATGCCTATATATTGGATTAGTCCATTCTTTATCTAAGGAGAGCCTGGCCTAAATTTTCAATTTCGTTTTGTTTTATATTGAAATTCCTATCAGCAAACAGTGTAGACTCTGATCAGGCGCCGAATTATGCGGCGTCTGATCAGAGTCTACACTGCTTGCTTACGTCCCATATATGGGATCGTGGGCGCAAATGGGTTAAAGTGGATATCAGAAGATGTCAAAATCTGGATTTATAAAACAGGTGGCAGTTTAATGCAAGATAAAAGGGATAGAGAATGCTCATATTGGAGGTTATTGGTAATTCTGTCAATCCATAGGCTATATTGATTAAATAAGCAGTTACGTTTGAATTGCCATTCTACTGTTACCCTTACCGGTGCTTTGCAAACACAGTATACCGTGATTAATCAGTTCCTGTTTCCAGCTGTCTAGTCAGTGTTTATTCTGTTTGTTTATGAACTTATAATTATAGATGCGATTATACATGGTTTGCCATGGTCAAATACCACTTTCCTTATATACCATAAATATAAGCTGACGTGTCATACATGGTGTCATCATGACTAACATGAATATTCAGGAAGTAAAGGTTTAACCATTTACTCCATGAATACGCCTTGTTATGCCTTTGTTAACAATGTAGACTCAGATCAGGTAACCCATGTAGGAACCGTCTGATCTTGGTCTGCTCTGTTAACGCATAAAATGAAATATAAGGTCTGATTCTGCTGTTTCTGTCACGATCAAACATTTCCTTGTTCATTATACTATTATAGAATTATAGTAAATCAGTATTCATATATTCGGTATTTTCGATAAGTATTCATAGAGTAAAGGGTTAAGTATTACATGATGTAGACGCAATAAATATAACGGTACAATCTATGACAGCCTTAGCACACACTACAGACTTCAGTTTAACCCTTCGCTTGCTATTCACGTCAATATACCTGTAAATAGTGAAGACCCAGGTGATACAGCTCCTGCAGGAGCTGTCTCATCAGGGTCTGTCCCATTTACAAATTAATTGTGCAACCAGTGCACTCCACATCAGTGATTGCACAGCGAAATACGTGTACACAGTGAAGATATATGTAATTATACAACAGAGCATGGGTAAAAAAGGAGAAATGTATTTTAAAATTCAGCAAGAGAAGGGTTAATTGAATCATATATTATTGTAGATTGACAACAATTAATTTTGATATAAATATCGATCTTAAAGACAGGTGGCAGCTTAATACAGGGTGAAAGTCACACAGAAAGGTTTTCTATGAGCTTTATACATGACTTCCATCCGGCATTAAGCAGCCATCTGTCTAAAAGTATCTAAAGTATTCTCTACTAGATTTCTGGCTTAGAAAGGTGTACAACAAGGCAATACATGAGGTATTTTGACAACAAAAAAGGTTTGGGCCACAAGTTTTACCAACATTAGAAATCGACCCGTCCATTGATGCCATGTTAATGTCAGATTAAACCGACCGGCGAAATTTTGTTAATAAAAGTAATTTAACACTTTCCTTCATAGTCGTGTTTTCAAGGAACATCAAACATAGTAAACCCGGATCAGATTGCTCCTATGGGAGCCGTCTGACCAGGGTCTGTCCAGTTTGTTTATGAAATTTGATAGATAACTTTCTTTAGTTCTTAGAATGGTTACAATGATCCACCTTCCATTTTCATTATAACTACTTTTCATAAATATTGAAATTTGGAATAAATATAGAACAGTGAATGAGTTAACGACACAAAAAGATCTGTAGGAGCTTTCTATATCTCATTCGTCCTGCATTAAGCTATAAGATTTTTTAAAAAATCCAGAATTGACACTCGGTGTATAGTTTCGCAAATGTTTTTTATCGAATCGGAAAGTAGTCGTGATTGCATTGCACTATATCCAAACTTGAGCACAGTTCGTTTTGTTTTTCACGGCTGGGTGAGGCATCATAAAACAATTGAAATTATATCACGTTGGTAATATTGAAAAATAATGCTTCTTAACTCCATGTCATGATAGAATCCACATTATTAAATACTGATATAAAATATTTAAAAAAAGACAAACAAGTTATTTCAAGTAGACCAAATCTTAGTGATTATCATTTTTGTTAGATAAGATTAAATAAGTAATCATTATTTTCCAATGGACAAAAAATATTTAGTGTACTTACTTAGTGTTCATAATTTTTTCTATATGGAACACAGGATTTTCAATATTGAACGAATCCGTGCCTTGGCAAGAAGCAAATGGATCATGTGTCCTAGCAACGCCAGATATAGTTTCTCATGCACATTTGACGGTGGATATCGGTCCTACCAAACTTGAAGAGGATGTTAATTACTGGACTGGTTACACCTTAGTCAACAGATTGTTCGTGTGTGGAGGTCTGTATCGCCCATAGTGATGGCTCCGGTGTTATTAAACGTTTTGTTTGAGTCTGAGCTCATTCTGAAGCACCTGGGTCCATGCTTATAAAACATTTGGTTGAGTCTGTGTTCGTTCTCAAGATTTTGATTGGTCAGATTTGAGCCTTTGAGAACTCAAATCTGACCAATCAAAAGCTTGAGAACGAAACTCAGACTCAGAAGTTTTATAACCATTGGTTTTATACTAATACGTGTGTCTATATAACCTGGAATGTCGGTGAACTGAGAGCATGGAATCTCGAAGGAAACCAGGGATCTCCGTCGATATTATATCAGGTGATCTCATTCGATATATTGTGAGAACCTAGATTCTCGGTTTCCATTTGTATATTAAGTCCAGCAACCTAGCTACTCGTCTAAAACGTGATTACACGCACAATAGGTGCCTTGTACAAATTTATTTTATAAATATGTATAATTTCATGTGTAAAGTTGTTTTTCAATATACAGTTGAACCCCGATATCTCGGACTTCATGGAACCAAACAATTAACTTGTTCTGTGTTTACCGTCTTCTATGTTGTTGGGAAGTCCTGCGCGAATACCTTTATTTACACTGTTTGTTACAGCAACGTGTCTTTGAGATAAGTGTGAAGTTAGGACGTCCGTAAACCGGATTAAACCTCAGTGGTGGTTTTGCCACTGACCGTTCCAATGCGGTACTCTCTTTGTCACCCTTACTTTTATGTTTGTATTGTGTCTTTCTATCTGTGCTTTGTTGAAGTTTGAAATGTTTATCTGTTGCATGTGTGCGTTTGTTGATGTTTAGGTGTTCATCTCGTGTGTACATGTTTTTGTGTGTGTAGTTGTGTGTGTGACATACTTTCTATTGATGTTTTTGTGGTGGCTGCGTCTTTTGCGTGGCTTTTCCGGCTTGACTTTACTACTTTTTCATTTCAGATTACATGAGGTTCGAGTGGTCTGCTTCCTTACCCGGAATTTTTCTCCGGCTGACAGCTTGATGCAGGTCGCAAGTAATGATGAAAGCTCATGAAGGAGGTTTCAGCATTACTTATGACCGGACATCATGCTTTCGAGTTTCCGTCTTGATATTTGCAGTGGTTAATTTTAGAATAATATCTGTTTTACATATTTTACCTCTAGTTAGATCATTGTCGAATTATCCGAGTTCGAAATATCAAGGTTCTATTGTATAATATTGATTGCACATAGCCCATTCCCTCATATTGACGCATCTTAACGCCTCTGTAAAAGTCACTTTCTGAAACCATTATGAATGAAGCACTGCCTTATAGGAGCCATTGCTTTATTTATCGCAATGGTTTCAAAACTACACAATTCTAAATTTTGCTTTTCTTTAGTAAATGTTCCTTTTCGGTAGATTTATTCAAAGATGTTAGGTCTACAAATATCCAATGTCGGAATGGGTTAAGCCTTACTTCGCTGTCAAACACCAACGTCTGTTCAAATTTGGATCTGCTCAATTTTGACTACCTCAGATATGATCAAGCATTTGACAACAACATTATTTAATTATGGTAAGACATTAATGGTATTATGCAATTTGCTCAGAGGTCCAGATAAGATGCGGTAATTTAAACATTTTAAAGAATCATTTTTTACCTACACTAAACCCTATGCTGTGACCACTTATTAGAATTGTCTCTCTTCGAGACGATTCTAAAGAATGGTCACAACATAGGGTTTGGTGGAGAAAGGGCCATTTCAGTATTAGAGTTCGCATCTGTATTTGTTACTCTGCTAGTAATAGATTCGTCCAAGTCATAGAGATACTATTAACTGAGTACCAAACAGCTGGGGTCATGTGAGCTATTTGGTAGACTTTTTTTTGTTTCCCAGGATGTAGCAGAGAGATGGATGTCGCAAAGCATTCTGTCAGAAATTCATCAATAGTTCATCCTGATCCAGGTTTGGGCTACTCGGCATGTGGAACAGATACATTTGCAGTAAAGGTAATAAATATTATGTACCTTTTGGACATTGTTACCTACATACAGTAGTCTAACTCAAGCGATCACGTGATTTATTAAGTTACTGTCACTGGCCGTTCCAAGGCGGTACTTCCATCTTCCCCCTATTGTGTGTTTGTTTTGTCTTTTTGCGTCTCTTGGTGTTTTTATAGTTGTGTACATTTGCTGTTTCCTTGTGTTGCTGTTCGGGCGGCTGTTTGTTTTGTATGTGGTGTTTCCTGCATGACTCATTTTTATACGCCCACCTAATAAAGGTGGTCGTATATTGGCGTGGCCCTGTCCGTCCGTCCGTCCGTCCGTTCGTTCGTTCGTTCGTCCGTCAACATTTTGTTTTTCCGCTGTTTTCTAGGAAAACTATTTGACAGATATTAATGACTTCTCACAAATGTTTAATGCATCAAGATCTGAAGCTGAATGAATTCTAAGGTTCATTTGATTGTTCGTTTCAGAGTTATGGCCCTTGTCCTTAAAAAATACTTCAAATACATGTAAATAGTTTGTCCTCTGTTTTCTAGGAACTATTTGAGAGATAGTAATAAAACTTCATTAATGAAACTTCAAACACATGTTTAATGCATCAAGATCTGAAGCTGAGTTGATTCGGAGGATCATTTGAATTTTGGTTTCAGAGTTATGGCCCTTGTCCTTAAAAAATACTGCAAATACATGCAAATAGTTTGTCCGCTGTTTTCTGGGAACTATTTGAGAGATATTAATAAAACTTCACAAAATGTTAAATGCATCATGATCTGAAGCTGAATCTATTCTGGGGTTCATTTTGTTTGTCGTTTCGGAGTTATGACCCTTGTTCTTAAAAAATAATGCAAATGCATGCAAATAGTTTGTCCGCTGTTTTCTGGGAAAACTATTTGACAGATATTAATGAAACTTCACACACATGTTTAAGGCATCAATATCTGAAGCTGAGTTGATTCTGAGGATCATTTGATTTTTCGTTTCAGAGTTATGGCCCTTGTCCTTAAAAATACTGCAAATACATGCAAATAGTTTGTCCGCTGTTTTCTGGGAAAACTGTTTGACAGATATTAATGAAACTTCACACAAATGTTTAATGCATCACGATCTGAGTTCATTTGATTTGTTGTTACGGAGTTATGGCCCTTTTGTTTAAAAAATAATGCAAATATATGCATATAGTTTGTCCGCTGTTTAATGCATCAAGACCTAAAGCTAAATTAATTCTGAGTTAAGGCCCTTGCACTTAAAACAATAATGCAAATATATGCAAATATGAGGATGGCCATAACCTTTTCATTTGAAATGATATTTACTTCAATATTTTTATATGGTTAAACCTTAATATGACTTTTCACATATATTACAGGGTTTTCGATATGTCATTTTATTCTAAAGTTATGGTCCTTGAACTTTGTATGTTTGTTGCTTTGTTTGTCGGTCAACTTTTAGTTTGTTGTCTTCTGGATAAACTATTAAAAATATATTGATGAAACTTAACACAAATGTTTTTAAGCAACAAAATCTGAAGCTGAGTTTATTTTGAGGTTCATTCAGTTTGTCTTTACAGAGTTATGGTCGTTGCACTTTACAAACATCTGCAAATATGAGGATTAGCTGTAACTTTTCATTTAATAAGATATTCACTTCAATTGTTTTTAAAATAGGATCACCTTAATATGGAAATCAAGATCTGAAGCACAGATTAGAATATGTCAACACTTATAAGGCATGTTGAATCAGAGAAAGTTTGCAAGTGGGCGTATTATGTACCGTATGCGATACTCTTGTTGTACTTGTATACTAATTTTCTGTGTCGCATTTGTCCTGCATGAAGCTGCTATGGGTTTAAAAATCAAGAATACTTCCTATGAGTAGTCATATTAGCGAAACTTAACTGTACGTCGGACTTTGGATAACCTGGATGGAATTTGTAGAGGTCCAGAAACGATGCGTAAATTAAATCATTTTCAAGAATAACTCCTATATTTTCTGCCATACCATATATTGTGACCACTCTTTAACAATTCAGAATAAGACGTCTCTTCAGTGGTCGTATTAGCGAGACTAACTGTACTTTGACCATTCCATTTAACCCTTAACCTGTTTTGGGCGACCTGAATAGACTTTGCAGAGGTCCAGATACGATGTGTAAATTTCAATTTCAAGAATCACTCTTTTATTTCTCCACCAAACCCTATGTTTCGTCCGCTCTTAAGAATCGTCTCTTCCAGACGATTCTTAGGAGTGGTAAAAAATAGGGTTCGGTGTAGAAATGACAGTTTAGTATCTAATTACGCACGTTGATATATTGGTCTGACTAGCATCCAGCTAAGATCCAGATAAGATGCCGAATAACTCGGCGTCTCATCTGGATCAAAACTGTTTGACACTAAGTTAATATGTTCTCAAAAGCTTAACGAATCAAAATTGAGTAAATTTGACCCTTTCCAAAATTAATTATATTCTATAAATAAACAAAACAGACCCGTATCTGGGTGTACTCTGTTTGCAATGGCGCCATCTGTCGCTTATGTAAAGGAAAGAGTTACTACAAAACTGTTGAAACACCCAACAAGGCGAAAATATGCTGTGTCGCAAACAGTTCAGGTCGTAAAGAAATGTAAAGATGCATATATTTATGAACGTAAACCATAGAATTACAGTGGTTTTATGTATTAAAATTGTTTATCCATAAATTAAGAAAGATCACCTTTTTTCTTAATTGAGGAAATAATACAAACTTTCATTAATTTGAATGCCTTATAGGATTCGAGATGCTACTCCTTTGAATCTTTACCTTCGGAGAAAACATGGCATGGAGAGTGTGATTCGCCTTGTATACAACCCCATAACCAGATAAAATGCGGCGGGAACCAGTTTGTGTCCATATTTAACGGTATGTTTTGTGGGAACCAAATTGTGTATGTTTCGTGGGAACCAGTCTGTGTTCATGTTTAACGGTAAATAATAATCAGGATGATATTATTTCTTTTATCTATGAAGTAATGGCTTAAGCAGCCATATGCTTTGGAAAAAGCAATATGGTCATCTATATAGTAGCCGCGTTTGAAAGTTTCAATTGTGTAAGGCCTCTGCATCTAACACGACGTCCATACTCTAAACGATCAATCGCTGATCATTATTTGGAGACCGGGGACAGAATTAAGGATTGAAAGATTGCACCTGGTACAGTGCAAGGCCAAAAGAGAGTACATCTACGTTAAAAACAACTTAATTATCGACAGTATGTTAAACCTTTGCCTGCTAAGCGCGACCTAGGTGATATTGGTAAACAGCTTGCATTCAGACAAGATTCGGCGTCTCATCAGGATCCAAGCTGTTTGACATTCTGTCAATAGTTTCTTAGAAGATGGAACAATTCGAAAGTAAATAAAATCTGTAACAGGTCAGAGTTTAAGCAGACATCATTTTTATATCAGGCTAAAGTTGAAACCTAGTAGTGGAGCTTGGTAAGCTGTCACTGACCTTGACGTGATAAGGGCAACTGATTGTAGTGTCTGACAGTACTGGGGAAATGAATGTGAGCCATATTGTTGTGGTCTGGTTAAGGGTAAAATGTAATTAAGGTTTCTAAGTGTTTAGATGGTTGCGGTCTACATTTACAATGCTAACATAATTAAGGGGGCTTTCATTTTTTTTTGTTCGAGTGTAGGACAGTTCATTTGGTTGAGCATTTTAGTGACACGAGGGGGGTAGGACTAATTATTTATGATGTATCATGCAGATCTTTGAACTCTTTCTAACTCGTTATTAAGTGAACTTTACCAAGGGTACAAAAACAGTGCTACACTACTCTAGTTGAGGGAGGACGTAAGCTTTATAATATGTCTCTTTACTATTTCTTTTCTTGGTCCGAACAATTGTGTTAATAAACCTCAGAGTGTTGTTCGCTTTTGATGAACTAATTTATATGTGTCTGTTAAAACGAAGTCATTTCTCAGAGTAAAACAAGGTACAAGTGTATTATATCCAGTGGTAAGGTATGCGCTATAAACAAAGTTCTTACAGTACTGTGGATGTATTTTTGTCACGATATACGCTCGATAGTCGATTAATGAACCATAAACGATACTCGATATTCGAATTTCGAATTTCAATTCTATGATATATCCAGCTAAGACGCGTTTGCACTTAGTCCGTTGTCTAACTATTCGCGCCGTGGTTTGCATTTGCAAACAAATTGTATCATATACAGAGGTCCAGATAAGATGTGTAAATTAAAACGTTTTCAAGAATAACTTCTTTATTTCTTCACTATATCGTATGTTGTGACCACTCTTTAGAGACGCTTATTAAAAATGGTCATAACGCAGGGTTTCGTGGGAAATTGTCGATTTTAGTACTTATGTACGCACGTTTACACCGAGTCCAGTCGTCCAGTAGTGATCGCAGGAGGAGAACGCATAGCTAGACCGAATTTAAAGGAGGATTACAGGTACCGTGGTAAGAAAATCGTATCGCATTTCTTTAATAACGCATATATATGATAAAGATATGGCCCACGATGATCTCCTTTGATAACTTTACTCTATGGTCATCTCACATTCGCCAAAGTCTCGTTAACGTCTTGGATCATTCTCGACCACTGCACTAGAAAATCCCCAACAATGGACGAACTCGCTGTTTGAGTGTCAATATTTTGACAAGGGTACAAAGTTCTGAGGATTTGGTTCGTCCTATAGGTCCGTTTAAAACATGACCTCTTACGCCAAAAGTCTCCACTAATTCTGGAGCTTATTTTGGGGAGTTAAATACCGTTTTAGAGAAGTTGTAATATGTACGCATGGGTCGAACGTTTCATAAGTTTCATCGGTTTGCAAACTGGACGCATGGGCAGGAGGCATTTTTGAAAACTCCGTTTTTCATGGATATCTTGTATAAAATCGATTGTTTGACCGTACTATTCCGAATATTCGTTCCAAATGTCTAAAAGCTTACAGATTAGTCCCCACTTAAGTATCCAAACGACGTATTGCTGATAAACAGAGTACTATAGCTACTTGGTAAAATCAAGTTCAGCTTGTTAATTGTTGTAATTATTCATCATGCAAACGAAATTATGGACATATAAGAATAACTGCTATTCTTCCTATGACAATTCATTGCTCCGTTCTAGATGTAAAATTATACATTCCCATACAAAAAACATGAGAGTTTTACATGTTAACCTGACATGAACGTGACATGCCTAACTAATGCCTAATTCATGTCAAAATATGCAAATGAGCTAATCTGGCATACTAGTGTGGCAGTAATTAAGCATAATAACAAAGCAGTAACCTGGCATTGCAGTGCCAGACCAATACATACATTCTGAAGGGAGGTGACCCCCCGAGAGCAATACTTGCAACACAAAAGAGAAATCTGCAGACTCGGTTTTATTGAGTCTGTTTATGAACAGTAATTGAAAGTGCAACACTGCTCACGCCCCCTAGCACCGGCTTAAGCGGTATTCAATTTTCAAAAAAAGAAGTGCTGAAATTCATGATCTCGAAGGATCAGAAGGTATAACAACACTGAGAATGAAGTACGGGGCGACGTTCTATGACCGCCACACAAGCACGTAACATCTGCTGTTGTGAATATTATAAATACCATCATCTTCCTGATGTCATCCCTCATGATCATGTCATCTCATCATTCATCGGCGCTATATGGCCTATTCAGTTTCGCAGTGCCGTAAAACCGAACTCAAACACTCACTCACTTTGGTATAAATAAAGCATATGCCTAAGTCATGCCAAGACGTGTGGCATGAATAAAGCACAGTGCTAAGTAAATGGCAATCTACATGAGGCTTGTGTTAGTTACGATGTCATTCAATCAAATTGTATTTTGCACATGCATGTAATTATACACATGTGTCGATTAAATAATTTGCTCTTGAAAATGGCCTAAAACAGCAATATACTCACATTCAGGGGCAGATAAGTCAACCATTAGCACTGTGACCCCCAATTTATTTTCATAATTTTGCTTAAATTATGAGTCTCTATAATCATGCAAAGTTTGAAAATATTCTGGACATTAGTTAAAATTTCCCTTCTTTGTCTATATATAAATGCGTAAGGCTGCGTAAGGCACCTAAAGCCTTAACATGATTTGTTTCAGGGTATGTTTTGTGTCCGGTCTCGACTATTTGATCGATAGGGAATCTATTATACTCGCCTTGGTGTCGCTGTCGGCGTCATCGTTCCCGTCCACACCAAGGTTAAACTTGATTAGCTAGGTACAGTACAATATATTGATAATTGCCCGTAGACCAGTTCTTGTTCCACATACAATAAGAAAGTTTTCTTTTGAAATAAAACTGATAAAATGTGGATGTATTTTTCTTTCACAGATTATAATTTTAGACATGAGTAAAACAACTGATCTCGCTCTATACATACGACGTAAACGATATACAATATCATTATTAACTCCATCAAAGTATCCAAAAAAGAAACACCAAAGGGTGTCAACACCCCTCTTAACACCATCGAAAAGTGTAGAAATAGAAACTTATGTGGCAAACAAATTACAACCACCATGGAATAGTCCGTCATCAGCAAGCCAATGGATTGATATAGAAACTGAAAGCAATGAACTGTCAGCCGAAGAACATCAGCAACTAAGTGTATTTAAACGAGAATTAGAGAAGTATGGTTCAAGTATTTCATTCAGATAATATTGCCTTGCTCCTTATTCTTGACACTGTGAATTTATTAGGTTGTAAGTCTACAACTTTTATGAAATACTTCCCGGAAACCAAGCGAGTCTGGAAATCGGGTTATCGCCTGTTCCATGCCAAGTTTTTATATTTCATGGGGGTCCAAAGAACGTCGGTCTTGGCGAAGAAAACCCACATGGTCACATAGATCCTTCAACAGCAAGAATAAACGTTCATTCTCAGTGTTGTTATATTTGCTGGTCCTTCGGAAACATTAGTTTTGATGTTATTAGTTTTTAAATTTAATACTGCTTAAGCCGGTGCTATTGGGCATGAGTAGTGTTGCACTTTTAATTACTACTCATGAACAGACTAAATAAAACCGAGTCTGCAATTTTCTCTTTTTGCATTTCTACTTTTGCTTTCGAAGGATCACCCTTTTTCAGAATATATGATCTTATAATTATCTTTAGCTTTCAATCAAATTGATATCCCATGGAGAACTTACAATATGTTTGATATTTCCTTCCATCCGATCAATTAAAAAAGCTGATTTTATTGCCGGTTTCCCATGAATCACCCATCAGAAAGCTTATCTAGTCATGTGGCCTACATAGTTCGGGGCAACCGAGAGTCTGCAATTTTCTCTTTTTGTATTTCTACTCTTGCTTTCCAAGGATCGCCCTTTTTCAGAATATTGTAGGTATCCCGCATTGATGTCATAAAAGAGTTCAATTTATCCGACACAGCTACAATTATGCCGAAGAAAATGCCATCCGGTATCATTTAGCCCATTGGTGAATAAATAGGAACGTCTGTGCAAGACAAAAGATGTATGCTATGTGCAGATGCCAAGACAGTTGCTGCCGGTATAGACAGACAAGGAGGAGACGTGGACCTATTCGGATTTGAGGACGGAGAAACACTGACTCTACGTCAGAAAAGACTGTCAAATGAGCTGCAATTCCTGAAAGAAATCGAAAAAAAGGTCACAAATGAACCTTACTTAGTAACAACGGATGCAGCCGATATATTAAGAGAAAGAGCCACGATGATCGGCAAAAGAATCCAAGAAGCCAGTGAATTAAAGTCAAGACAGGAATTTGGATTACATAAAGTCATAGCTCTCGTGGGGAAAAATGGCCAGATTCCAATTATGTTTATGCGATAAGCGCACTCCACAGTTCATTACACCGGCTAAATGGGTTTCTGAAATCTGCTCTTAATACTATACATCGTTTATGCCGAGCAACTACTGTCGTGGCGAATCCGAAATGTTCACTGCTGGAATACTTTGTCGTATTGAAAGGCCATTAAGGTAATATGATCTTCCTGAATCCGGACTTTAAAACAGATTACCTGGAACCAAGACTTATTTTACAGAGAACACCAACTTGGCATGAAATAAGAAAACTCACACCTGTTACCGGGAGCACTATTCATGATGCTATAGGGCTAAGAGGTTTGCAGCAACAGAAGAAACATATTGCCAATATATCAAACACCACAGATAATGAGCATGTAGGTCATCCTGAAGACGTATTAACAAGAATGCAGTATGAAACAAGTAACGAAGAAAATGCATTTGCTACTCTAGCTGCCATCGTACTGCTAACATTCTTCTCTAATTGTGTCTACGTAGAGGAAGGTTGCAACATAATTCAAGGAGATACAATGGATTTATTGATTGATGGTGAGTTCTCCTGACGGTAGTTTGCGCGAAGTTTGAGTCAGATTTGAAAAGTACAGCAGATACCGGAAAGGTTTTTGCAACAGTTGAAGTGAAGTGTCTATATCCAAAGGAGAACAAAGTCACGCTACATTATAGTTTACCACAGTATTACGTGTGTCAATGCTTGGCGGAGATGTATTCGCTTGGAACAAATCGACTGGTCTATCTCAGTTGGTCCCCGGAGTCTTCAATTGTTTTGGAGGTTGTGTTTGATGCAGATTTGTTTGCTCTGATACATTTTTTGATTAGACCAGGCGTCCACTAGGACGCCGAATGGTTCCCGAAGGGTTCCCGAATGTGGATATCGCAGATTCTGGATGATTCGGCATGCTTTCGGGATGTTCGGGAACCCTTCCGCGTCGTTCCTGAACCCTTCGGGGACCCTTCTGGGTGATTCGGGAACTGGTCGGGATCGAAAAAGATTCGGCATCCAAGTTTAAAAAGTTTTAAATTTTGGACGCCGAATCTTTTATTCGGAAAGGCTTCGAGGCCTTCTGGAACCCTTCTGGAACCCTTCGGGATGTTCGGGAACCCTTCGCGATGGCTTCGGGGTAGACTCGGGGTCAATCTGCTAGGCTTCGGGATCTCCTATCCACCCCGAGCGGTTCCAGAATTAAGCCGAATCGGTGCGGAATACTTCCCGAAGGCTTCCCGAAAGCTTCCCGAAGACGCGGAAGGGTTCTCGAATCAACGCGGAAGACATGCCGAGTGTATTGTGAACGATTCATATACCTAATATCAGGCTTAACTTATTAGGGGTATTACAGTTACATATAGAGAAGATAAGTGAACTAATTTTATCTAAGCAGAATCCTTATAGACATTATGTTATATTTTTTAAACAGAAAATAAGTTTGTGCATGAAATATCTAATTAAACCCAAAGTCTGTTACAAATTCTTAAATACTGTTTTTGATTTAGATCACCCTCAATTATTATCAAATACAATATGTATTCTTAAAATGACAATTAAGCAAACGTCTTGCAATGTGTTTTTACAAAATAAACACTAATTTATGAAAACGTATGCTCTGGTTTATTTTTAAGTAACAGGCTTAGCTATGTTATTACTTAGGAATGTTCGTCATATTGACGAAAGGATTTCGAGATATAAAATACAATATACAAGAAACTTTACTTATAGTCGGATGTAACAAAACATCTTATTTAACATATGCTAGAAGTTTTTTATCAACTAAAACAATCGCTTCTTAACAAAATACACTTCATCACT
Organism: Azorinus chamasolen; assembly: GCA_963576725.1. NCBI lineage: Eukaryota > Metazoa > Mollusca > Bivalvia > Cardiida > Solecurtidae > Azorinus > Azorinus chamasolen. The sequence continues at coordinate 30,721,717 of OY755238.1, read as the reverse complement.
ACCTACGGATAAAATCTATGTATAAAGAACAGGAATAGCTATACAATATAACACATCTCATTTTTGCTACCTATTAAAAATAGCTTAAAATAGCATGTATATAATCAATCCCTTATATTCGTAATTATGTTTTGTGTTTCGACAAAAACGAAATAAGAGGGAAGCATTTATATGTAGATGTATGTGTGTGCGTACGTGCGTGTGTACTCTTCCCCCAAGTACTTGCTAAGAGTGTATTTGAGCCCCAACCAAAACAGGGTCTACATAGTTTGTATTAATATTAATATAGAGATGTGTGTGTATCCTTTACAAGTAGTATAATTACAAAGAGTAACTTTGTCTTTTGCAAACAGTGGAGATTTTGAACAAGAGCACCGCATACGGTACATAATACGCCCACTTGCAAACTTTCTCTGATTCAGCATGCCTTATAAGTGTTGACATTTTCTAATCTGTGCTTCAGATCTTGATTTCCATATTAAGGTGTTACTATTTTTTTTAAAAAAATGAAGTGAATATCTTATTAAATAAAAAAGTTACAGCTAATCCTCATTTTTACAGATTTTTGTAAAGTGCAACGGCCATACCTCTGTAAAGACAAACTGAATGAACCTCAAAATAAACTCAGCTTCAAATTTTGTTGCTTAAAACATTTGTGTTAAGTTTCATTTATATCATTTTAATAGTTTTCCCAGAAAACAACAGACAAACTAAAAGTTGACCGACAAACAAAGCAACAAACATACAAAGTTCAAGGATCATAACTTTAGAATAAAATGACATATCAAAAGTCCACCAATATATGTGAAAATTCACATTAAGGTTTGACCATATAAAAAAAGTTGAAGTAAATATCATTTCAAATGAAAAAGTTATGTCCATCCTCAGATTTGCATAGATTTGCATTATTTTTTTAAGTGCAAGGGTCATAACTCTTAAATGAAAAATCAAATGATCCTCACAATCAATTCAGTTTCAGATCTTGATGCGTTAAACATTTTGTGAAGTTTCATTAATATCTCTCGAATAGTTTTCCCAGAAAACAGCGGTCAAACTATTTGCATATTTTTTAAGGACAAGGGCCATAACTCTGAAATGAAAAATCAAATGAAACTCAGAATCAACTCAGCTTCAGATATTGATGCATTAAACATTTGTGTGAAGTTTCATTAATATATCTCAAATTGTTTTCCCAGAAAACAGCGGACAAACTATTTGCATGTATTTGCATTATTTTTTAAGTAAAAGGGCCATAACTCCGAAACGACAAATCAAATGAACCTCAGAGTCGACTCAGCTTCAGATATTGATGTATTAAACATTTGTGTGAAGTTTCATTAATATCTCTCAAATAGTTTTCCCAGAAAACAGCGGACAAACTATTTGCATATTTTTAGGACAAGGGCCATAACTCTGAAATGAAAAATCAAATGAACCTCAGAATCAACTCTGCTTCAGATCTTGATGCATTTAACATTTGTGTGAAGTTTCATTAATATCTGTCAAATAGTTTTCCCAGAAAACAGCGGACAAACAAAATGTTGACGGACGAACGAACGAACGAACGAACGGACGGACGGACAGGGCCACGACAATATACGACCACCTTTATTTGGTGGGCGTATAAAAAGGGATTCGTGTTTGACCCACCCAAACAGGGTCCATAAAGTTTGTTATTTTGCAACACATCTATAGCTATAATAGATATATGTCAATTTTTATTTACATTAATTCTCATGTACACACTTACTTATTTTGTAGTATAAGGCTGCGTGCATATAGTATGGATATGTGTAAGTGGATCTATACTTGTACTATAGAAGCCTCATAACTATCTTTAGATGCAAATTAAGATATGAAATGGAAATAAGACATACATGAGTAATAGTCGTTAAGAACTGACATAGAAAGTGAATCTTTCTCAATTAAGTATTAAAGGTTTTTAAGCAATCCCCAGTCACATATATTGAAATATTACGACACCATGCATGGAGAGGAGGAGAAGGTAATACTAACAGTTTAAAAAGTGGTATTAATATAAAGCAAGCATAAGAAGGTTCATCCGGACGTAAAGGAACTGTCAGTATTTATTACATGATAATGGTGCCATGTACTCCGACCCACTACCCATTAGGTGTTTGGTCCGGAGGTAACCATCCGCTTCATCCGAACGAGTCTAGTCTAGATATAGGGGGAGCATCTTTTTCACTCCAACGAGACATCTTTTCCATTCCAAAGCACAAAAATGCGATATCGTTATATACCCAGACTCTCAATTCGGCAGCCATTCTGCATTATTTCTGCAACGATTCGGCATCCCTTCGGCATGTTCTGCAACGGTTCCGCTACCTTTACGCCACCTTTCCACACGATCGGAAACCATTCGGGAAGCATTCGGGAGGTAATTCTCAAGGTTTCGACATGATTCTGCATCACTTCGGCGTCTGTTCCGCAACGCTTCGTAAGCCACCTCCCGAATACGTGCGGAATGCATGCCGAATGACCCCGAATACAAAGCTGATCCCGAATGGTTCCCGAATCGAGCAAAACTCATTCTGCAACCCTTCGGCAAGGCTTCGACTCTGTAGTGGACGCCAGGCATAACACGACAAACACGACTAATTAAATATTGCCCTTAAATTCAGTACTGTGTACCGCTGACAAATCTTTCCTTACGTCCACTCATGCATTCATACTGCCTTTGTACAGTACTTCTTCTTCTTCTTCTTCTATTTCTCTCATAAAGCATAGTTTTTCATCTTATATTGATGTAATAATTATAGTATGTAATATATGTTGATCAAAAAATAGATGAAATAAAATATGTATTACAAAAAAAAACAAAAAAAAAAAAAAAAAAAAAACCCGAAAACCATAAACGACCTACACATGCCCCAGCTCAGCTGAAAAAGATAAAACTAGAAATATCAAGGCTTGTTACAACACATGTAAAATTTCTAGCAGAAGTTCCATCAGCGAAGATGTATAGTACAAATGTTCCTGCAAAAGCAGCATCGGAGCCGTACATTATTCCTTTTCCAAAACCATTGCAAACAGTTACTACTTATGTACTAGATGCAACTGAAAATATCAAAACAGCTGTTAAAAATCATGTAGAAGCTATTGAAGTAGTATATCATTTACAAAGACGTAGGGCTACTGAAGTTATGGTTTGGGTTTTAACTCACATCGGCAGGGATACGAATACTGATTTGCCATGCTCTGTACCAATTGCGTTTGGATTAAAGGAGTACAAGTTGACATCAGCTGCTTTTAGAAATGCGACGAATTACGTTATCAAAAAAATGTCAAGAGAAATGTCTTCTAATCTGTTCACTCACTACAGACGATCAGTGGATATAGCTAATGAGAAGGGACAGTGATGGTACACCTTTAACAATATTACAGCTTCAGAAAGTTTGGAGCAAGTCTCAGAAAATGTCCAAGATAGATATATGCAAATACATAATGGGACTCAACAAAGTGAATACACCCAACAGAAGTATATTGGAATGCGTTCAATGGGGAAAAGTCGAAGGTAAAATATATATGCGAAGTAAGAATCCCGTTGCAAGAAAAGTAAAAATGCCGGCCACAGAAATATTCCAGTGTTTGATTGTCTCGAATAAACGTACACATGTATTGGATAAAAAAACGATTTCCACAGATTCACAAGGTGCTGAAAGCAATAATACTTCTGACTGGATACCTGAACTGTTACTAGTCGTCTTGCAAGATTCAACAGATGACTCGGTAAATCAAGCAGGTCGAGAAATTGAGGACAGTTTGGAAAGAAGGGCTGACACTGGCAGGCAAATTGAAGATCGTCAGCTTGAATATGGGTTAGACGAAATGGACATTACCGCTCAGTCTGACAGATCAATTCTGAATCAGCAAGGTGATTCACAACCTGATAATGACAGGGAAGAAAGGCCTACCACTGAACATAAGCCTTTCACTGAACATAGTACCCTGGTACGTGAATCAGACGATATGGAATCAGCCCGAAGAGTCACAGTGTGAATATATTCGGGAAGATACTACTGCATTTAATACTCAATCTGATGCTTCTCCATGCGAACAAAACTCACCAGTATATGATTATGAAAATCTCACAAAGGTCGAAGATTCTTTGAAAGAGTCCAACGTGACACAAATGTCAGTAGATTTCCTGCTAAGTATATTTCGTTCCGAGCAGTTTACTACACTTACACATATGTTAGACGCGGTAATATCAGCAACATTGGTAGCAACAGGTTCAACAGAAGCATTAAGAAAATCATGGAACAAAACTAAGAAATCTGAACTGTTAAAACGTTTGATAAAAGGGGACATTCATCCACTAGTTGAAAGGAAGAAAATTCGACGAAAAAAGTACCATCCCTGTCAACCTTATACGAAAGAGTCATACGTTCGAATAAAATGCCAAAATCCGTTTTAAGCAAAGTACATGCGTCATGTACATATGATAGTGAGTACGAAAATTGGAAGAGAAATATGCCTCCTGTTCCACTTCCCGATATATTTGATGACAGTGGTGAACGGTTTGTGCCTTTTTGGTACTCATATCCTGAAAAAATGAACAACGATATCGTAGGTAAAAGTATTGACTGTACTCACAACTTGACACATTTACGAGTAAGACGAACGAAACAAAACTAAACCCCGCTCTTGTCGAAAATTTAATCGACAAGCAGAGTGTAAAAATGCTAGAACAAATTTCTCCGAAGAAGTTGAAGAGTGTATGCGCAAGTAAGGATATGAGGAAGCTACATCTCTAACAAGGACTATACGAAACTGGTATGAAGCTTGTGACGCAACAGGAATTGCTACTGAAACACGTGTAAAATTTCTAGTTGAAATTTCTGTTGAGTAATGTTAGCTTTACTCAATCCCCCAACCTCCAACACGATATATAAATAAGAGCCCAACCGTAACTTTTGAAGGAATTATTCTGGATATTGATACAAAAATCCAACTTCATTGGTTTGCAGGATCATACAATATAAGGGAGTCGGAAATCTTGCAGCAGAAACAAACGTTGACTTCTCCAACAGTTAAATCCTGTCAGCAGTGTTAAGGCTAGGGATGTTCCAAGTCTTGTCTCAAACGTAGTGGAAATAATGACATGTTGACTAAACCCTAAAAGGTAACATTAATGTAAATTATTTAAGGAGCTTTAAAGAACACTATCAGAACTTAAGCAATATTTCAAAATCTTCAAACTGTTGTAATGACTTTATATACTTCATAACAAGAGCGATTAGTAATTACATGTGTCGCCTGATAGGAGCCAAATTTACAAAGGGGGATAAAAATAAAAAAGATGGACCATCCAGAGTTATGGTTCCTTGTCACTGCATTATCCCTCTATGAGCTGTATCATTGTATTAAGTTTCAAGTTGATATCTTCAAACCTTTAGAGTAATGGTCCGGAAACGATTTTGTGACGGACTTTGTGACGGACAGACATAGGACGGAAAAGTGATCCCTAAATGTCGCAGCTACTTCTGTATCAGGCGACACAAAAATTGGTTTTATTGGTCTTGAAAAATTAAACAGGGATGCAATACTAATTATTTCCTTTGACTTAAATGTTGAAAATCTAATTAGACCATATTTAGACTGTATTCTAACAAAACTAGTTAGATAAAATTGTACAATCAGTTGCATACTTTTATAGAGGCTTTCACATGAGGATAGCCAAACGAAGTGGCGTTTACCCAAGTCACGAAGCAGACCCTATAGTGGAAAGAAATACCTACCAACCAATGTTGATGGAAGTCGTTTAACCATCAGGCAAGTCAAAATACAGATAACATGATTTGTGAGTTGTGTGTTTTGCTCGAGGGGGCTGCGTTCTGTGAATGTGGTGTTTTCTGGCGGGTTCTTATTTTGATTTTGATAAAATGAAAACGAAAATATTACAAAATAGCAAGGTCTTATTGCAATATAAACTCTTTTAATGCACCATATATATATATAAAAACCACCTTACTATATAACTATTCGTAGCAAATATGATAAAGTAGATTCATTGCTGTCAATGTTTATGATATGACAACTGTTGTTTTGGCTTGTTATATAAAACAGCCTAGTCTAAGTGGGTTTAGTATGTCTTTACGTTATAAAGCAATGTATTAATATATCTGTTTACACAGGAACCATCCATTTGATAATCCAAAGAGAAAAAATGCAAAGAGGAAAATTCGATTTGGTACTGTATCAGAACCAACAGCACCATCAAGGGGAGCTTTACCTTTTCGTTAATTCCACAGGAAAGATGAATAAAAAATACTACCTTCGAAAAGACTTGGTATTGAGATGAAAGACATTTAGACTCCATGGGTTACAGTTACAGTTAAGCCCTTGCTTTTAACAAACATACTTTAGTTTGTGAGAAATATACATGCTACCAGATGGTTACATATTTAAAACATCTGTAAATGCATAACTGCTTGGTTAAGTGTTGGAGCTTGCTACCTAATAACATGACGAACAAAAGTTGAAAACGTAGCTCTTATGTTTAAGATACATAGTTTCATGGGAGTTTTATGTCGCAATATCTATGTAAAATGTAAACTTTAGATTGATTCTTAATATCATTAAATACAAAGGTTTAAAGTTGACAACATATCTTTCATGTGTAAAAATCATGTTTGCATTGTACGTGCTAGTAGCTGATTAGCAGTGAGTACACACATACATGTATCCTCAATGCCTGTTTTGAGGACATCTACATGTCTTAATTTGAGTTTGCCACATAAAGTTTTGTCGTTATGTTGAATATCTAAGTCTGATGTATAAAACTCATATCATATAGGCAACTTCTAGTATTTATTCCAGATTCCCCGATGTTGGTGAATATACATGTATAACTGTGTAAAATAAAACATGTATGTGCTATTTTAATTAGTTTTGCGCTCCTTTAGAATTCCGATATGACTAGTTTTAGATGGGCACTTGTTAGTGTTCAACATTGTTCCTGGTCCAGAACTAGACACCGGTGCCGTTCCTGAAGTGTACAGTGCTGAACATTAAATTTTGGTGACAAAACATTAAGCTTTGTCCACAGTTGCCGCCCGTCATCTGGTTGGTTACCAGATAGTTAATGTGTAAATTCCTCAGCAGAACAGAAGTATAATCTATTGTTTCATTTATGAAAGAACTATGACAAACAGGATTTACAAAGCCCGTATAATTTGATTTACTTCGATTTATTATCAGCAACGCAAAATCACTTACAAATCATATAGATAACCATTTGGCAATTACAATCACAGGCTTAATTAAAGTATACTAATGATTTTTCGAAGAATTTTTAACAAGACACGACCAACATATTAAAGGACATACATTCATTAAACAAAAGAGCACACTCTTAATTAAAGTATACCCATGATCTACAAGACGTGCGAGATCAACATATTGAACGACATACATTCATTAAACAATAAAATCACAGGCTTAATTAAAGTATACAAATGATATACGAAGACGTACGAGGTCAACATATTGAAAGACGGGTATTTATTAAACAAAATATACAAAATAACACGAACATCCTTTGAGAACAGTTAATTTTGAGTATTATAATCCATAAACACAGATAAAAATAACACTATATTTCGACTTTATCTCGCAATCTTCGACAGCGATGTGAACGAGGTAGCTTGCAGTCAAATATACGATAAACAAGACTATTGCCAAGTAATAAAGTCCCCTACTGGTAGCCATATGTTATAGTGTGCAGTGCATGATCTCCAAATTGCCAGCGACATGAACAAATATTTAATACCAAAACCTATTGCTGGACCCAAAAAGTGTGAAAATTTTCACAGTAGTTCTAGTCTATTTGTTGCCATAGCAACCAGAATTGTTGATACAGGACCAACATCAAATGACGTGCATGATTTCCATATAGCTATATATCAATGTGTCAAGTTTCATGGAAAAATATTCAGTACTTTTCAAGTTATCACTGGTTCCCAAAACGTGTGACAGACGGACTGACGGATGGAGGGGGTGGGGGCAAACCCTAAGTCCTCACCGGTTTCACTGGTAGAGGACTAATAAATGGAAGTTTATTCTGTGTTTATGGCTTATGATACTCAAATAAACAATCCAGAATAATAAAAAAGATATAGATGCATTAAAAGTACAAAAATGAGTCATGCAGGAAACACCACATACAGAACAAACACTCGCCCGAACAGCAACACAAGGAAACAGCAAATGTACATAAGTAGAAAAAACAACAAGAGACGCACAAAGACAAAACAAACATACAATAGGAGGAAGATGGAAGTACCGCCTTGGAACGGTCAGTGACAAAAGTCACCGGGGGGTTAAACCGGTTTATGGGCGCCCAACCTCACACTTATTCCATCCCCATCCTAAAAGACAAACAGTGTAAATAAACGTATCCCCTCTCCGACTAATCTACAACAACCGCGACAGCAAATACAGTGGTAAAGTGCATGTATAACAAAAACATTTAAGTGAACATACTGTATCCACCTATTGCTAGTGTACTCAATGATTGAGCTGCAAACAGAGTAACTGTAGAAAAGTAATAAAGGGTACGACAAAAATGAAATAGTACAGATACAACCAGTTATAGTCACATCTTTGTCATAACAACACACTTTGTATTCACCCATATTTCTCTGAAGTAAAAGAAGTATAAAGTCAAACCTGTGCTAAAGACTTCCACTAAATTTAGAAATTGATTTCGTGGTGACACGTTATAACAGAAACTGGGGAAAAGTATTAATCCCGAATCGTATCTTATTATATTGTTGCATATTGTAAGGTGAATACTTTACGATAACCACGCGGTATACGGACGTTGTGTAAACCTACGATAAAGAATAAACGATCGCACGATAAACATACGAGATACGGACGCTCTATAAACGCGCGATAATCGATAAACGCACGCACGATGTGTGTACGCTATGCGTAGAAATTGGCCAGCAGTACGTTCACGCTACTGTTACAATATTGTTTGCTGAATAGTGAAATCCTATATACTTAATATATCCCATGAAAGTATTTCTGGTATGGTTAAAGTATTTAAATCATTCATTACTATAATGAATATTTTGTTTTAACTGTCGGGCTGCCGAGCTCGTTATTTTATACAATTAACAATGTTTCACCAATTATATGTTCAGCTTTTCAAGTATAATCAGAATGTCTACATAAATACAATCAGGGTGTCAAACAGCTTGGATACTGATGAGGCATCTAGTTACTCGGCGTCTCATCTTGATCTAAATTGTTTGCATATTGTTTGCACTTATTCGCCAAAGGAGGCTCTGAGTTAACCCTTTCCCTGATTAATATTCATGAAGGAAATATTGACGTCATGAATATTAATAAGAAATTTTTATAGTGGAATATGAACAGATGACATTTTAGCTCTGACCCATTCAGAGTAGACCCTGAGCAGACGGCTCCTATAGGAACTGTCTGATCTAGGTATTCTCTGTTTGCAGATGCGTAAAAGGGCGCTTACAAAAGGGAAAGGGTTAAAACAATATATATGTACCGTCCATTTATTTTGATTAAATTGCTTTGTTATCAATGTATGTTTCGTTTCGCTTCAGTTTCTACTGTGCCTCTGGAAAATATCACCGGAGGCAAGTTTGGGTACTCGTGTGTTGCATTTGACCTACGAAGTCTCTCTTTAGTTCTGGAAGATTGTGAGAAGAAACTAACTGCAATGTGCCTGACAACTCCCGATCGAAGTAACGCTAAAATATTCATTTATGATATTGTTTACCCTTTCTCTACAGTATAATCTAAATACAGTATTCGCTCAGGTATCCCAAAACATGGTACTTTAATACTTTCACCACAGAGAAAGTCTGAAAGTGACCCTCTAGGGGCCCTCTGATCTAGGTCTATACTTTTAGAAAATACCATTCCATGTGCATCCCCCATTCGAATGGCTACCTCTAGATATGTATCCAAAACCAGAGCTTTTAAATGTATTATAACCCTTTACACTATGAATATTCATGTACGAAGTAATGATAGCATTACTATTAATTGAAATAATTGTTAGAATAGCACATGAACCATTTAGCCTTTGTCCATGCAGATACTATGTATTATAGCATAAGTAAACGGAACAGACCTAGATCAGACGGCTCCTACAGGAAACATCTGGTCTAGATCGTCTCTGTTTTCAAAGGCTTAGAAATGCATATTTATGGAGTAAAGTATTAAGGGAGTCAAGCAATTTTGATCCAGATGAGATCCTCAATAACTTCATGTCTCATCTTGATCATTTAAACTGTTGCAAAATTTATTACGAATAGGGTCTCGGTGGAGTGTGGGTTTCAGACAGTAATTGGATAACTTGCAGTCAGTATGGAATCCAAGCTATCTGATACTCGGTAAATAGTTTCTAAAACGTTCACCTGGATCGGAAGTCAAGTAAAAATTGCAGCAAATCAGAAACTGGGCAGACTTTTCTGCATGAAAAGATTGTTTGGGTATATTGATTAACGTCAGTTCCTGCCAACTATGGGCTAATTGGACGCCCGAGAGAGTGGAGTGGATACAGAGAAACCCGGGCATTTTGCCCTACTCTACTGTCGACAGAGTTTATTGAAATGATTTCCAAGTTACTGTTCATATACTTACGGCCATCTACGGTTTATTTTTCAGATTCTTCTATTCAAACTAGCCATGATAAATATGCGTGGGGTGTGTCATGTAACTATTGTTATTTCAACCGCCGTTACCCGCTGAGGGAACCGGTAGATACGAGAAGATCGGACGGTCTAGTATGGACAGGAATGTTCCTGTCAAAGACTGTCATCCGCAAATTTAGCGGTAAGTTAAAGCCGTATCAGAGCAACAGATAAGGGTGCGTATACAAGCACTTAAATCGTCATTTCTCCACCAAACCATATGTTGCAACAGATAAACGTCTGTGGGAAAAATGAAGAGACTTTCCTCCTTATCTATATCTTCATTGAAAGAAATTGACGATCAAGCCGATAAAATTATTTTTAGATCAGATCCTCTCATAGAAACGGCCAGTTTGATACAAAGCTTTACTCTACATGTTCTCAGACCGCACATTGACAAATTATCTGAACACCAAATATTCTTCTTGAAAGCTCCTTTTATTAATAAAGGTATTGATTTTATTGACCTCCAAAGTATTTTAGAGACAAAAATGTAATTGACACTATTCCTAAATACTTTAAAAATTCAGAACCACCTATCATCTGCTACAAATATAACAAACCCATCAGAAATACAATTTTCAACTATAATAAAATTATGGCCGACCTTAATATTAATGATAATATTCCTGATAATTGTGATTGCGCCACCTCAAAATTTTGCTATTCTCCGGCTGGTCATGTGATTACTGGTACGTTTGAGATAAGTAAAGATACACGTTTACGATCTCTTTTGAATAAAGGTCCCAAATATAGAATACCATCCTTGATAGATTTTAACTCTTGTCGAGTTCAGATTGCGGAGGCTATACAAAATTTTAGTATTAAGTGGTTTGGAAGAGAACATGTTGAGTCTAATGCTCTTTCTGTTGGAAAAAACTAATTTTTGATATAATTGACAAACGCATTTCCTTTTATAGCTCTAATAAACACCTTCTTCCACCTAAACCTAGAATTTCTTTTAGACATCTTAAAAAGGGTTTACAGGATTTCCATTCAAAATACGTTTTATTCCTGCTGATAAGGCATCGAATAATGTGATTATTATTTGACGATTACATTATATCGATGTATTGAAGCAGGAAATTATTAATACCAAGTCATACAATTTAGTTACTGCTGTCGAAAAGACCATCGTTTCAGACCATGTCAAAAAGTGTGAACAACTTGGAACCGATATTAAAATTACACAACACATTCTACTGTGATAAGACTTATGAAAATTCTAGAATAAATCTCTTCTGGTCTATTAAGAACTCTTCAGAAGTCTTAAACAAACTTAAGATTAAAAGGTATATTGCATCCACTGTAAGCACGTACGATTGTTCTACTCTGTACACAACTCTTCCTCATATTTTAATTAAGGATAAGCTTACTAACTTAATCCAGAAAGTATTTGCCCGGGAAAAAACATCATTCCTGGCATGTAATGCTGAAAAAGCTTTCTTTACTGACGAGCAAATGAAATATTACACTAATTTGACGTGCTCAGGAGTTTGCGAATCGCTAACCTTTCTTTTGGTTAACATATTTGTACGTTGTGGGAGTGCTATATACCGTCGGGTATTTGGTATTGCTATGGGTACGAATTGTGCACCACTTGTGGCAGATTTGTTTTTGTACTGCTATGAGAGAGATTTCATGTTGCGTTTGAATCCTCAGACACAAGAAAATGTTATAAAAGCCTTCAATGAAATCTTTCGATATTTGGATGATATTTTTAACTCAGAGAACCCTTTCTTTGATGCCCTGATTCCTACAATTTATCCTAAAGAACTCAAATTGAATAAAGCTAACCCGTCCGACAATTATGCAGCGTTTCTTGATCTGGACCTTAAAATTGATAATGGAATGATTTCTTCTAAACTATATGACAAAATAGATGATTGTGATTTTATTATTGTAAATTTTCCTCATCTTGATGGGGATGTTCCCCGTGCTCCATCTTACGGGGTTTATATATCTCAACTTATTCGTTTTGTTACAGCTTGTTCATCTATTGACGATTTTAACAGTCGAACTCTCATTTTAACTGAAAACTGCTTAAGCAAGGATATAGATACCATAAACTAAGAAATACTTTCTCTAAATTTTACTATCGGAATCTCTCACTTATTGGCAAGTACCAATGTAATCTCAAGGCGCTTCTGCAACACGGTATTTCACATCCTGAATTTTATGGTGATATGATTTACAAACTTCGTAAAGTTATTGGACATACGCATTTTCTTACTTTGTTCATCAAATATGTTAAAAAAATCATTAAAAGGGATATGATCCTGTAGTACTACAACATACTGCATGTTTGGTTGTCAACCCTTTTGCAGTTGGCAATCACGCTGACCTCTTTGCATGTACGCCGACAAGAAAGGTTTAGTACTCTTTGAAGGCGACCTCTTAAATCCAGAAACGGAAGGAGAACGTCGGATATCTGTACTATTTCGTTTTTGTCGTACCCTTTATTACTTTTCTACAGTTACTCTGTTTGCAGCTCAATCATTGAGTACACTAGCGATAGGTGGATACAGTTTGTTCACTTAAATGTTTTCGTTATACATGCACTTTACCACTGTATTTGCCATCGCGGTTGTTGTAGATTAGTCGGAGAGGGGATACGTTTATTTACACTGTTTGTCTTTTAGGGTGGGGATGGAATAAGAGTGAGGTTGGGCGCCCATAAACCGGTTTAACCACCCAGGTTCCAAGTTCACACTTTTTGACATGGTCTGAAACGATGGTCTTTTCGTCAGTAGTTACTGAAATGTATTACTTGATATTAATAATTTCCTGCTTCAAGACATCGATCTAATGTATTCGTCAAATAATAATCATATTATTCGATGCCTTATCAGCAGTAACAAAAACGTGTTTTGAATGAAAATTCTGTATACCCTTTTTAAGATGTCTAACAGAAGTTCTAGGCCTAGGTGGAAGAAGGTGTTTGTTAGAGCTATAAAAAGAAATGCGTTTGTCAATTATATCAAAAATTAGTTTTTTTCCAATTAGAAAGAGCATTAGACTCAAAGACTCAAATTAGACAAGAGTTAAAATCTATCAAGGATGGTATTCTATATTTGGGACCTTTATTCAAAAGAGATCGTAGATGTTTATCTTTAATTATCTTAAATAACCAGTAATCACATGACTAAGTTTTGGTAATTCAAATTCGAGATGTGTACTTGTAATTTGTCATAAGGTTTGTTTGTGTTAACCTCTAACGAATTTATTCATCTATGAGCATTTTGTAAAAAGAAAACATTATTGTGAAAGAATAACTGGTAGTCTGTTTTGAACATATTTGCTTTTTCCCACCTTTAAAAACATAGCAGACTCATATCATACCAGGGTCTGCTATGTAAGCTTATGAACATATAATGTATCTAATATTTAAGCTATGCGTAGTTTGAGAAAAAAACTTCATTGCGAGAGAATGTCCGTAGTGAATTGCATTGTGGTGATTCTTTTATTATTTCTATTTATAACATAACTCGAAGCTTCAGCGTGACGTAAAACTATCATATATATTTTGATATTCACGGGCATATATTCACTAGTGAATAACATACGAACGACCGAACTGTATTCATACGCGCTGTTAAAACAAACAAACTGGCGTATGGTGACCTACCTGTCAACGATTGAGTCACGATAGCTGGAACAGAACCGTTGGCACTTGCGCCTTAATTTCGATAAAATAATACAAATTGTAATCGCTGTCAGTAAATTACTGTCTACAAAATGTAAGCCAAAACAGACCTACCAGCTACTCTGACCCAAACCATCCATTCTACTAACTCTTCATGGCATGTCCTTTTGTTTATGCAGAGTTCTACTTATAGAAATATCTCGTCAATCAACAACTATAGTCATTTGAATCCAGCACAAACATAGTTCAAATATGTTATACTCCAAATCAGCTGATTGTGAAAATCTTCCTCCTGTTGCAACACATTTTATGCAGCAGTTCGTACTGAATCTTTTGTCCATTTCAATACACTTTTTCACGGTGGAAATGGCCTTGTCCATGTGTATACAGCACTGATGAAGGGCTTAATATACCAAACGATGGCGCATTTTTAATCCCATTGACAGTGAGTGTCAGACGTGTAGGCGAGCTGTGTGTAGTCTTCATTTAAATTATAAGCAAATGGCGCACTTTACACAGACATATGATGTGTACAGTGACGTCACATTGTGACGTGTTTGTATGTTGAAATTGTAATTCAAAAATTATTTTGAAGTGTTTCTGTAGATTTAAGTTATCATAAACTATCACAGTTAAATTGAATATCAGAGAGGTCTAAATTAGATCCTGGTTGATATGACAGTTTGCAAAAAACTGTTGGAATTTTGGACCTACTTTGTCCCAGTTATTTAGCAAACCTAATAACTCATTTCATTCATCATTTCTATATGTAAGGAGAATTTATAACAATCCACGTTACTGCTGACTGAAATATTGGCTGCAAAAAACATTTGTGTTTGTTATGTTATAAATAGGATCTTGCATTCGTGTTCATAATTATTGGATTTATTGTATTCATCTTTTTAAAACGATAAAAGAAATTCGCTAAAGCTCGTTTTTTATCGTTTTAAAAAGACTCATTTAATAAATCCAATAATCAAGAACACCCATGTAAGATCCTCTATATATTACGTGTATGATTATTATATTGTATCTAACTCACAGGTAACTTGAAAGAGCTATGCAGGGCTATGTCAAGGGCATATAGACAAATGCCATATTGACAGGAAATATAAATAACCATTTCGAAAACAGTCTAGATATACTGACGAACTGGAATGGTGGCATGGTCAGGTTCGCAGTTTTAAAAGGTTGGCACTTGGTATAATTTATTGAAATTGCGTCAAAACATAATTGACATATATTTTGCTATTTAGAACATGAAGAGGCATACCGGTACGGTTACATAGTCCAGCGAAATGGCACAATATCTTTGAAATTTGATCAACAAAATAGAACAGCCAAAGCCTTGTGCGCAGGTAAGTGCCTGATGAATTGCAGCGATCACAAAACCCATTACTAGTCGTCTTAGTCCGTCAAGGATCGGAAGCCTAATATAGATACTGCTATTTTAAGTACATCATTGTAATTGATCGTATGTAAAATGATGAACTCCGTAGATGTGTCGTTCAATAAAATATGTCAGACATTGACCTTGGAAATTACGTTCATTATGTTGGACACATACATATACACAAGAAACAGACACGCTAACCAGGTGTATCAGTAGACTTTACCTAACGAATTTATTGTCATAACGCACCACCTACAAATGTATTTCAACTGCCTGCATTGGCAGAGAAGAACTTTTCTACAGGGTTACATATTTCTGTTTGTCTTTCTTCGTGCTTTGAATAAAAACGCCAGAAATGCTAATACACAACTGTTTGAGGAACAGCTAAGGACTTTTCAGCAGTTTGTTTAAATCAGAATTAGTCACAATTTCTGCAGATCGACATACTGGTTTTCAACAGTGTAAGAGTTGAGCATTGGACCTATTAACCATTTCATTGATATAAGTAGACCCAGATTAGACGACCCCTATAGGCGCTTAGAAGAACTGTTATTTACTTTCTAAATGGCTACGATGTTCCACCTATTATATTTCATTATAACCGTTTTGTCCATGAATAATCAGTATGTACTGAAATTTGAATTACACATAGAACAAAGAAACACTATTAATGGGATGCTATGCATTTTAATACTACACACGCTATGGCCACTGTCATGGAGGAGAGTCTTTTTGAAAAGGGTTGAGCCAACATACAACTGAAGTAAGAGTGTATTAACCGACATCACCGATGGGTTCCGATTGGCTTACAAGCTTGGGAACAACTCGTGTTTTGTTCAAACATGAATTAAACAAATTAAACTATCTGAGAATGGACCAGGAGAGTGCTCAGTAAATATTTTTACAAATATTCGCAAATGTTAAGACCTAAATATTAGTGCAATATTGACAACTCTCGTTTCAGTCAAGCTTTTCTGAAACCATTGACCGAGAGTCGAAAAGACTGCATCCCTACAAGACACCGAAATACCGTGCGTCTCATCTGAATCCACTTTGGTTGCGAGTTATGTTGTACATAGATAAGGAAGGGTTTAAACATAACGCACATTTTGTGGTTAAACATTTCCTTCATATGTCATTATTTCAGGGGCAATGTTAAGCAGTTTAACCTTTAACTTGCTGAGCATTTTTTTTCTACACAATTTTACACCCACAATCAAAATTCAAGTTATAATTGCACCAATGGTATCAAAAAGTTACTCGACGTCTCATCTGGATCCAAAGTTTTGGCAAAGAGATGCACCGACAGCTTGACCTAAAAGTACAAGAATAAATATTCTGAAAATGGGTGATCTGTCGAAAGCAAAAGTAGAAATGCAAAAAGAAAATATTGCAGATTCGGCTTTATTGAGTCTGTTGCAGAAAACACCACATTCAGAACAAACAGCAGCCCGAACAGCAACACAAGGAATCTACAAATGTACATAACTATAAAAAACATCCAGAGACGCACAAAGACAAAACAAACATACAATGGAGGGAGATGGAAGTACCGCCTTGGAACGGTCAATGACAAAAGTCACTGGGGGTTGAACCGGTATTTTTGGGTGCCCAACCTCACACTTATTCCACCCCCACCCTAAAAGACAAATAGTGTAAATAAACGTTTCCCCTCTCTGACTAATCTTCAACAACCGCGACTCATTTTCGGTGTTGTTACATTTTTGAAAATTGAATACCACTTAAGCCGATGCTAGGACGCTGAGTAGTGTCTTGTTGTGAACAAACTCAATAAAACTGAATCTCAAATTTCTCTTTGTCCCATTTCTCTTTTTGCTTTCGAATGATCTCCTACTTTCAGAACTTATTATAATCTGTCGAGGTGTCTAATCTGGATCAACAGTTTCCTGTAAGTTAATGTCACTAAGGAGTCGCCTGAAGCGTACTAAACGTTCGAAGAGATAGTTTCTAATTGCAATTAAAATGCCTAAATGCATACATCATTTGTTTAAATGCTGAAAAGAAGTATATTGCAAGAAAACCAATTGAATAAAAACTGAAGATAAAACTTGTATGTGTTTGATTTTAGCCGGGTTGCGATTCAATTTTGTAACTCTTCTTGTTTATGATTAATATTGATATGATTCTACAGAATTTGTCATGCCCAAATTGCGCTGTATTCATGTTCTATTATTACAGTCATCTAATTAATATTGTAGATATCATTATTACTTTCTGCAATATTAAAAACATTTCAGTGGTTGAATTTATGATATTTATGCAATCCTAGACCAGATGCCACTTTCTAGGCTAACTACTGTTAGCACCTCATCTCGTTAATATCAACAACTCTTGCCATAGAAGACGACAAAGGGTCAGAAAATGAGCATCATGACAAGGCCAAGGAAACAGTCAAACTTAAGTAATGTTACACAGGCAAATACATACACAAAGTCATATATTCACAGCTGTTTACCAGATATTTTATCCGGCGTTATAACAACCAGAACATCCATATACAATAATGCTGGTTGGCTGATAGCTATTCCATTAAGAATAAAGGAGAATCATGGATGAAAAAGTATTAAAGTCAAACAGGAAAGACCACACACAAAACGCCATCATCAACAAAACACCTACAGAAAGCATAGCCATTTATACTCATACACACAAATACAGTAGAAAGTCACACACAAGACGCAATCACCACCAACACATCAATAGACAGCATGTCACACACACACAACCAAACACACGCAAACACACGCGAAGAACACAGAAAATATCAACAAATACACGAGCACAAGAGACAAACATGAACAAAACACAAGCACAAAGACACAAGACAAACAGAACTAAGGGTGACAAAGAGAGAGCCGCATTGGCACGGTCAGTAGCAAAATCACCACTTGGTAGGTTTAAACCGGTTTACGGACGTCCTAACCTAACACTTATCTCAAAGTCATCCTCGATAAACAAACATTGTAAATAAAGGTATCCCCACAACATTGAAGACAGTAATCACAGTTACAAAATTTAAAACATAGCATAACAACTGTGAAAGTCCGTCAAATATGTACTCAATGACTTTGCTGAAGACAGAACAACTGCCGGAAAGCCGTTAAGGGCACGTATAGCGTACTAAACGTTCAAGGTGATAGTCTCTGATTGCAACTAAAATGCCTACAACTTACATACAACATTTGTTTAAATGCTGAACAGAAGTATATTACGAGAAAACCGATCGAATAATAATCGAAGTATTAATGACCGATGCTATTCGTCAATTGATTAGTATTTAGTCGGGTTGCGATTAAATTTCGTAACTGTTTGACATAGGCCTATGCTATTTAGTTGTACAACAAAGAATCATAATTATCGAAGAAAACGGTTTATTTTGTAGCACATGGGCATGCAGATTGACCACTGTCTGTCCTGATTGCTTATGATATTGTATAAATATGGTTCTATAGTATCTGCCCTGTATCGATGTTCTATTATAACAATTGATCTAATTAATATTTTAGATAACATTATTTCTTTCTTAAATATTCACGGAGTAAACGTTTAAAGTTTTTGAAATTATTATGTTAATGCAAACCTAGACCAGATGCCACTCTCTGAGCTAACTACTGTAAGTACACTTCCCAATAACCCCATCACGTTGGTATCAACAACACCTGCTATAGAAGACGACAAAGGAACAGAAAATGAACACAAAGAGAGTGCTAAGGAAACAGTCAAACGTAAGTAGTTTTACAACGGCAAATGCATACAAACATTGTCGCACTTACAGTTGATTTCAGATCATTAAAGTCAGAACATCCAGGTACAATGATGCTGGTGATTTGATAGCTATTCCATTAAGACCGCGGACGGCGGAGTCATCTGTCGCGAACTAAACGTTAGAAGTGATAGTCTCTTGCAATTAAAAATGCCTACAAGTTACATAAACCATTTGTGTAGATGCTGAACAGAAGTATATCACAAGAAAACGAAGTTAAGTAAAGCTGAAAAAGACAAAACTTGTATGTGTTTGATATCGAATACCCGATGTTATCCGGCAATGTATTAACATTAGTCTCGTTGCGATTTAACTTTGTAATTGTTTGACATAGGCTGGTTTGGTTTTGCTGTACAGTGCTCCCTCTCTACAACGACACTCTTTGGGATACGAATGTTGTATGTGTTTTTCAGAGGGAGTTGTTATAGGGAGGGAAAATCTCGTAATTAGCGCGTTTGCAGATCCCCAGATAAGGTGTATTTCGAGAACTAAAACCGTTATGCCACAATCAAACCCAATACTGTGACCACTCTTTAGAATCGTCACAAAGTGACGATTCTAAAGAGTGGTCACAACATAGGGTTTGATGGAGGCATAAAGAAATTACGATGGAAAAAGGTTGTTTCTTGAGCCTTGTTGTTTCGGAAACAGTGACATGCGTTGTTGTAAGGAGGGAATCCTTATTGAGAGGGTCGTTGTAGGGAGGGTGCACTGTACAGTAAAAATATAGGTATCGAAGAAAACGGTTTATTTTGTACCACAGGGACATGTTTCTATACAAGTTTAGATTGACAATCATCATAATACTGATTGATCATAAGAAATACCAAGTTTTATGATGTTATTGAAAATGTTGTATAGACTATCACTTTAACCTTTTCCGTCATATTAGCATTTTCTCGCATCTACAAACAAAGTAGACCCATATCAGACGGTTTCTTTAGGAGCCTTCTGATCAGAGTCAGCTCTGTTTACTTATGACATTATGTAGATATGATTCTACAGAAAATGACATGAACAGACTCAATAAAACCGAGTCTGCAATTTTCTCATTTTGCATTTTTACTTTTGCTTTCGAAGGATCACCAATTTTCAGAATATATGTACTTCACAACAGCAGGTGTTAAGTGCTTGTGTGGCGGCTGTAAAAAGTCGCCCCGTACTTCATTCTCAGTGTTGTTATATTTTCTGGTCCTTCGGGATCATTAGTTTTGATGTTATTTGTTTTGAAAAATGAATACTGCTTAAGCCGGTGCTAGGGGGTGTGAGTAGTGTTGCAGTTTTAATTACTACTCATGAACAGACTCAATAAAACCGAGTCTGCAATTTTCTCATTTTGCATTTTTACTTTTGCTTTCGAAGGATCACCAATTTTCAGAATATATATAACTTATTCGGTTTGACCGAGCCTGTTCTTTGCTAGAACAGTTGTAATTTAGTTTTAGCTGATACACTTCTTAAGTAAGGTTACAGATATCACAAACTTCAGAAAACGTTTCAAAATTTTATTATCGAAATGTACCACTCATTTAATATAGTAAATATATTTGCAAACTACGGACGTTACTGCAACAAGGCTTTTCTCACTCATAATGTTATGGTGATGTTATCTTCAAACGTAGGAAAATTCAAGGTCATATCCATTTTCATTATTTGTTTATAAAACGCATTTAAACCTTTAGGAATAAAGGTTATGATCCCATTATATTACAAAGCACTTCATGTTTGGTTATTGACCCCTTTACAGTCGGTAGCTGCGCTTCTATCTTTGCTTGCGCTATGACAGGCCGATGGTAGTACTCTGTGATGATATACTCTTAAACTCAGAAATGGAATGAGCTTACCAGACTCATGTATTACGTTTTCCCTGTCGTGCCCTTAACGGCTTCCCTGCAGTTGCTCTGGTTTCAGCAAAGTACACATTTGACGGATGTTTCACAGTTGTTATGCTATGTTTGACATATTGTCATGTATTTACCGTCTTCTATGTTGTGAGAAATTCCGGCGAGGATACCTTTATTTACACTATTTGTTACGCTAAGGTAACTTTCAGATAAGTGTGAGGTTAGGACGTCAGTAAACTGGTTTAAACCCCCAGTGGTGATTTTGCTACTGACCGTTCCAAAGCGGTACTCTCTTTGTCACCATTACTTTAGCTTGCCTTGTGTCTTTGTACTGGTGCTTTTGATCATGTTTGGAATGCTTATCTCTAGTATTTATATGTTTGTTAATGTTTTCTGTGTTCATCTCGTGTATGTGCGTGTGATTAATATTCTAGATAACATTATTTATTTCTTGAATATCCACGGCGTAAAGGGTTAAAGTATTTGATATTATTATGTTTATGCAAACCTAGACCAGATGCCACTCTCTGAGCTAACTACTGTAAGTACACTTCCCAATAAACCCATCACGTTGATATAAAAAACACCTGCTATAGAAGACGACAAAGAATCAGAAAATGAACATCACGACATTAGACAGTAGATCTATAGGGGCCGTCTGACCAGTGTCTGCTCTGTTTGCTTATAATAATATGTAGATACGGTTCCATAAAACCATGCAAACTGTTCTGTAGAATATGTCCAAACTGCCCTATGTCCATATTAGATTATAACAATTGATAACAATATTTTTTTCTCAGAAAATGAGCATCACGACAAGGCAAAGGAAACAGTAAAACGTAAGTAGTGTTACACAAGTAAATACAGACAGAACATGTACTTACAGCTATTTTAGGTCATTTTTCCAGCGTCAGAATATCCAGGTACAATAATGCTGGCGGGTAATAGCTATTACATTAAGACGTAATGAGAATCACGTAGTCACCTGTATCACACTAAACGTTCAAAGTGATAGTCTCTAATTGTAATTAAAAATGCGTACAACTTAAATAAAGCCTTTGTTTAAATGTTGAAAAGAAGTAAATCACAAGAAAACCATTCAAATAAAAGCTGAAAAAGACAACCCTTTTATGTGTTTGATATCGGTGAGCCGATGTTATTCGCCAATGTATTAGTATTTAGTCAGGTTGCAATTTAATGTTGTATCTGTTTGACATAGGCCGATACTTTTTGTTGTACAACAAAAACAAATATAAGTATCGACAACAATTATTCATTCTGTACCACAGGGACTTGTTTCAACATAAAGTTCAAATATTGAGGACCATAACAAATAACAGTTTTTATGTTATAGAAAAATATGCGTTCATTTTAGGGACTATCAGTTTAAAACTTTCCTTCATATTTCTTTCTTAAACATTCACGGTGTTCATATTTAAAGGCATTTTTATGCGTCTACAAACAGATTAGACCATATCAGACGACTCTTGCATCTGTATTCCAAATCATTTATCCGGTGTTATAAATGTTAGAACATCCAGGTACAATAATGCTGTTGGGTTGATAGCTATTCCATTATGACGCAATGAGAATCGGAAGAGGTTTGCTAATATCAGATATTTTGTGTACAAATAATCTATCAGAACAAAATCATGTGATAAACAAATAGGCGTCACAAAACGTTCTTAACCTTTTTTTGAGAGTTACAGTTTAGAGTTAGAAACACAATACGTGTTTATGCCATGCTAGAGTTCAAGTACTCCGGGCATCTTAACATATTTATTATTTCAGTTTCATATGCATGCAGTTACGGTTTACTTTTGGGCTTCATAAACACACACATAGCTCCTGATAGATGGGTATATTACGGTAAACCATCGATTATTCGAACACTAAATTACGTATCATTATCAATATTTAAGACATGTGGCAGGTTAATGCATGGTAAAAGTCATTCAGAAAGCTCCTCTGTGAATTTTTGTATGCTGTTCACGTCAGCAGCAATCTACCTAAAAGGGTATAAATGATTCTAACGTAAAATTTCGAATTTTTAAAGTTTCACTATATTTTCGAATTATCGAAATTTTACTTTATTTTCGAATTATCGTTGTTTTACTTTATTTTCGATTGATCGGGATTTTACAATACGAGAGTTAGATGTAGTGATTTGTGTTACCTTTGCAGAGGGTAAGACATTACATGTATATATATTTACCTTGTTTATTTCTCTTTGTAGTTGTCCTTTACATCTCTATCCCTGGAAGTGTCATCCTTACATTGATTGTTGCCTTTATCTGTTGCAAGAAACGGTACGATATCACTGAATATAAATATTTACTATGCAGATGTCCAGATAAGATTTCGTAAATTAAAAAAAAAATCTTTATTTCTCCACCAAACCCTATATTGTGACCATTCTGTAGAAGGAACCCTTTGATCAGGGTCTGTTCCGTTTGCATATGGAACTACAAATTATCTTATCATACAGTTTCTAATAAGGTAAAACATCATGTGCTTATGTACAATTATCTAAACATCATCTAATCAATAGTTATGTTTTTAATTATGTCTCACATGAATATTCATGAGGTAAAAGGACAACATACCTTTGTTTCCTATTTGGGGACCCATACACAGATTGTTTACTGTGATACAATAGAACCCGTCTAAACGTCACATTTAGACACGGGTGCTTAACATAGGACAATGCAATCCAGAATGCTCTTTTAAGAGCTTTCTGCATAATTCCGTCCTGTGTTGAGCTATAACCTGTCTATTTGGATGCAGAATTAGACATCGTTTGGTTGGTTGCATTTGAAGGGTTTTACTGTAAATTTGAAAGTTCATAATACAATTAAATTAGGTCATACATGTATCACGATCTGACGTATTAGTCGAACGTCCTTGCACCAATATGAATAATTAGTATTGTGTATGAAAAAAATAATTAAAAAAACAAACAAAAACAAAGTTATATTTAGATCAGTTTGTTGAAAACGTTAAACTTGGAACAAAACCAATAAATCGTCAGATAGGAATAAAATATTAGCTAATACACCAGTTATTAGAGTTAACCCTTTAATCCATAGATACACCTTTTAACCCCTTAACAGAGTATACCCAGATCAGACGGTTCTTGTAGGAACTATCTGGTCAGGGTCTGCTCTGTTTGTTGTGACATGATCAGCTCTCGTTTTAATCCGTTAGCTCAAAAATACGTCTTTAAGCGTCTTAACAAACAGAATAGATCAAGATCAGACTGATCCAGAAGCCGTTAGACCAGGGTCTGCTCTATGTGCTTATGGACATATATAGATCTGATTCTACAGGTTTTACAGGGTTCATACCTTAACTGTTCATATCATATGCCATAAGTTTAACAATATTAGTACATACTTTATCTCGGACATGCATATTCATGAAAGAAGTAGAGTGTTAAAATATAGCCGTAAAAAATGAGTAAAGTCAGTGCATATAATTGTAAGAATGAGGGGTTTGTCTTAAGCGGTCATCAAGTTATGGTTCTGTAAGGCAGGTTGTAGCTTAATACATGCCAAATGTGCTTTCTGCATTAAGCAACCACCTGCTTGTCATGACTCCTATGTTCAATACACGAATAACCGCTTAGGATAGGTTCTGCTATATTCTCGGTATTTACTTCTTATGTTTTACAAAACTTTTTTTTGTATTTGAAAACGTATACAGCCTGAGTCGTAACTCGCGATACGCACAAGTTTACGCACGTGCGTTACATCAATCTGAAAGGTGCAAACATTATTATGGTAAATCTAGAACACCATTCGTAGGTTAAGTGGGTTGACTTTGATAAACGTCTTGTCATGTAAACTGTAAACCCATTCCCTCATATTGAGGCATTATGATAATAGTCACCTGTTGAAAGCATTGTGATAATTAGAACATTTGCTCCTATAGGAGTAAAGCTCTATTTATCACAATAGTTTCAAAACTACACGTTTCTAAATTGTCAAGGGGGAGTATGTCCCGGACCCCTTTAGCCACGGTGCGTTCATTACATTTGAATTCAGCTACGCTCCTGACAGCATGACATTGGCGCAAGTGTTTCATCCCATCGATATGTCTATTGATGCCCAATATATATCTACTACGGAAACACAATTCATAATTGTAGGACAAAAGCAAAACACTCCAGGCAAAACGTCACTGTATCAATGGACTACAGCCAGGTCCAAGATTCCATTGACACCGGGTATGTTTACAGTGCACCTTTTGATACGTTGGGAGATACACGTAGAGAACCAAGTACTCCAAATGACGATGCCGACAATGCCTATGACGTCACAAACGCTGGCTGGACAGCAAGCCATATTGGTAACAGATCTGCAGAAGGTGAAAATGTGTACAAGAAACTAAACATGCTCTCCGATGATGATTATGATCACACAAATCTGAAGATCTCCATTGGCTCTGGAAAGTCTGGACAGCGTACCAGGCACCTTGATGACGGTATCTACAGTATCGCTAGTAATAACACTGGCAATACGTACGATACAAGCGCGGTCAAGGGCGGTCAAAGGGTGTTGGAGAATGAGAACAGTATTGCAAATTGTGGTGAGGCATATTCTAATACATGTACTACCAATGTGGCAAGAAACAAGAGTGAACCAACAGACAATATATACGAATAACCAATACACTGACGGCGGATGTTAATGAAGACATGTTTTATGGGTGTTATATAGACCTAAACTGTTTGCGACGTTGTCAACAGTTTCGGGCATGGCGTAACATTTGTTAACTCTTTTAATCATTTCCTTCATATAAACCCACTTTCACGTCTTTACAAATAGAGTAGACCCAGACCAGAGGCTCATGTAGGAGCCCTCTGATAAGGGTATGTTCTGTTTGGTTATGAAATACAAATAGATGTGACACTACTTAATCTAACAATTTCAAAAATGCATGTGTTCACATGCCATTATAAAACATCAGCCAATAGATCTTTATGATGACATTATTTCTCACATGAGTATTCAATAGGGACAGGGTTAACAGTATTTATTAGTTGCTGATGAACATGGTATCGGCATCTCAGCATGACCCAAACTATTCGAATCTTTAACACTTTCACCACCACAGTCGCATAAATTCACTACGAAATATAGTGCAGTCCCAGATCAGACGCCGCCTTTTCAAGGCGGCGTCTGATCAGGGACTTCACCATTTGTCTCAATCTGTATTTCTATATATGTGCTTTATTACTTT
The DNA here is from genome assembly GCA_963576725.1 of Azorinus chamasolen. Taxonomy (NCBI): domain Eukaryota; kingdom Metazoa; phylum Mollusca; class Bivalvia; order Cardiida; family Solecurtidae; genus Azorinus; species Azorinus chamasolen. Next base: position 30,695,097 of record OY755238.1, on the reverse strand, counting down.
CAATTTTGCTTTTATTTATCTCATTTCCTTATTTTACCAAATGATTTAACAAACTTGGATTGCAGACGACAATTAGAAATTTGGCACCGAAAGGGTTAAAACAATATTTAGAAATAAATGGAAAACTATTGGTCAAATTTGTAGATACATGTAACTGCTACGTAATGTTGAAAAAAGTATAATAGTATGGATGAATTTATCACTTCGAAACGTCATGTATGGAACATCAGACCAAACGATTGAACTCTTTGCATACTGTTTGCATATCTCAGATCGTGTGTGTATCGCAGAGAAAGTGTTAAAGCTTCAGTGCGTTTGCACTCTGTAGCTAAAACAGTACTAATTGAAAGAATTGTGAAAGACCTCCAAATTACAGCTGCACAGTAAACATGTGTATAGCCACTTTGGAGCACTCATAAGGTCTTATTCTGGTTCTACATGGTTGATTAATGTAGGATGAATGCTACGTACAATGAAAAACAGGACTCGTCTGCAAAACCTTTCTCCTTCATTAATTATTTCGCGCCCAAATGTTGTCGTCTGCAAACTTTGTCGTCTGCTGCAATTGTTCATTTGGTTTAAAATATTTATTCATATTTGCTTCCAAAACATAGTCACAGTAACATACATGTTTGATACACGGCGTCTCATCTGGATCGAAACTGCTTGAAATATTTCTCTTTTTGCATTTCTACTTTTGCTTTCGAGGATCACCCATTTTCAGAATATTTGTATAAATTAGAATGGCGTCAGACAGTTACGTCCGTTGCTAATCTAAGGACCTTTGTAACATTTAAGTTTGAATTTGGTTTAGAGCCGTACTTACTGATTTATTTTCAAAAGTTGAAAGGTCACATCTAGCACAATTGAGGTCTGGAATCCTACCACTAAATACTGAAACAGGGAGATATGCGGGTCTTCCAGTACATGAAAGAACATGCAGTTTCTGTGCGGACAATGAACTCCATCTCTTGCTACATTGTCCAAAATACAACGATTTGAGAAAACTTTTATTTGATAAAGTAATCACTGTGAATGTAAATTTTAACAATTTAACTGACAGCGAAAAGATGGTCTGTTTGATACAAAACTGCGCTGTTGTCTCTAGGTTTATTGTCAACAGTATGTATAGAAGGAGAGAATGTCTCTATAGCTAAGATGTAGATCCTTATTTTTGATTGTAGTATAAAACAATCCACTTCTCAAACAAATACATGTCTATTGATATTTGTATAGCTCATGTGCATAAAGATGCTTATGTTAGATACGTAATTTATTTCATATTTTGTTTAAAATAATTCATAGGCCCAACGTGACCGGGTGTTGTTAACTGTTTGTCTATAATATTTATATGCTATGCATAACACGATGTCACTATAATAAAATATACATGTACTTACTTACTTATATGCATATTCATGAGGGAAAAAGCTAGATACAGTAAAATACATATATCGTGCCTACTTAACCCTTTCCCTTATGTAAGCACATTTTCACGCATCTGCAAACAGAGTAGACCAAGATCAGACTTTTCCTATTGGAGCCGTCTGATCAGGGTCTGCTCTGTTTGCGTATGGTATAATATAGATTTGATTCTACAGATTTTGCCTGAGCCAAAATGTCCTGTGTTCATATGCCATTATAGAAAAAAAATATTATTATTATTCATGACGTCATTATTTCTTACATGAATATTGAACAGGGAAATGGTTAATGATAAAGCGTAACAGTTATGCCTTTAACCTTTATCCCGCTATCTGCGATATAACCTCTTGTGTAAACAACTTATGCAAAGATGAGACCCCTCTCCAGATGAGTTACTCGGCGTCTCAACTCGATTTAGTTTTGCAAGTGCAAACCAGGTGGCGAACAGTGTGTTCCGGGCTAAAGTTCTGATAACCAGGATTCGTGTTAACCCATTTGCTTAGTCCATTCTTTATATAAGGGATGCCTGGCCTAAATATTTTCAATTTTGTTTTGTTTTATATTGAAATTCCGGTCATAATGCAGCGTCTGATCAGAGTCTACACTGGTCACCTGTGTCCCATATATGGGATCGTGGGCACAAATAGGTTACGCTTTACACTGTATGCAAAACCCTAACCCTTAACGCCAAATCTCCCGATATATCGACTGGATTTAAAACATTTGAAAAAATAATCAGATAATTGCCTGTTAAACCTTTCCCTGTTTAAACCGTTCCCTGTTCTATCTTTATTCCAAATTTAAATTGCTACTTTTTATTTATGGACAAAAAAGTTTAATGGAATATGGAAGAGGGGGCATTGTAGCCATTTTAGAAAATAAGGAAACATATTTATGGAATTCCATTAGCAAACAGAGCAGATTCTGAACAAACGGCTCCTACAGGAGCCGTCTAATCTGGGTCTACTCTGTTTCAAATGCGTGCAAACACGTTTATTAAAAAGAAATGGTTCAACATAAATATAATATATAATGATATAGTAAACTTCTGTATTTATAGATTAGAAATATCGATAAAGGAACAGCTCACTGGCCATCCACCAGCAGTGTGCTATTCTTAATGTTTGATATAGATATGTGTATATGTATATGTACTATATATAGTTAAATAAAATACATATTTATTTTGATTTATTTCTATAAAAGTTAAACGCTTGTTATAGAAGCTTCTTTAGTTTCATGACGTTTCATGGTTTTGTTTCATGTGTAGACGTTATTGGTTAAACGTTAAATACGTAATAAATATATATGAGGCCATTCAGCTTCGTAAATAAATTTATAAAAGATCAAACAATATATCAAAAAATAAAAACAACCTACTACATGTGTACAACATGAAAAGATTTCCAAGATAGGGTATTTACGTTTTATATTCAGCTCTTACTTTCTAATCATGCTGTGCAATTATGTTTCCTAACACCAGGCAGATTTAAGAATAACTGGAAGTGTTTTATTGCAACATAAACGCTTTAGACCTGTTTTGGACAATGTTAATGTAAAACAGTTGTCCATTACATATAAATGGCAGAAGTTTTAGATCTAAAAACATTGTTGGATTTAGAAATATGCAATGATATATTACGGTTTAATGTTTGAGTAGAACGTGTTGCTTTATGGATTTGTTAGTCAAATGTACCGGCAGTTAACTATGCTTTAAGTATATGATTGTTTACCCTTATCAAATATTCGCAAATGTATTTGCAAATGATAAAATAACGCTTGAGTCGCAGATGCAATCAGCTTTGACCCAGATAAGACGCGGAATATTCGGCATCAATAAGACGCGGAATATTCGGCATCAATATGTTCTCTAACGATTGTTCGATTCAAAAGCAGTTAAACTTGGAACAGATCGAAATTAAACCCATTTGCTCCCAATGGATTCTTCCATGCTTATATATTGGAGTAGTCTATTTTTATATAAGGGGTGCCTGGCCTAAATTTTCAATTTCGTTTTGTTTAATATTGAAATTCCTATCAGCAAACAGTGTAGACTCTGACCAGACGCCGCATTATGCGGCGTGTGATCAGATTCTACACTATTTGCCTATGTCCCATATATGGGATTATGGGAATAAAATGGTTAATATCAGTGAAACCTGTATATGCCATAGTTACATAGCATAGTTTTATTACACTGTATTAATTAGTAACTAGCGTAGACGTCATAGGTGAGGTGACTAGAATATTCTTTCGGTAGGCAAAAATTAAAAAAAAATAATCCATAGAATATTAAGGGAGATAAACATGCAATATGTTATTCCTTAACATTATAAGAGTTCTCTCCCTTAAATCAAACAAAATTATCAAAACCAGTGCCTGTTAAATTGAATTCTCAAGCTACAAACAGTTTGGATCCAGATCAGATGTCTAGTAACTCGGCGTCTCATCAGCAACCAAGCTATTTGACAATCATTCAATAGTTTCTCACAATTTTAATCCAATCGGACGGTGTCAAACTTGCATTATATAAAAATTATAGCAGACAATTTGTTGCTGTTGTTTTTTGTTTTATCCTTAAGGGTGTGTGGGGGGGGGGGGGGAGAGGGGCAGCGGGTTTAGTATTGACCACAGGTTGCAGTATCGAAAGCAAAATTATGAGTTTACACAAAACCGTCTTTAATTAATTATTTATCAAGTTTTACCAAGCTCGGTAATCTAATTATGTTAGTAAGGTTATTTACTCTCTTGAATTTCAGAGTACAATTGAATATAAGCACAGTCTCCCTTTTAGGCTAAATATTCAAAGTGGAATTGTTGGTCTGTTTAACTCTTTGCAAAAGTGCAGACCCAGGTCAGATTAGGACAGTATAGACCGTGATTAAAATGCTCCTCTGGGACCTCTCTAATTGGGGTCTACACTGTTTGAACATACCACTGTTTGTTTCTTTAATATTCGTAAAAACATGTACATGTATATGTAATCAGATCAATGCATATCTTATTTGTACATGGATCCAAGCTACCTAACTCTTTCATCTATTTAAATACTGCAGCACCCCTCTAAACCGGCATTCAATTAGAGAATAATTTAGATACTTTAAGGCCTATGAAAGTATGCTTAATGTATGGTGAAAACCATGGAGCTTTCTACAAAACTTTTAACCCATTCCCTAATATTGACGACTTTTGACGACTCTGTAAAAGTCATTTTGTGAAACCATTGTGATAAATATAGCTTTTGCTCTTATAAGAGCAAATTCTCTATTTATCACTATGGTTAGAAACTACAAAATTATAACATTTTCCTTTTCTCTAGTCAATGCTCCTTTTCGGTATATGTAGTCAAACAGGTTGTATCTAAACATATCCTATGAGGTAATGCGTTAAGCTGTCACTTGTCTGTATTAATGTAACCGGGTGTTCTTATAAAGAAACATACCCGCTCAGACCCAGGATCGAAGCCGAGTCGCCAGGTTCGCAGTCATACACTCTACCACGTCGCCATAAAAGCGCGCTTGTACAGCAAGGCTGTACAAGTGATGATAAACCTACATACTGTGACATACTCACCCAGCAAGTTGAAATTCGTCCCGAATTTCTATGGGTATGAGAACGACTGAGGGTCGAACTCGAAGCACATACAGTCACAGCCCCACGTTGGGCGCCAAATGTAACCGGGTGTTCTTATAAAGAAACATACCCGCTCAGACCCAGGATCGAACCCGAGTCGCCAGGTTCGCAGTCATACACTCTATCACGTCGCCATAAAAGCGCGCTTGTACAGCAAGGCTGTACAACTGATGATAAACCTACATACTGTGACATTAACAAGATCTATACATTTGTGTACTACATTAAATGTGCGATTTAGAGGGGAGTTATTGTATTTATTTGCTTGAGGCAAATTCCTGAAAACCTTCGTGATAATGCCAATATGGTAAATATAAATAATTCAAGCTACAGTAAATCCGCTCTAAACTGGTCGTTCAGTTTAGTATAAATATCGGTCTTGCAGGCAGGTGGCCGATTAATGCTTATCCATGAGCTTTCTGCATGACGTTTGCCCTGCATTAAGCAATCACCTGCCTAAAAGTATCTAAATTCGTCTACACTAGAAGTCCGGTTTAGAAAGTAGGGGGCTACTGTAGATCTTATTCTACAATTTCCGCAATGACCATGAACGTTCATCAATTAACTCTTTCAGCGCCACTGTCGCCTGTTGGCATCAATGAAAACAGTTCAGTCCCAAGTCAGAAACCGCCTTTTCAAGGCGGAATCTGACCTGGGACGTCACTGTTTTCTGTTTTATTTTAGCCCAAGCATAAAGGTTTTTTAAAAACAAATGTTTTAATAATATACCTTTATTATTTACTTTAGAATCATATTTAATATGAAATTATTATTGTAGACGACACTTTTAAATTTTGGCGCCAAAAGAGTTAAACATCAAAAGGTGAACCGTTTAGGTTGCTTTATCTCAGACTAGTGTCACTGTGTATAACAGGTAAACAAAATATTATGCAGGCTATTTGTTTAAAAATTCATATACTGTAAATATTCGATACTACGAGCACTTAAGTACATACCATTATTGATTTTTAACACAGGTGGCACCTTAATACAGGGTGAAATTCATGCAGAAAGCTCATCTAGGAGCTTTCTGCATGACTTTCACCCTGCATTAAGCAGCCATCTGCCTACAAAGAAATTAATTTATCCAAACTAAAACTTCGTAGTATCGAGTTTTTACTGTATAACATAACTTTCCGTACACGATATACATGTTGACATATTTAGAGCTCTACAAAAGTTAGACCTTTACCTGTTAAAATGGCATGACATTAATTTGAAAAAAAAAATATTGGGACCGTGATGAGACGCCGAGTAACTTGGAGTCTAATCACGATCAATGCTGGGTGATTCTCGAGCAAACTTTTCTTAAAGGTTTTAACGAAAATATGTAGCATATCAGAGATTGAGCGGACATTTTAATGCGTGTTAAGGGTTAAATCCTAATCGAACATAGAAGAAAGAATAACAAACAACCATAGGAAATAAAAAAAAAGAACAACAGCAAAACAAACAAACTTGGTGTGATTCCAAAAAATAACGTCTGGCAACCGTTGTTAAGGTAGCGATACTTAACACAAATCTGAAATTTGTTTGTGTGTTTGTTTGTGTTGATTAACATCCGTTTCTGCTCACTATGGACTAATTGGACGCCACAGAGAGAGGGGGGAGGATACAGAGACTAGTATCGACTAGTTTCTCTGGTTCTTTTAGATGCCCAGTGTAAAGCACTGATACATCGGACCTCGGTTTATTGTCTCGTCCGAAGAACTTGGTCTGAAATATGAAATAGCAGACTGGATTCCGTGCATATAGTGCACACATATCAATCACGTGGAACGGAAACAACATTCTCTTCTTAACAGAGGTCCGAGATAAGATGCGTAAATTAAAGCATGTTCAAGAAAAGCTTCGTTATTTCCCCCGTCAAACCCTATGTTTTGACTACTCCTGAGAATCGTCTCGAAGAAGTTTGGTGGACAAATTATGATGAATAACGATTCAACCCTTTACTCCATAACTACGCCTTTCTACGCCTTTACAAACAGAATAGTTCAAGATCAGACGTCTGATCAGGGTCTGCTCTATTTGCTTATGGTAAAATATAGATCTGATTCTGCAGTTCCTGTCTTGACAAAAATGTATGTGTTAATATGCCAGTTTGAATATTAATCTACAGTAAAACCTCTCTATAACGGCCACTAAATTACATACAAAAATCGTGTTAAAGGCAGGTGGCTGCTTAAAGCAATGTGAAAGTAAAACATAACGCTCCTATACATTTATAGGAGCGTTCTGTTTTACTTCCACCTTGCTTTTAGCAACCACCTGCCCTAAATACAAACTAATTAACACAATTTAGTGACCGTTATTTAGAGGTTTTACTGTATCTGTTGACCCGATAAGCCTGCTGTATAAAAGATGTCTGTTAAAATTGAAAGCGGCCACATGTTAGGAGTTTATGACTGGATCACCCTTTTGACCGAGCTAATGCATACATGCATACTCGCAGCAGAAACTGGTCATGCATTACATGTATATTGCATTTTCGGGACATGCGATTTCTATTTGTATTCAACCATGTTTAATATTCGTGTAAGAAATAATGACATCATGAATACTGATAAGCTGAAGTTTTATAATGTTAATGGCAAATATTCCCAAGACATTTTGGTATTGGTAGAAACTGTAGAATCTATTATGATGATATAAGCACACAGATAAGAGCCTGATCAGGCGGCTCCTACAGAAACCCTCTGATCTGGGTCTCTCCTGTTTGCAAAGTTGTTAAAATGCGTAAAACAGATGACAGCATAACACTTTATACCATGAATATTCATGTTAGAAATAATGGCATAGTGAATATTAATGGATTTAATTTTCACCATGACTCAGAACGTTTGACAATGGTACACCATGTAGAATCATGTTTATATTATTTCATAAGCATACAGAGAATACCTAGATCAGACGGCTCCTATAAGAGCCGTCTGATCTGGGTCTACTGTATTTACAAAAGCATAGAAATGCGTATATATGGATTAAAGGGTTAATGCATGGTGAAATCAATGCACAATTTCTACCACATTCCTAAGAACATTTTCAATTATTCTGCAATCAATGTAGGATTAGCGAAGCTTTACAGGAGACATCCGTCTTGTAAGACTTTAGCACAAACCAATCTGACATAAGTGTATTAACCCATTTGCTCCCGCGATCCCATATATGGGACGTAGGCAAACAGTATAGACTCTAATCAGACGCCGCATAATGCGGCGTCTGATCAGAGTCTACACTGTTTGGTGACAGGAAATTTAACATAAAACAAAAATGAAAATTTAGACCAGACATCCCTTAGATTAAAGATAGACTAGTCCAATATACAAGCATGGAAGAATCCACTGAGAGCAAATCGGTTAAACGTATCCTGCGGACTAGTTTGACATATTTGTGCTGTGACAGTGCGAAAAGATTCATTTGTTGCTTCTTGTAAGTTTTGTGTTCATGAAAGGGCCAAGAATGCATATAGCTTCGTCCAGATGCCGAATCTAAGAAAAGATGACTGATTTTGCGTCTATTCTTCCATTATTGAACATGACGTGAAACATATATACGCTAAAATTCCAATTGTATAAACAACATACATGTATATCAACACAAAGGGTGCATTTTTAACTCCTTTGGCGCCAAAAAAATTTCACCTGCTAAGATTATCGTCTGCTTCAGATTTTATAATGTCGTTTGCTTCCATTTCATCACAAATAGATACAGTAGAACCTGTCTTAACCATTTCGGCGCCAAATTTCTAATTGTCGTCTGCAACCTAGTTGCTACAGGAACCGTCTAAACTGGGGTTACTCTGCTTGCAATGCGCTGAAATTGGTTTCCTTGAGATAAAATGATAACTCTTTGGTTGCTATCGACGAAAAAGGCTGGTACCTTGCGTACCAAGGAATGGACATTGTGACCAGGGTTCAGTCAGACGAGCAGCGAATATGTGATTACCAATGCAAGCAGTTTGGATCCGAACAGGACACTGAGTTACTCAGCGTCACGTCTTTTTAATAGAAATCAAAGTTATTTTGGAAATCTTGACTGATGATATATCTGGCATTCTACAATTGCTAAGCGTGGAAAGAGTGTTGAGACGAATCATCAGGGGCAATTGTTATGTAGTGACTTTTATGCTGCATTCGGAGGAAACTGCCTGGCTGAAATCATTATAACCCTTTACATGATAGGGTATGAGCTGGTATGAACAGTAACTGCTTTTTGCTTATGTGACGATATACACCTGCCCGTTCAGTTTCCATGATGGTAAAAAATGCCTTTTTTGTAATGCCATTATAAAAACAGCTACAGTAAAAACTCGATACTACGAAAGTTTAGTGTGGAAGAATGAATTTATTTGTAGGCAGATGGTTGCTTAATGCAGGGTGAAAGTCATGCAGAAAGCTCCCAGAGGAGCTTTCTGCATGATTTTCATCCTGCATTAAGCTGCCACCTGTGTTAAAAATCAATAATGGTATGTATTTAAGTGTTCGTAGTATCGAATATTTACTCTACTTGATATTCACAATGTTATTATGAATTACATTTATCCTCATACATGTAGGAGTTCAAGTACCGCCCAACTGTATTTTAACAAGGATAAAATACTTTAACACTTTCCTTCATATGAAATCCTTCTCATGCCTTTGAAAACAGGGGAAACCCAGATTAGAAGCCGTTCGATCATAGTCTGCTCTATTCGCCTTCACAGTGAATTCATAGTTTCTGTCGACGTACAAGACATCGGTAGTCCATGTACCATTACAAAGAGTCAGCTGATAGGTATACATGACATAATTACTAGTGCTTATATAGAAACACATGTGACAAATTAATGACAGGCGCGGATTTAGAGGGGTGCGTTTAGTAATATTTTATATCTATATACTGTAAAACCTCTCTATAACGACCACTAAATTGTGTTAATTAGTTGGTATTTAGAGCAGATGATTGCTTAAAGCAAGGTGAAAGTAAAACAGAACGATCCCATTGGACCGTTCTGTTTTACTTTCATCTTGCTTTAAGCAGCCACCTGCCTTTAACACAGCTCTTTTTCAACATGTATTACAAACACACTATATACGCCCCCCCCCCTCGCCAATCTGAAATCCTGGATCCGTACCTGAATGCAGGTCTAAAGTAATTATGAAATCTCCTGTAGGAGCTTTCAGCATTATGTTAGACCTGCATTAAGCTGTGAACTGGAGCAAATTTTCAGATTAGAAATCGGATAACTCGAAGTATTTTGTATGGTCCCTTGAAGTTTGAGATATCGAAGTTCAACTGTAATTTTGTTTTCGAATACAGGATATTTTGGCCAATGCAGTAATTACAGAATCAGGTCTGTATAATCCTATATTCAAATAGAACAAGGACTGATCAGATGGGTACTACAAAAACACTCTGATCTGGGTCTACTCTGTTTACAAAGGCGTGTATCAGCGTTTATATCAGGGAAAAGGGTAGCTATACTATTTGTTTGCTATGCATTTGGCTGCACACATATTAAAACAGAGGCGACTTTGTAGGAGCCGTCTAATCTTGGTCTACTCTGTTTGCAAGACACGAAAAGGCGTCTATATGACGTAAAATATTAAACTATCAAATATGTCTCTCCAGGATAAATAAGATGCTTACCGCAATAGGAAATACCTTCATAATCAGTAATAACATTACAAATGTTACAATGAAATTTCCCATTGTGTGCAAAAGGGTAATTTGATCGGGATCCATTTCGTTTAACATTCTCTTGTCGTATACGTGGAACAACCTCAGCAAGAAATCTTCGAGGCGGGTTTATGATGGGAATATTTGTTAGAAGGATAAAGCATGACTAGGGTTAAATAATATTAAACAATGTACAGTACTCCCTCCCTACAACGGCCCTCTCAATAACGATTCCCTCCTTACAACAACGCATGTCACTTTTTCCGAAATAACAACGCTCCAGAAACAACTTTTTTCCATCGTATTTTCTTTATGTCTCAATCAAATCCTATGTTGTAACCACTCTTTAGAATCGTCACTTTGTGACGATTCTAAAGAGTGGTCACAATATAGGGTTTGATTCAGGCATAACGGTTTTAATTCTTGAAATATACCTGATCTGGGGATCTGTAAACAAGTTAATTATGTTCGATTTCCCCTCCCTATAACAACTCCCTCTGAACAACACATACAATCTTCGTATCCCAAAGGGTGGCGTTGTAGAAAGGGAGCAATGTATGTGCTGTGGATTCTATATACATGTACAGTACAACACGTGTAACATGTATAAATATTGTTTTAGGCTAATGAAAACAAATATGTGTTAAGTAAACTTATCTAACTGTATTAGTCCGAAAGGAAAACAATTGACCGAAACGAACAAGGACTCGTAATTTCTCCTCCAAACCCTATGTTGTGACCACTCATTAGAGAGATTTGGTGGAGAAACAAATGCGTTATAGTGTTATACTAAAAGAAAAACATTTCTTATCTGGGCCTTTGGAAGGTGAACTACTGAGTAGCTAAGATATAACAAAACGAAAAGAGCTTAAACAGCGCAAACACAACAAGAGTCATTCTAAAGGTAATACCGAATATTTGCATAAAATGAGGCTACTCTAAGGTACATATGCTAACAAGTCAACGACGGAATGGAGATATCTCTATTTGCAACGCATCGACAACTACAAAACTTAACAAATAAGAAGTCTAAAACAGATCAAAGATGTTTGACTCTCGGTCAATAGTCCCCCCACAGCTTGCTCAGAGTCCATGCTTATACATTTTGTAAAACTTTTAGTTGGGTTTGAGTTCGTTCTCAAAAGTACAAAATGAGTCATGCAGGAAACACCACATACAGAACAAACACTCGCCCGAACAGCAACACAAGGAAAAAACAAATGTATATAAGTAGAAAAAACAACAAGAGACGCACAAAGACAAAACAAACATACAATAGGAGGAAGATGGAAGTACCGCCTTGGAACGGTCAGTGACAAAAGTCACTGGGGGGTTAAACCGGTTTATGGGCGCCCAACCTCACTCTTATTCCATCCCCACCCTAAAAGACAAACAGTGTAAATAAACGTATCCCCTCTCCGACTAATCTACAACAACCGCGACGGCAAATAAAATGGTAAAGTGCATGTATAACGAAAAAACATTTAATTGAACATACTGTATTCACCTATCGCTAGTGTACTCAATGATTGAGCTGCAAGTTTTTGATTGGTCAAATTTTTCTCTATATCATCGCATACTCTGAATTGTTGTTTTCTCTACCATATGCAATAGACTGATTTGTTGCTTTCTCTATAGTATCACACGAGTTATCTTGTTTTCTCTACAATATCACGTAGACAGTATAGATTTTTGTTTTCTATAATATCACACAGGCTAAATCTTTTCACTACAAACAGGCATATCAAGTTCGAGTTTCATATAGAATGGACAATGGAAACAAAACTCTCCCATCACTAGCCAAGGTACACGAAATAAAACTGTTGCTTCTTTTAGCCTTAACTATTTGTCGACGTGGTGCATGCATAAACCGTTTAACCCTTTCCCTTACGGAATCGCATTTTCACGTATCTGCAAACAGAGTAGACCTGGATCAGATGGCTCCTATGGGAGCCGTCTGATCAGGGTTTGCTCTGTTTGCTTACGGTGTAATATAGATCTGATTCTACAGCTTCGGCAAACTGTCCTGTGTTCGTATGCCATTATACAAAATAATCTTATTAATATTCATGACGTCATTAATTCTTCCATGTATATACAAACAGGGAAAGGGTTAACTGCACTAGTCATCTTTGAAGAGGAATATGAAAAGTTTTCCTTGTAATACTTTGATACTTTTCAACTCTCAAGTGTTGATTTCCGCAGAATGCTAATTTTAACAACCAGCTCCATGTAATATTTTCCATTATGTATATATTTGCATACGAAACTGAATTATATCTAATAAGGATAATATATGTTATTACCATTGTTCTTGTTAAGGATACATACAGATCGTTTCATTCTCGTGTGGTAAAATGTGCAGTGATATAGTAACACTTTACTTCATGAGCATTTATGTAAAATAATCATGAATATTAATCACCATGGATATTAATCCATTCAATTATATTGTCGCCTGTTGACGCCTCTGTAAAAGTCACGTTTTGAAACCATTGTGATAAACTGAGCATTTTCTTTGAGCATTTGCTCCTACGGAGCAAATGCTCTATTTATCACCTTGGTTTCATAACTACACAATCCTAAACTTGTCATTGTCTCTCTATTGCAGTTGGATCTAAAAAAAGCCTATGAGGTAATGGGTTAATATGATGCATTTTATAATGGAACAAGAACATTTGAAACTTTTAAATATGACAGTAATCAAAGAACCAGGTCTATATTATGCAATAAAGGTAAACAGAGCAAGAACCCGAACAGACGGCTTCTACAGGGGCCATCTGATCCGAGTCTACTCTGTTTGTAAAGGCATCTACAGGCGTCTGTATGAGGTAAACATTTGAAACATGAAATTGTCTCTGTCCCGGGAACTTAACATTGTGAAAACATTGTATATTCTGTTTGAGAAGACGTTAAAATGCGTATTCACGGAGATGAATGCTAACAAGACAGCTGCGATGGCGAAGGTGATCTGGATTGTACGTATAACACTGGTGACATCAGCTGTTCAAGGTATCGGTATATGCGTAACAATAACACGATAAAAAATTAACTTTTAGCCTGCTGTGGACTGATATGTAGTTACATATGCAAACAGTTTAGATCCAGATGGCATGCCCAATTACTCGGCGTCTCATCAAGTTACAAACTGTTTGAAATCCTGATTGCAGTTTGGTTGGGTATAACATTTATTATAGCTCGAATTCTTTAAATTGCACTTGGTGAACAATTGTGTTATTTATTATTTATAAGTTTTTTGCACAGAGGTCTAAATGTACAAGTGATAGTCTCGGCTTGCAACGCGGTTTCAAAATTCTTACAAATATATATTATGAAACAGTCTTATATGCTAGAAAGAAGTACATGCATATTGCAAATTGTTTTAATAAGTATTAAATAAACGATGGAAAAACATAGTTCATGTTAATATATTGAAAATCCCGATATCAATTAGTAATCGTAATTGTTCGAAACAGGCCAAATGTGTTTTTTGTACAACTCGATCCAGCTTTTAGGAAACTATTGACCGAGAGTCAAACATCTTGGTCCCTTACTCATATTTGGATTCTGGTTATAAATCATATCTTCATCCAAGTTTGTTGAAAATGCGAGTGGGATGGGGGTCAATGTAATTATCTGAACAATGTGTTAACCCTGACCGTGTTCAATATTCATGTAAGAACAAATGGCATCGTTGGTATTTAAACTGTTGAATTATATATATACATAGAATCCGTCTGATTTTGCTCTACTCTATCTGTAAAATGCGTGAAAATGCGTTTATATAAAGGAAGGTGTTAACTTTCCGAACACTGTATTACTGTTACCATAAAAATAGTTGGGTTGTAGAATATATTTAACCCATTCCCTGATATTGACGACTTTTGACGACTCTGTAGAAGTCACTTTGTGAAACCATTGTTATAAATAGAGCATTTGCTCCTATAGGAGCAAATGCTCTATTTATCACAATGATTTCAATGTACAAAATTCTAAAATGTTCCTTTTCTCTAGTTAATGCTCCTTTTCGGTAGATTTATTCAAAAAGGTTGTATCTAAAAATAGCATATGAGGGAATGGGTTAAAGTGGCTATTAAAAGATGCCAAATTTTGTTTTTCTAAAACATATGGCAGAATAATGCAGGACACATGGGATACAGAAAGATGCTATAAGAATGTTCTGTATCATTGTCAATCCATAGATTATATTGATTAAAGAAGCTGTTACATTTGAATTGACATTCTTTATTTTACACTTTTCCGGTTAGAAACTCCTTTTTGTTGTCTTACATGAATATTCTGGAAGTAAAGGTTTAACCCTTTACTACATAACACGCATTTTAAGTATTTGCAAACATAGCAGACCCAGACCAAATGGCTCCTGGAGGAGCCCTCTGATCAGGGTCTGCTCTGTTTGCTCATAAAATGAAATATAGATCTGATTCTGCAGTTTCTGTCATGATTAAACACTTATTTGTTCATTATACCATTATAATATTAGAGTAAATTAGTATTCATATATTCATTATTTCTTTATAAATAGTCAAGGAGCGAAGTGTTGGGTATTATGGGTAGTAGACACGACAAGCATGACTGTAAAACATTTGAAAGGATTAGCACAACTATTGAAACTACCATTCAGTTGAACCATAATTTATTGTACACTGTCAACAATTCACATACATACAACTACGGTAGATAATATATACATACAGTATGTAAACAATACTTAAGGTATATATTACAAGGTTATTAAGGGCTTGGCCACAAGTTTTATCAACATTAGAAATCCATCCGTCCCCTGATGTCATGTTAATGTCAAATTAAACTAACTGGCGGAATTGTGTTAATAATAGTAATTTAACCATTTCTTTTATATAAACATGTTTTCAATCATCAAACATAGTAAACTCAGATTAGACGGCTCTTATAGGAACCGACTAATAAGGGTGTGCTCAGATTGCTTATAAATGAACTTTGATAGATCTGTGTATTTAGTTTCTAAAATGGTTGCAATGTTCAACCTTCAATATTTCATAATATACAGGTAACTATGTTTTTTCATGAATATTCAATAGGTCAAAGAAATAAAGATATCGGTTAAAATTTCAGTTCGTTGGGAGTACAATAAAGTCTAGAGCCAAGGCGATTAATGTAGGAGTCTTAAAAGTCTATTAAAGCAAGTGGTTGCTTAATGCTGGATAAAAGTGATACAGAAAATTCCTATAGAAGCTTTCTGTATCACTTTCGTGCTCCATAAAGCTACAACCTGCATTAACCCTTCTCTTGCTGAATTTTAAAATGCATTTCTTCTTCTTTACCCATGCCCTGTGGTGCAATTACATGTACATACATATTCACTGTCTACAATTATTTATCTGTGCAATCACTGCTGTGGAGTGCACTGCTTTCACAAACAATTTGTAAATAGTGCAGACCCAGATGATACAGCTCCTGCAGGAGCTGTCTCATCTGGGTCTTCACTATTTACAGGTAGGTATATTGACATGAACAGCAAGCGAAGGGTTGGACTATCCAGAATTGAAAATATGCGTACAGTGTCTCGAAAGATTTATCGAATCGGAAGTAGTCATGACTGCACCAGAAGAACCAAACTTTTTTCTGTTTTTTTTTTTAAGGCTGGTGAGGCTTAACTACTGAAATTATATCATATTAGTAGTGTCTGCAATAATGCTTCTTATCTCCGTGTCATATTAGAATCCACATTATTAAATACTGATATAAAATATTTCAAAAGGACAAACTGTACTTTTAAATACGATGCTAACCCAGTAGACTGAATTTACCTTTTCATGTACGATGCATACCCGATAGACCGAATTTACCCAGTGATCTCCATTTTAAATAGAAAAACAGAAAGTATCTATAACCTTTTGAAAGATAAAAATACTAAGTGATCATCATATTAATAGACAACATTACATTACATTAGCATTCAAAATGTCTGAATAGACTTAACTTTACTACTTTTTTCATTCATTAATGCTCATCATTTTTGATAGAAATCATTATATTAGAATACAATATGTTTTGATAGACATAAATTACTTAAAGAGGATGTCCCTACATTTGACGCGTTTCATAAACACTTAAAATGTACAAAAACTCATTTGTTTATATGCTGAAAAGTAGTATATCGCAAAAAACCCATCCATTTACCTCTTATAATGACAAAACATCAATGTGTTTGATATCGCCGATCCCGGTTTTACTCCCCGATGTTTCAGTTTTATTCGGGTTGGGTTTTAGTTTCGTAACTGTTCGCCCTATTCGCGATTCTCCGACCACTTCCGAGAAAGCTATTACGTAAACAATGGAGGGATCGGGTGATCATCGGCAAAACGCGGAAGAATTTAACGGAAAGGCCGATAATATTGTGTTGTAGAACAAAAATTATCAGTATTGATGAAATCGGTTTATTTGTATCACAGGGGCATTTTTCGATACAAGTTCAAATTGGGAACCTTCATAATAATGATAGAGCATAACAAATACCAAGTTTTATGATTTTATTGAAAATATGCGACCATTGTAGGGACTTCCTCTTTAATGCACATCATGTTTTGATAGACAAGATTATATCAACATACATTACTTTTCTATAGATTAAATTTACCTTGTACTCAAATTGTTTTTCTGAAAAGGGAACACGGGATTAAGCATTTTGAACAAAACCGTGACTTGGCAAGAAGCAAATGAATCTTGTGTCCTAGCAACACCAGAAATAGCCTCTAATGCAAGTTTGACGGTGGATATCGGATCTATCCGGCTTGAAGAGGGTGTTCAATACTGGACTGGTTACACCTCAGCGAGCAAACTGTTCGTGTGTGAAGGTCTGTATCACCCATTGTGATAGCTCCGATATTATTAAAAGTGTTTCGTCAGTATGTGCTCATTCTGTAATATCTAATTGGTTATAATTAATTGGTAAATACTTGAGAATGAACTTAGACTCAGAAGCACTGGTCTCATACTAATGTGAGTTTCTATAAAATCGCACGTCGACGAACAGAGAGCATGGATTCTCGGAGTCGATATTATATCAGGTGATCTCAGTCGATATTTTGTCAGGTGATCTCAGTCGATATTATGTCAGGTGATCTCAGGTGATTTATAATAATAACCGAAGTTCTCGGTTTTCATTTGTATTTTAATTCCAATAACCTAGTTTCTCGTCTCAAATGTGATTTTAAACGCAATAGGTGCCTTGAACAGAGTCATTGAGAAATTGATAAATGCGTATATTTCATTTGTATAGGGCTTTTACATATAGACTGGAACCAAACGTAAACTTTGAGATAACATGATGTTCGAGTTGTCCGCTTCCTGGCCTGGAAACTTTCTCGAGTAACAGCTTTACCCATTCCCTCATATTGACGACTTTTGACGACTCTGTAAAAGTCACTTTGTGAAACCATTGTGATAAAAAGAGCATTTGCTCCTAAAGAGCAAATGCTCTATTTATCACAATGGTTTCAAGCTACAAAGGTCTAATTTGTTTACTTTTCACCAGTTAATGCTCCGTTTTGGTAGATTTATTCAAAGAGGTTGAATCTAAAATAGCCTATGAGGTAATGGGTTGATGCAGCGTATAACGTAATAAGGATTAACAAACAAAGTATATTTATACAGTTGAACTTCGATATCTCGAATACGGACAACTCGAACTTCGAGATAACTCGAAGTAACTTTTCGATCCTTCCAAAATATACAATACAGAATTGTTCTAAAATATATTTCTTAACACTTCTAGAAACACATGCTTCAGCTTAATGCATGTCAAAAGTAGTGCTGAAAGCTCATACAGGATCTTTCGGCATTACTTCAGATTTGCATTAAGCTGTGAACTTGAGAATTTTTTCAGATTAGAAACCTGTGTTATCTGTATGGTCCCTTGAATGAGATATCGAAGATAAACTGCATTTGTTCGTTAGTTATTACTTATGGTAGGACTATAGATGTAATTGCGAAATTTGTTACAGTAAAACCTCGCTAATGTGACCACTCAAGTTTAGTATAATTCCGGATTTGTATACAGGGCAAAAGTTACGCCATAAGCTTCTATATGAGCGTTCTGCATTACCAATGCCCTGCATTAAGCAACCAACTACATTTAGAGATTCATATACTAATCAATTATGTCATTGTATTAGCGAGACTTAATTGAATTTATTATAATTTCAATTTATACGACGATGACTCAATAGTATTCGTTTTATTTCCTAATGTAAGACACGATTCATGAATTAATTAACGTTTCTAATTTCAACATACAATGTTTCATTATCGGTTGCAACCAATCATCGATAAAATGTAAGTCTTGGGAATGTCGCGCAAATACGTGTTATCTCGGCGTCTCATCAGGATCCAAGCTGCTTTATATTCGGTCAATAGTTTCTAAAAAGTTCTATCGAATTGGAAGTCAATGAAGGACTAAGCAGATCAGAGATGGATTAGACATGATGTTATCAGCATTAGAACGGTAAAACGGATACAAGACCGATAATTATATGACACTTAACCCTTCGCTTGCTGTTCACGTCAATAAACCTACCTGTAAATAGTTAAGACCCAGATGAGACAGCTCCTGTAGGAGCTGTCTCATCAGGGTCTGCACTATTTACAAGCTGATTATGCAACCAGTGCACTCCACAGCAGTGATTGCACAGCGAAATACTTGTACACAGTGAAGATATATGTAATTATACAACAAGGCATGGGTAAAGAAGGAAAAATGTATTTTAAAATTCAGCAAGCGAGGGGTTAACGTGACATCCATGGCAGAATGGTTTCTTCGACTGACAATCGCTTAGACTCTCGCCGCTGTGGATCGAATCCCAGTCTTGAGTTTTCATGTGCGGTGGGTCATTGGTTCTATCCGGGTGTTCTTCTGTGCACGAAACAATGCAAAATGTTCCGTGCACGGAAGAAGCTCTGTGGTCTTCCTCCACCTGTAATTAGATGAACGTCGTGTTAAGACTTAAATACTGTTAAAGCGACCCAAAGCGACGTCAAACTAAAAATATGTAAAACCTACGAACGTTAGCAAGCTCCCCGTCACCACCGATGAAGTTATGGGTCCTTATCCTGGTGAATAAATACTTTAATTTAACATACTGTTTGTTTGCAACTTAGTCTTCCTCAGAGGTCCAGATAATATGCACAAATTTAAATATAGTCAAGAATAACTATTTTATTTCTCTAAATAACCCTATGTGGGGACCACTCTTTAAAATCGTCTCAATGAGACGATTCTAAACGATGGTTTAGTATTTGAGTACACATCTTTATTTGTTGCTGATGAGCTGTTTTGTACACCTTTTTGTATTTCCCAGGATGTAGCAGAGAGACGGATGTCGCGAAACATGCTGTTAGAAATTCATCAATATTTCTACCTGCTCCAGGTTTATGCTACTCGGCATGTGGAACAGATATGTTTGGAGTTAAGGTAATCTTTACGTTTTGCACCTTGTTACCAGAGGTCAAGGCATGATGTGTAAATTAAAACATTTTCAAGAACTCCTTTTTTCAATTAAAACCTATATTGTGACCACTTTTTTTAAATCGTCTCGAAGTGACGATTCGATAGAGAGGTTATATCTTACATCTTCATATATTACTCCAGAATCAGTGAATAATAGTGTTACAGGAGTACGCTCATTTGGAGTATCTGATTTGCTGTATGAACTCTTATTCAGATAACTGTCTCAACATATATTGATTAGATCATATACTTATACATGTTGCTACTGGGTGTATGTTCAATTGTTCTTGTTAAACACTCAGGCATGTACTGTTTATATGTTGTATATGTGTTTGGGCCGGAGGCCTTTATCACAATAAAATCTATTGCTATTGGTTACAACTTAGGGTTTCGTGAAGAAAGGACGATTTTAGTTTTTGAGTATACACCGTTACATGTATCTGATGCTCTGTTATCTGATAATATGTTATCCGTTGCTCTGTTATCTGTTGCTCTGTTATCTGATGCTCTGTAATATGATGCTCTGTTATCTGTTGCTCTGTTATCTGTTGCTCTTTTATTTGATGCTCTATTATCTGATGCTCTATTATCTGTTGCTCTGTTGTTACTGCGGAACGTTGCTGTACCAAAACTCAATTATGTTTGCAGATAGTATAGGTCCATTTTAACAGTTACCCAGACTCTCAACTGGACCCCAAATGTCAGCACAGGTCATCACAAATTGATTCATATTGCGGAAAGATTGACACTTATACCCAAACTAGGTACATTACAGTCGCTGGTGAAGTTTTGTTTTCCGCCTTGAAGAACTAGATATATTCTGCTTCTGTCTTCAAAGATTATCAACAATTCACCTACAATATTTAAAACATGCAGTGGCCATCCGATCTGGGTCTACACCGTTAGCCCATGCAATAAAAAATATATAATTATTCAATATAAATATTTTTCCATTGGCCAGTGTACAAATTCAGGTAAAGAATATTGATGATTGTTTGCATACATCGTATAGGTAGGAGTCTATAGTAAGAAATCAAGCTTCAGTCTCCCTACAGCCGCCCCGCATCCGGTAAATATCATAGTGCTGATCACGTGTCCGTATGTATCTAGTTACATGTCCAAATAATGACCAGGGTTGGTGGCGCTGCATCTGCTACACACACTGACCGGCCTACTCTTAACATATGAAGAGGTTTTTTCACCTGGAGCTTGGAGATTAATTAGTACATGTATAATCTTCGATTCCGATTGCCCATGTATATAGTACCTGGTACCCTGAGATAACTGCGTACCTGGAATTATAGGCCAAGGTAAGTACTCAGCTCAGATAGGTACCTACATGTATTCATAATTTTGTCACAATACCTTATTATTTTGTTAATTGCTGAATTAATACTTTCATTTGAATGCATTATAGGGTTCGAGATGTTACTCTTTTGAATCGTTCCATTCAGTGAATATGTCGCTTAAAGACTGTGACATACCTTGTATGCAACCACATAACCAGATAAGATGCGGAGGGAACCAGTCTGTGTCAATGTTTAGCGGTATGTTCTATGGGAATCAGTCTGTGTCCATGTTTAGCGGTATGTTTTGTGGAAACCAGTCTGTGTTCATGTTTAGCTGTATATTTTGTCAGAACCAGTCTGTGTCCATGTTTAGCGGTATGTTTTGTGGGAACCAGTCTGCGTCCACGATGTTTTGCTGTATGTTTTTTCAGTTTTTCAGAAAGATGCGCATAAATTACTACAGAAAACGTCTTTACTATGCATGGACAGAGTGGAATATGGAAGGTTGAAGGCTGTAGCCATTTTAGAAAAATAAAGAAGCAGGTCTATCAACTTCCGTTAGTAATCAACGCAGACCCTTATTAGACGGCTCCTATAGAATCCGTCAGACGTGGGTCTAATATGTTTGCAAATGCGTGAAAACGCGTTTCCAATAAGTGTGAGGTTGGGCGCCAATAAACCGTTTTAACCCCCCAGTGACTTTTGTCACTGACCGTTCCAAGGCGGTACTTCCATCTTCCCCTATTGTATGTTTTTTGTCTTTGTGCCTCTCTTGATGTTATAGTTATGTACATTTGTTGTTTCCTTGTGTTGCTGTTCGGGCGACTGTTAGTTCTGTATGTCGTGTTTCCTGCATGACTCATTTTTGTACTTTTAAGTTTTCATCCATTGCATTTTAAAAATTCAAGTATAATCAGATTCTCTAACAAACTGTTATCAGGATGTCGAACATATTGGGTCCTGATGAAACGCCGAGTTCCAATGCCGGAGGGAGCACCGTAGTGGAACAGGGCATCCCTCTACGGTATAATTCCGCGCTGGTACATTGGGAGTCTTGCTGGCATGACTTGCTTCCCTGCCGTTAACCAGAGCCAGGGACTCCTGTTAAGCTAACCCAGTTTCCTTATTTGTGCTAACTAGTGAACTGGGTCGTGTAATATATGGGCAGCGGGCAGATTAAGCCTGTGCGGTCTAATGCAGCATCGCGTGTCTCAATCAGTCTCGATTTGTCCGTTGTGATTCCTTTGCCATTGCAGCCGGTGGGGTATGTTGTAGGAACAGTATACGGAATACCTTCTTTAGTTCTACTTTGGCTGGGCTTTCTGGGTTCCCATAATAAGACATTTTATTCTGTAATTAAATTTTGGATATACCCTATTACAACTCTATTAAAATATGATCCGCTGTGTACTCCCTCATTGCCATAGCCGGTCGAATAGTGTTTGACTGGAGGGGTTGCATAGTGCGCGTATATAACAGTTGTTTATTTGTATTGCTTAGTTTATATGCATGAACTTCAAATTGATCTGTTCTGTTACCCAATTTTCCGGCAATATTTTATGTGCAGTGCTGTATGCCAAAACAAATGTACCCAAGTCTGTTGAGTCTGTGTCAAAATTATGTGACGTACTGGCACTGCGCATAGAATGCTGCATTCAAGTTTATGTTTTTTTATGATCTGAGTGCGTTGATACAATATAATAGAGCATAATACGACAAAGACCAATAAACTTACGGACAAGATGTAGTTGATTTACCTATGTCCTAAATAAATGTTATTTTATTATTATTCTTATCTATATATAAGTATTAAATATATTTTATTTTAAATGTTCTATAATTTACCCATTATTGTACATAAATTGTATCTTTGTGAAGCGCTTTTGAACGCACATATCCTGTATGAAAAGAGCGCTATATAAATGTAGTATAATAATAATAATAATAATAATCGGTGTCTTACCATGATCCATATTAATAACAAAGGAAATCGCTCATCCGCCAGCAGCCGGCAAAAGGGTATACTACATACAATATGAATGTACAATCCATTTATTACGATTTAGTTACTTTGTTATCATCAATGTATATTTCGTTTCGTTTCAGTTTCCACTGTGCCTCTTGAAAATATCACCCCAGGCAAAGTTGGGGACTCGTGTGTTGCGTTTGACCTAAAAACCCGTTCGTTAGTTCTGGAAGACTGTGAGAGGAAACTGCCTGCAATGTGCCAGACAAATCCAACTCGAGGTAAGGCTAAAACATTCGTGTATGATATTTTCTTCACCCTTTCACTACAGTATGACCTAAATGCAGTAGTCAGTCAATCTTTCCGAAAAGATGACACCGGGACTTGACTCGCAAGGGTGGCTGTGATCTTTGTATACACTGTTGAAAAATATTAGTACAAGTGTATCCCGAATTCATTAGGGATTAGTTTTTTTAAAACTTTTGCCAAGCAGTGCTTTTAAATGTATTAAATCCCTTTACACCACCAATATGCATGTAAATGGAAAAGTAGTAAAGTCAAGCAGGCAAAGCCACATGCAAGACGCAACCACCACCAAAACACCGATAGACAGCATGACACACACACACACACACACACAACCACACACCCAAACGCACGCACACACACACACACGAAATGAACACAGAAAACACCAAAAGAGACACAAGAACCAGGGACAAACGTTCCACAACATGAACAAACCACAAGCACAAAGACGCAAGGCAAACAAAAGGAAGGGTGACAAAGAGAGTACCGCCTTGGCACGGTCAGCAGCAAAAACACCACTGGGGGTTTAAACCGGTTTACGGACGTCCTAACCTCGCACTTCTCTCAAAGAAATAGTCATAGTATTACTATTATTTAGACTACTTGATATGCTAGCAAATTCACACATTTGGCCATGTCAGAAACCATAGAATCATATCTATTTTATATCATAAGCAAAGAAAGCAGGCACTGATCTGACGGCTCCTACAGAAGCAGTCAGATCAGGTTCAACTCTGTTTGCAAAGGCGTATAAATTATTATTACGAACTAGTCATGGTAGGGTGGGGATTTAATGGATGAGATGCAGTTAGCTTGAAATCCTTGGCATACTTCTGTCGGTAGTCTATGGTTGAATACGTATAACGCTATCTGAGTAGCGGTGTACCTTTAATTATCTTTACAAACAGTTTTGATCCAGATCGCTGTTCAGGAGAATCTTAATTTTAAGCATCCTAGTTTCATTTCTATAGACGGTTTGACTCGCATTGACAAACATATTGGATCCAGATGAAACGCCACGTAACTCTGTGTCTCATCAGGTTCCAAGCTGTTTGACACTGGGTCAACAGTTTCTCTAGCGTTAAATCGACTTGGATATCAGTGAAAAGATCAGCAAGTAATAGATTGAGCAGACACTACTTTTTCAGCATGAGACGGGCTATTGAAAACATTTTCAAGTTTATATTGCTATACTTACCACGATTTACAGTTTATGTTTCAGATTCTTCTGTTGACATTAGCTTTTTTAAATTTGCGTGGGCTTTGTCATGTAAGTATTGTTATTCCAACTACCGTTACTCTCTGAGGGAACCAGTAGATACGGATATATCTGATGGTCTGGTGTGGACAGGAATGTTCCTGTCAAAGAGTGTCATCCGCAAATTTAGTGGTAAGTTAACGCCTAACTACATGAATATTCATAGAAGAAATAATGACAGCATGCATATTGATTAGATTATTTGTTATTATTGTGGTGTGCGGTGGTCTAGTGGTATCGCGTTTGAACACCAATCCGGAGGTCCGGGGTACAAATCCCGATCCCTCACGGAAATTGCAGATATGCTTTTCAGTGGCTCCAACCCACACCTCCGCTCCACCCAGGTGTTAAAGAGTCACTAGCCGGTACTGCGGCTGCATGATTGCGCTATAGGTTAGCAGTGTTCAATATTTTAGAGGCGTGGCTCATTGACCAGGGGAGTAAATGTACAGTCGGCTGAGCTGTCCTTCGGACTGAAAGTAGACTATAAGTAGATACTTTACTCTGTTTTATTATATAACATACAGACAGGACATTTTTGCCCTGGCAGAAACTGAAGAATTATCTATAATCTATCATAACGACACAGAGAGGTCCCCGATCAGACGGCTCATACTTGCATAGAAAAGCGTATATATGGAGTAAAGAGTTGAAGACTATTATGTTAATATTTTCACCACTTTTGCATAATAAATTCTGAAGGGTGGTGATCCTCCGAAAGCAAAAATTGCAACACAAAAAGAGAAAATTGCAGACTCGGTTGACTTTAGAATCAGAATTATATGTAAGTGACTTGAAAATATGTAAGTGCTAAAGCGCATTGTAAGACAAGATGTGTATGTATTGAAAAAGAAGAGTATAGTGGAACATGGATATCACGAATTCGTATGATTCGAACTTCGAGATAACTCCAAATAAAAGTTCGGTCGTTCCGAAATTTGAAATAAAGAATTGCTCTTCAATGTATAACGAAGCATGTCTAGAAACATATGTGATAGCTAAATACAGGTCTTAAGTACTACTAAATGCTCCTACAGGAGCTTTCAGCATTGCTGTATACCTGCATTACGTTATGAGCCTGATAATTGGCCCATTTTAGACATCGGATAACTCGAACTTCTGTTATTTTGAAGTAACTTGCGTGGTCCTTTAAAGTCCGAAATATCGAAGTTCAGCTGCATTTATTTCCTAGGAACCCATCGGAAACACACTCACAATACACCGGAACCTGTAGTAAAAATCAATTATAGTTTAATTGTGATATATTCAACTTCAAGGGACCATACAAAATTCGAGATAACAGAGGTTTGAGTCCTGTGATTTCTCACAGCTTAATGCAGGTCGAAAGTAATGCTTAAAAGTCCTGCATTAAGTTGTCACAATTCTAAGTTGTTTCATTAAGCTTTCGCGTGTGTTTCTAGATATGCGTAGTGATACATCTTAGAACAATTCTGATTTTTAAAGTTTGGTAGGTTCGAACGTTTACTTCGAGTTATGCCTAAGTGTGAGTTTTACGAGTTCAAGAAATGTACTTGTCATTTGCCATAAGGTTTGCTTGTGTAAACATCTAATGAATTTATTCCAGCTATAAGATTTTTTTTAAAAAAAAGACACCATTTTGAGAGAATAGCTTGGTTTCCCGTATTCAACAGGTGAATTTTGTGAG
Organism: Azorinus chamasolen; assembly: GCA_963576725.1. Taxonomy (NCBI): domain Eukaryota; kingdom Metazoa; phylum Mollusca; class Bivalvia; order Cardiida; family Solecurtidae; genus Azorinus; species Azorinus chamasolen. The sequence goes on along the minus strand of OY755238.1, from coordinate 30,668,388 downwards.
GAGGAAACACCATTGCGAGAGAAGTGTCCGTAATGAAATGTAACAATTCGTTTATTATTTCTGTATAATACGTGTATATTACATTGTATGTCAAGGCCATGTAGATGTTACATTAGAAATTGTGATTCAGGCCAATCGCCGATTCTCCTAGGACAGCTAGCGATCGAAATCTCTCCTAGGACAAACTCCGATTTCCTTTTTAAATCATTCACAAGTATGTGTTGTTTATGTGAAAATAATATATTCTTCCAGCAGAATGTAGATTTTCTTTGTAGAATTAAAATGTCATATCTAAAACTAATATAAATTCTTCCAGTAGAATTATAAATTTTCATTATAGAATTACAGTTTGTTCTTGGACAGACTGTGATCGGAATATGTACTAGTAGAAACGTTGAGTAGGATCAGAGCCTGTCCTAGGAGGAATTGCGATCGCAATCCTGAATCGTAATTTCTACTGTGACATAGACAAACATCATATTGACGGGAATGTTATAGAAATATTTCGAAAAAAAGGGCATCTCTTAAACTCAAGAAACAGTGAAGACCGTGAATGGTAAAAGGCGGGTCAGAGTTGTAGAGTTTGAAAAGGGTGGAGGGCGGTAGAAACTACAATGTATTAAATTGCGTCGAAACGGTATCTTATTGAAGTAATATTTGCTATTTAGAACAGGGAGAGGCAACCCTGTACGGTTACGTAGTCCAGAGACATGGCGCTATAGCTTTGGAATTTGATCAACCGAATAGAACATTCAAAGTCTTGTGTGCAGGTGAGTAGCAGAAAAACTGCAACGATCATAAAAAATTAAAACCCATTCGTAACTTTTCTTATTCCGTCTGGGTTCGGAATAAAGTATTTGTTTAAATGCTGAAGAGAAGTGTATCAAAAGAAAACCCATCGAATAAAAGCTGAAGCAGACAAAACCTTTGTGTGTTAGATATCTATGATCCGATGTTATTCGTCAATGTATTAGCATTTAGTCGGGTTGAGATTTAATTTTGTAATTGTTCGGCATAGGCCGATACTATGTTGTTGTATAATTATAATATAAGTATCGTAGAAAACGGCTTTTTGTGTACCATAGGGCATGCTTCGAATAAGTCCAGACTGACACTCTTTATAATACATATACTTAATGACCTTAGTGATTGCCCTACTTTTCCATCCAATCAGCGAGCCACATTCTTCATGTTTTTTCAGACTCTAATTCTCATCATTTTTATAAAATCGACTCTAACTTTCGAAGACGAACCTTCCAGTGCGCATGTGCAACAAAGCTCCGCCCACGACTAGAAAAAACGAACGAGTTGCTATGTTATGAACTTATGACGTTATCGACACGCGAACGAGTGTACATAAGTCGGTTCACGTGTGTAAAACGTGGGGAGGAAGACTATGTAAACAACTGAGAGGCAGAATTGTAGATCTAGTAATTGGGCTGTCGTGGATTAAAATGGCCAAATAAATCAGGAAACACCCCACCTGTTGAAGCATGATTATTGAAAACGACTAATGTAAACAAGTAAATAATTCAGGAAATATTAACAAATCTGTCGATTCTATTTTAAACCGTAATTCGTTCAACAAAACGCAAACGATCAAACCTGTAATCTCTTTAAGCCTGTACCTGTTTATACTTATTTCAATATTCTGCCAATAATGAATGTTTAATATTAATAAGCTGTATCTTACAGTACAAGCCACGCGGACTTTTTGTTTTCCGCGGCCCATCGCAATTTTATCCAACGCGGACACGGGTATTTTTGTCCGCGCTGATATGCGGTCATCCGCAATCGAGCGCGTGTTGTGATGGGTCCGCGCTGGTCCCTCCACAGGGGCATTCGTCGCCGGGCGCGATCGTTATCACCGCAGGTCGCGGTGGTATCACCGTGGACCACTGTGTACCACTGCGGATCGCGCTGGACCTTACCTGGATTGATATTTATATCCTTTTCATCCTTTTATATCCATTTTCACGGCTTATCTTTCTCTTTACATGTACATACAAATATATACATCCACATTTTGCAAAATTGATATGAAATGTATGAAATAAAACACTCGAGAAATGGTTCGTTTAGACTAATTCCAAACCGAAACTGTTCTGCATTCGGCAAACACAAATTAATTCATCCATTATTTTTGGCGCGTTTGATTGTACTGGAATATAACCTGTCCGTGAATTGTCTGATTCGTTTCTGCATAATATGGGTGCGATATTCTAGTATGCTTTCTATTTCAATTATTTGTTGTTCAATACGTAAGATGTTTTATATAGAAACACGGAACACCCGTTAAACACAAAACACACACACAATAAGTTACTAGGTTGTATAACTTGTATCAGGTTTGCATACGTTTGTGCACATTGTTAGTGAATTCATCTTCATTTCGACTCTATGTTTTAGGTTCCAATTCTAATTCCCAATCGATTTTGTTTTCAGTTTCACATCAGTGTAAATTTTAATTATCAGAAATCTACTGGAAACGACCAACAAAACCTATTGATTCTGTTATGAGAATAGTCCTGACTGGTCTTCTTATGATTTCTGTATAGATCTACATGTATATAAATATTGTTCTGGCAGACGAAAGAATTGAGGGTTTTATTTACTAATACATCTGATATCAATTCAGCCAGGTGAGTTGTAAAGTTAGAAGTTTTCTCCATTATTTAGTCTTGGTTCGGCAGCTTAAATGTACATTTTAACCAGTTTCAATAGCCATTCGAATAATACTTGTATGGTTGTTTTATTACCCTTGTGCTTAATATTTTACTGTGTACAAATGTACCTGTGTATATGTTTTGTCTTTCTGCTTGATGTACATGCACTGCATGTTTAGATTCTGCTCAATCGATTCACTGCCATGATGTACCTGCATCCTATGGATTAAAAAAGATAATCCATTTTTTTCTAAAAACGTAGATATAGATGTAAACCAGTTTTTGATTCTGGTTTGATAATGAGATATTGGACGTCTGGTCTAGATCTAAAGTGTTGTTAATGTCATGGCAACCGAATTCTGGGAGTGAAGGGGCATACGAATTAAATCAATCAATGTTATTAAAGAAGCGTATACAGTATGTACATGGTTTATCAAACCACGGACCTCGTACACCCACATTCTTTCGTTAAACGGATATGTCTAAACCAACGTGTCGCCTGCTTAAATTCCATGACCTATTCCTTATTTGGTAATAGATCACAATTTCCCCATTGTAAGTTGTATTTACTATTAAACCCTTCCATGTCAAACTTGAAAACTCTAATGTTTGCAAACAGTTTGGATCCTGGTCAGACGCCGCGTCTGATAAGGATCCAAACCATTTGACACTTATATTAAAGTTTCTTAAGACCCATTCCTCCATACATGTAGGCTCAATTTGGATCCAACCTCTTTGAATAAATCTACCGAAAAGGAGCATTAAGTAGATAAAATTATTGTTTTTAGAATTTTGTAATTTGAAACAATTGTGTTAAATAGAGCATATACTCCTATACGTGTAGGAGCAAATGCTCTTTTTATCACATTGGTTTCAACAGGTGACTTTTACAGAGGCGTAGAAAGGAGTATTTATGGAGGAAAGGGTTAAGTAAAAACTATCATAATTTTTTTATAAAGAAAAGTAGATGAAACATGTAAGCAGACAATGATTTGACAGTGACTATTTTAGTGGATGATTACGTCATAATGACAGTGAAGGGGTTTATAGCATACAGTACAGATTACAGCAAACACCTCCTTTCAACAACACTTTAAATGAATCCCCAAAACTTACCGTGAAACCTCTCTACATCGATACATGTACAAATAAAATGTCTGTTTTAAGACAGGTGGCAGATTAATGCAGGATAAAAGTACTTTTGTCCTGCATTAAGCGGCCACTTGTATTCAAAAGATCCCAGGTATTCCTTACTGGGTTGTTTCTTGAGAGAGATTTGCCATGAAACTCCGATGAGCAACAACCTCTCTACAACGACAATACAGAAGTTTATATCCCCCAGAGTGTTGCTTTGCAGAGGTTATATTGTAGTTATCATTTATTAATAAATACGTACAGCAAAATATATCTCTCATACATGTACGCCAACTTTCTTTCTTTTTAAAAGCATATTTCTTAATTTAAATGCCAATTTCTAGTTTTAAAGTAAGCCGGTGGTCTAATATTCGATGCGTTAAAAATGTAACTGCCCCTGATAATAACAAAATTACTGCAAAACCTTATAAAACGAACCCTGTGACCATACCGAGAAAATGACCTGATTAGAGAGGTTCTCAAACCGGTATAGCGAAGTAAAATAACAATTCAAAACAGTTGAATTGGCTGTCATTTGAAAAAGGTGGTAACTAAACACAGGATACATGTAGCTCCAATATCGGTTTAGAAAGATTATCGGTTAAGGGGCGGCGATTGTAAACAAACATTCTTAAAAATGATGATTTGACGATCGTTTAAAACAGATGACAGCTAATTGCAGAATTGAAGTAATTTAGAAAGCTCCTTACTCTTTCTGCATTACCGATTTCCTGTGTAATCAACCGTCAGTTTTTAGAACAATGTAGGTATTTTTTTTTTATCCTTTGCGAGCAAGTAGAGCATGTAAAATAAAATAAAATTTGAAGGGGTCAAATGTCAGCCCTATCCTCCCATGCACAAATAGGAGAACAAATGTCCTAGAGAGAAAATGTCCGTACATGTATACCGAAGGGTAGATACAATGTACAACAAGAAGCTGGAATGAATCGGCCTTCAGGAACGCCCTATATATTACCAGCTGAACTTTGGCAAAAAAGATCCCATGATCTGGCCTTTCTTTGAAATGGAAGACATTCTTATTTATGTGTTGGACATGCCTCATATGTCGAATAGGGGTACACTCAAAAGCCCTTTACTACAAAAGTTCCTCATCTAAAAGCCCCTCACTACAGAAGCCCCTCGATCAAAAGCCCCTCACTAAAATGGCCAAGGCTTACAAAAGCCCCCCCCCCCCCCCCACACACACACACTATTTTTGTTAATTAATCATTATACTCCAAATATTTGGACAAAGTGGACCAAAATCAAAATTACAGCTATCTGGATCTACCCTGTTTGCTGAATGACCAGTTTATAAAGATTCATTAAGTAAGGTAATTAGCACACTCTATACTTATAAAAGTAAACATTGTAGATCACAAGGAGGAGATTCCTTATATTTATTTCAAACAGGGTAGACCCAAATCAAATCTAAAGCTATATGATCTAGTTCAACCATGTTTGCTTTGTGACAGTTAATATAGATCCAATAGCTATGGATGATGTAATATTAGCCATATTATTTATAAATTGTTATAATATTACCCCAATTAACTTAAACACAAACTTTTTCCATTTTCTAATTCCTTAACTTTCTTAAATTTCAAACAGAGTAGACCAAAATCAAAATACTGAGCAATCTGATCTGGATCTACCCTGTTTGCTCAATGACAAGCTTATAAAGATTCGTTAAGTAAGATTATTAGAACACTCCTTTTAAAAGTACACTTAACAAAGCACTTAAAGTTTAATTAATGTTAGTATTGTTTTTTGTGAGGGTTTTTTGTAAACCTTGACCATTTTGGTGAGGAGCTTTTGCAAGAGGGGCTTTTGTAGTGAGGGGCTATTGTGATACACGCGTTGAATAATTTAGATCAACAGTATTTAGAATTTTAAATCTCGTTTTGTTTTAATAATATCTAGATATTAAGATATACATGTACAGTCTCACGGCGTTCATTTATGTGTTGTAAAATGTCTTCTTTCTGGCTACTGTAAAGTACCATATCAGATCTAGTAAAAATGTTTTAATATAGATCTAGATCATATCAATCTAAACTGTCTTTAGAACTAGAATTCGCAATAATCTAACTGGTTTTAATCGGTAGGGTTTAATTATGCTTAGCCATAGATCTAATTAGTCAAAGCATAGTTATCTTCTATTTTTCGGGAAACTGATTAACAAATCATAACTTTAGACAATTGGCACATTGTTAGGTAGTTCGGTTTCATTACACGCATTCCTGTTACGTAATAATTCATAACTTTGTTGACAGTGTGTGATAGATGGCAGTTGTGTGACACTGACCCTTGCCCCCTGCTGAGAAATTAGGGGATTTACTGACATTCTGGCACCTTTGATCGTTACTATTTTCTTATGTCTAGCTAGTAAATTACAGCATACATGTATTTAGGCTGAGTAAGTAATATAATGATATAGTCTCCAACTGCCTAACACAATTCATTTTCAGTATTTAAAACATACAGTTTGTATTGTTAAATGCGGGAAATAAAACTACTGACATTTGAATACTGTAGAACCAGACAAGGTGGCTCAAAAAGCAACCATCTGACCAGGGTCTTCACTGTGTATTATTCAAAATCAAATAGCTAAGTTAGGTCTTATATAATGAATGGAATCTACAGTTAAACAATGACGGGCCATTCCACCTTAAAATACAAACCTTCTCTAATATAAACGTGTTTTCAGGCATTTGCAAACAGCGTAGTCCCAGATCATACGCATGATCTGGGCCTGCTCAGTTTATTTATGGAATTGTAATAGGCCCGACTCTACAATTTCTACCAACATCAAAACAATCTTGTCTACAAATGCCATTCAAAACATTAGCTTATAAATATTCATGATATCATTATTTCTTACATGAATACTGAACAGGGAAAGGGTTAATCAGCAAAAGTAACAGAATTACAAGAATGTTTTTATAGTTATACAATTTATAAAACTATGTTTATTAATTTAAAACTCTTAAATGATAAGACTCAGATCAGATTTCTTAAATAAAAGCTGTTTGACTAGGAGTCTGCTTTGTTTGCTTATCCCTTTATCATATATAAACAATGTCCATGCCTTTGCAAACAGAGTAGACCAAGATCTGAAGGCGCCTATTGGAGTCGTATGATCGGGACCAGCTCTGTTTACTTGTGAAATTATATAAGATCTGACTCTACATTTTCTACAAGTACCAAGAAAAGTCATGGACCGCGTACCTACACCATTTTAAAAATCAACTTATAAATAGCATGATGTCATCTTTTCCGACATAGATATTAAACAGGGAAATGGTTGAAACCCACCGACAACCAAACTTTAGGTTACGCTTCAGCTAAAGATCCGCACGTCTGACATGACCCGGCAACAGAAGTAAAAATTCTGAGAGCATCGACGCTTTTCACGTGCTTGCAAACAGAGTAGACTAGGATACGATGGCTCTTATAGAAACCGTCTGATCAGGGTATTCTCTGTTTGCTTATGAATTTATGTTGAATCTAACTCTATAGTTTTGTTCCAATACCAAATCAGCCTCAGTACATAAGCTATTTTAAAAATAAATTTAATAAATATTCATGATATCGGTATTTCGGTTTACGGACATTTGCCCCCTCCCCCCCCCCCCCCCCCCGGACACGGTAACTTCCCATTTCGTCTACTTCTCATTTCGTCTACTTCCCATTTCGTCTACTATTTTGACTTTTGTTCCCATTTCGTATTTGACACCCTTTCCCATTTCGTCTACTGCTTATATTTTTCATGTCTACTGCCACAAACTTATATTTTTATGTCTTTGATCAATATTATATTATCTTTACAGCACGCAAAATTCATGCATTTGCGGACTTTTTAATATCAAGTTGTAATGTTTTGGTTGATCTTGACCCAAATTATTGATCTGGATCAAAACCCAAAACAGGGTTGTGTAGGAGTTTTAAGGTTTATCTTAGAAATTTAATGCAAGCAAAAATGCAATTAAAAAAACCCAGAAACCACTTCAGCCAATTAAGGAAAATGATCATCATCTGGGATCTGGGTCCAAACTCAACTGATGTAACTCTTGGTAATGCTTAAGAAAACTGTGAAAACAGGGTTATGCAATGGCCCAACTGCTATAATTCATGGTAATTCTTAAGAAAACAGGATTATGCAATGGCTCCCTAACAGTGATAGGTGTCAAAAATACTACTGTGGATTAAGTCTGCTGCCCAAAAAAGCATCTTAAATATTAAAAGAAAGTATAAAAAATTATGACAACACATTAAAAAGTCCTAAAATATCTGAATCTTGTACGATATTAATAAAATAACTGAGTAAATATAACTTAATTATAACAGTAGACGAAATGGGAACAGGGTAAAATTTTAGAGTAGACGAAATGGGAATGAATTACAGTAGACGAAATGGGAAGTAGACGAAATGGGAATAAACCCCGGACACTTGCCCCCGGACCTTTGCCCCCTATTTTGGGCCTTAAAAAAGGATAAAATATAATTTTGAAAAAAGGGTGGCATTTTTTCCAGTGGCATATATTCCAATGGCATTTTTCCAAATCAGGGTGGCATTTTTCCAGTGGCATTTTTTCCGGTGGCATTTTTTTCCAGTGGCATTTTTCCGCACACCGCATTAAGCAGTCACTTGCCTTTGAAAATGATACACTAACACTAATTCGATGTTTTTACGCAGAAACAAAATTTAGTCGATTTTTATTTTAAAAGAAGACAGAAGGAAACCCGGTAAGAAAAAAAAAACATTTTTAAAAGCAAATTCTTTCAGCATAATAAATGTAGGTAACTTGGACATTCTCTATAGGACCCTGAAAGTTTAAAAAGATAAAAAAAATATGCAGATCAACCCTTAGCCCGCCGAGCTCGGCTTCCTTAATATTTACAAACAGTTTGTATACTGAACAGATGATGAACTAAAGCAATGCTTATTTCATTTATTTTGCAGACTACATTTTTTAAGCGGACGATAATTCAGTATAATGAGGGTCAAATGTTTTGGTCATACATTAAAACAATGATTGCTTTGCGTGCTCTACAATGTACGGAAACTACCTTGGTGTTTCAGCGCAGGGGGTCATTGATTTATGGTCATCATTGTGTTAATTATTTGTTCATCAATAAAGTTCCGACAACTTTAAAGAAAGACTATCGGGTATTTCCGCTCTTTTGTTACTATCAAGATGTCACAGCTCATTGGTTCAGTATCTTTAAGACCCACCCATTGAAAAGAAAAGACATAATCCAATCAACTGTCACCTATAGGCGTGTCAATCACCAATAATTGATATTGCTCTTCATAATTGATGAGCGGCCATCTATATTTCCCACAATATTAAACATAGGATGAATGGGTATTATGTATTCAAAGTATTATTTTAAGAAATTGTTAATACAAGATATCCATCCATGCTATCAGATCGGACAAGGCCTTATAGACCAGTTATATTGAATTTGTCTGTTGTTGTCGTGGAGACATAGCATGCTACGAGCACCTGTGAATCAATACAGGGGCACTGTATTAAAATGAAATATTTATCATGTTTTAGACTTTGTTATTGTCTGATACATAATTAATAAGCCCATAATATATTTCCTCACCGTCCCTGTCCCTCTCTCTGTGTACAATTGTTGTTGTTTCTAAGAAGTCCTCTCCCCCAAATAAACATTTACAATGTTACGCAATCACAAGGCCAGAAGGGACGTCAAAATCTCTCTCTCTCCGTCTCTCTCCGTCTCTCTCTCCCCCCGTCTCTCTCTCTCTCTCTCTCTCTCTCTGTCCGTCTCTTCCACCTCTTACTCTCCCTCTCTGTCTGTCTGTCTGTCTGTGGCTGTCCCTATCTATCTGTCTCTCTGTGTGTCTCTCTTTCTGTCTCTGTGTGTGTGTCTTTCTCCCCCACTCTCTCTCTCTCTCTCTCTCTCTCTCTCTCTCTCTCTCTCTTCCCGCAGATATGAATGGATTACGTATGACTATCTATCATTTCAACTTTTATATTGGTAATGGAGTAATAATTTCCCCAGGACGAATGGCAATTTATGCTTGACAGATCCTATAAGAAACCAATGCACACCCTGATCATACAGCCTCTAAGAGCTGTCTGATCTGGGTCTGTACTGTTTTTAAATTGCGTCAATATCTGCTACTAGCATGAAAAGGGTTAATATGACTTAAATGAATAACATTACGATCGCAGCTTTGAACTCATCTGAAAGACAACGACATACCAATATTTGGCTATCTGTTATTTCAGGTGGCTCTTTTATACAGAGTAATGATTTATGCAGGCGACTGCTTTGCGCCGTTTCAAAATAAATTATAATATAATAAGCTACAATAGTTTTCATCTTAATTCTGATATCAACTTAAATCTTGTAGCTGCACTACATGGTCGGTCAAACAAGAATAGCTGTAACAGTATAGATTATTTGTGTAGATGCGGTGTATTAGTGTAGATGCGTTTCGAACTTTATAATTATTTAATCAACTGTTTGCATCTCTTCGTCAAATGATACCCAGTTCAACCCTTTACTCCATAGGTACTCATTATAGTGCGTTAATCCATTCCTCCACTCAAAAATAGTTCCACTTGATACATTCATGAATATGCGCCATAAGAAATATTTCTATATCACAGTAGACGGTAGCTTAAAGCAGGCTGAGAAAAACGCAAAATGGTCCCATTCAGCCTGTTTTAATCAAACATCTGTATTCAATACTGAACACAAACTATGGAGTAAAGTGTTAAGGTTTCAAAAAAAAGTATTTCAACAAATAATGGTTGGATACAACTCTCCACCCATTTACCCTTTCCCTCATATAAACCTGTTTTCATGCATTTGTCAAGAGAATAGACCTAGATCAGACCGCTCCTAGAGGAACCGTCTGATCAGGGTCTACTCACTTTGCTAATAGAATTTTATAGATATGTTTATTTGCTTTCCTAAAATGTCTACAATGCTCCACCTTCCATAATTCATTATAACTATTTTGTCCATGAATATTCAGTAGGTACATGTACATTTGTATTTAAATTTGGAACACATATAGAACAGGGAAACTCAAAGGGTTAATACGCGCGTGGGGTCGAAACAAATATGACCGAGTGCTCCTGATATCTATAATCTCTGCGCTACGCATTTTCTGAAAATCAGATTGTGAAAACAATTGCTGCTTATATTTTGTATCTATTTCTTTTTTCTCGAGCATTTACAGTCTGGTAATCGTTAAAATCTGACTATAAATTGTAGTTTTAGCAGAAAGAAACCGTTTCAGTCTCGGGTTTTGGGTGAAGGCTATCTATATACGTATGACATCTAATTTCATTTTGAATTCTAGATCTGACAGTATATTCAATATGCGTTTCTTCAGTTGAAAAAAAATGCACATGTGTATTTATATATACATGTAAGCTTTTGTATATATCTTATCTAAATAATTTATACCTAAATCGATTAAACGACTGCCAGTCATAAAGGTAGTGTCCGCGGTGATGCCCCGCAATCTACGCTGATATCAGCACGGACAGCGATGGCTCGGCGGCGGTAATATCCCGTAGGGTAAATTTCGGTCCGCGGTGGACACAGAATTTGTCCGCGGTGATCCATAAAAATTGTCCGTGCTGGAAACCCGCTCTCAAATAATTTTGTCCGCGCTGGTAAAACGGAAAACAAAAAATCCGCGTGGCTTGTACTGTATATGGGGTTTCGGTAGCAGTGTAGATTTAAATTTGTGTAAACCGAGTAGACCCTGATCAGCCAGCATATGAGTTGTCTGATCTGGGTCTTCTCTGCTTGCAAAGTGGTCAAAAGGCGTCACTTACTATAAGGTAGAGGGTTATCATTTAAATATCCATTGCGATTTTGCGTCCGCCTTTCACAAGAATTATTTTTTTCAGTTTTCGGAATACGTATAGATTGCTGTCGGCCATTATTATTTGGACTACAGAAAATTCTGTAAAAATGTTTACGCATAGATGGGGAATATTTGACTACGTGACACAGCATAATAAGGCAATATTTTCAAGAAAAAGGCGCGAAACCAGTTCCACTGTGTAGGATTTTCAAAACATAAACACGTGAGAAATTTAACAAAGACTACCTTTGATTGGTGGTTTTTCTGAGTATTTTGTATATATAAACGAGAGTGGCTTATGGTGGACCATGATCACGTGACTATATACAAGTCTGCCATTGCTCAGTGGGCGGGGCTTATAAATTCAGCTTGTTGAAAAGTAGGGTAATCAATACACGGGTTAGAGATTATAAACTGCAGTCTTCGAAAATAAGACGGCCTAAAACGCTTCGCTTCGCTCGCGTTATCGGCCGTCTTATTTTGGAAGACTACAGTTTATAAGCTATAACCTATACATAACAAAAACTAAGTGTTATAATGCTATTGAAAATGTGCGTTTATAGTAGTGACTATATCACTTTAACCCTTTCTTCATATAAACACCTTTTTAATACATCTGCAGAGTAGACCCATATCAGACGGCTCCTGTTTGCTTATGATATTATATAGATATGATTCTAGACAATCTGCCATAGCCAAAACTTACTGTGTCCATGTGCTATTATAACAATTAAACTGATTTATATTCTATGTAATTTTATTTGTTATTTGAATATTCATGGAGTAAAATATTAAAAAAGTTTATATTCATGCAAATCCAGACCAGATGTCACTTTCTAAGCTAACAAGTGTTACTACACTTTCAAATAATCCCATGACGTTCATATCAACAATACATGCCACAGAAAACAACAAAGGATCAGGAAATGAACCTCAAGAGAAGGTCAAGGAAACAGTCAAACGTGAGTAGTGTTACACCGGTAAATACATACAAACACTATTATACTTACAGCTTTTTTGCAGATCATCTATCCAGCGTAATTAAAGTCAGAAAATCCATGTACAATAATGCTGGTTGTGTGATAGCTATTCCATTAAGACGTAAATCGCGGAATCAGCGTATAGCGTACTAAACGTGCAAAGTGATAGTCTCTAATTGCAATTTAAATGCCAACACGTTACATAAATCACTTGTTTAAATGCTAAAAAGAAGTATATCACAAGAAAACCAATCGAATAAAAGCTGAAGAAGACAAAACTTGTATGTGTTTAATATTGATCAATGGCCCGATGTTATTCACCAATGTCACTTTAACAAATTCTTTCATATAAACGCCTTAACACGCAACTGCAAACAGAGTAGACCCAGATAAGACGGCAACTATAGGAGTCGTCTAACCAGTGTCTGCTCTGTTTGCTTATGGTTTTAGATAGCCATATAGAATCGGCCAAGTCAAAACATTCCTGTGTCCATGTTCTATTATAACATGTACTTAATATTCTAGATTATATTATTTCTTCATTGAATATTCACGACATAAAGGGTTAACATGTTTGAAATTATTATGTTTATGCAAATCTAGACCAGATGCCCACTGAGCTAACTACTGTAAGTACACTTCCCAATAACCCCATCACGTTGAGATCGATAACACCTGCTATAGGAGACGACAACGGACCGAAAAATGAACATCACGACAAGGCAAAGCAAACAGTCAAACGTAAGTATTGTTACACCAGTAAATACATACAAAACATGTACTTACAGCTATTTTCCAGATCATCTATCCAGCGTAATAAAAATCAGAAAATCCATGTACAATAATGCTGGTTGGGTGATATCTATTCCATTAAGACGTAAATCGCGGAATCAACGTATAGCGTACTAAACGTGCAAAGTGATAGTCTCTAATTGCAATTTAAATGCCTACACGTTACATAAATCATTTGTTTAAATGCTAAAAAGAAGTATATCACAAGAAAACCAATCGAAAAAAAGCTGAAGAAGACAAAACTTGTATGTGTTTAATATTGATCAATGACCCGATGTTCTTCGCCAATGTCACTTTAACAAATTCTTTCATATAAACGCCTTTTCACGCAACTGCAAACAGAGTAGACCCAGATAAGACGGCTACTATAGGAGTCGTCTAACCAGTGTCTGCTCTGTTTGCTTATGATATTAGATAAATATATAGAATCGGCCAAGTCCAAACATTCCTGTGTCAATGTTCTATTATAACATGTACTTAATATTCTAGATAACATTATTTCTTCATTGAATATTCACGACATAAAGGGTTAACATGTTTGAAATTATTATGTTTATGCAAACCTAGGCCAGATGCCCACTGAGCTAACTACCGTAAGTACACTTCACAATAACCCCATCACGTTGATATCGACAACGCCTGCTATTGGAGAAGACAACGGACCAAAAAATGAACATCACGACAAGGCAAAGGAAACAGTCAAACGTAAGTATTGTTACACCAGTAATATCCAGCGTAATAAAAGTCAGAAAATCCATGTAACATAATGCTGGCTTGGTGATAGATATTACATTAAGACGTAATGAGTATCACGTAGTCATCTGTAGCGTACTAAACGTTTAAATTGATAGTATCTAATTGTAAGTGAAAATGCCTACAACTGAAATAAGTCATTTGTTTAAATGCCGAAAAGAAGTAAATCACAAGAAAACCATTCAAATAAAAGCTGAAAAAGACAACCCTTTTAACAACCCTAAAACCACATTATGTTGTACAACAAAAACAATTATAAATATCGAAGCAAACGGTTTATTATGTACCACTGGGACTTGTTTCGACATAAATTTAACTATTGAGGACCATAACAAATAACAGTTTTTATGTTATAGAACAATATGCGTTTATTTTAGGGACTATCAGTTTAAAACTTTCCTTCATATTTCTTTCTTAAACATTCACGGTGTTCATATTTAAAGGCATTTTTATGCGTCTACAAACAGATTAGACCATATCAGACGACTCTTGCAGCTGTATTCCAGATCATTTATCCGGTGTTATAAATGTTAGAACATCCAAGTACAATAGTGATGTTGGGTTGATAGCTATTCCATTAAGACGCAATGAGAATCGGAATAGGTTTGCTAATATCAGATATTTTGTGTACAAATAATCTATCAGAAAAAAATCATTTGATGAATAAATAGGCGTCACAAAACGTTCTTATCCTTTTTTGGAGAGTTACAGTTTAGAGTTAGAAACACAATACGTGTTTATGCCATGCTAGAGCTAAAGTACTCAGGGCATCTTAACATATTTATTACTTCAGTTTCATACGCATGTAGTTACGTTTTACTTTTGGGCTTCATAAACACACACATAGCTCCTGATAGATGGGTATATTACGGTAAACCATCGATTATTCGAACACTAAATTACGTATCATTATCAATATTTAAGACATGTGGCAGGTTAATGCATGGTAAAAGTCATTCAGAAAGCTCCTCTGTGAATTTTGTATGCTGTTCACGTCAGCAGCAATCTACCTAAAAGGGTGTAAATGATTCTAATGTAAACTTTCGAATCTTTAAAGTTTCACTATATTTTCGAATGATCGAAATTTTACTTTATTTTCGAATTATCGTTGTTTTACTTTACTTTCGAATGATCGGGATTTTACAATACGCGAGTTAGATGTAGTGATTGTTTTGTTACTGTTGCAGAGGGTAAGGCATTTCATGTATATGTATATTTACCTTGTTTATTTCTCTTTGTAGTTGTCCTTTACCTCTCTATCCCAGGAAGTGCCACCCTTACATTGATTGTTGCCTTTATATGTTGCAAGAAACGGTACGATACCACTGAATATAAATATTTACTATGCAGATGTCCAGATAAGATGCGTAAATTAAAAAAAAAGAACAACTTCTTTATTTCTCCACCAAACCCTATATTGTGACCATTCTTTAGAATCGTCTCGAAGGAACGCTTTGATCAGGGTCTGTTCCGTTTGCCTATGGAACTACATATTATCTTATTATACAGTTTCTGATAAGGTAAAAACATCATGTGCTTATGTACAATTATCTAAACATCATCTAATCAATATTTATGTTGTAATTATGCATGAATATGCATGAATATTCATGAGGTAAAGGACAACATACCTTTGATTCCTATTGGAGGATCCATACACAGATTTTTTTGCGATACAATAGAACCCGTCTAAACGTCACATTTCAACATGGGTGCTTAACTTAGGACAAATGCAACCCAGAATGCTCCTTTAAGAGCTTTCTGCATAATTCCGTCCTGTGTTGAGCTATATCCTGTCTATTTGGATGCAGAATTAGACATCGTTTTGTTGGTTGCATTTGAAGGGTTTTACTGTACATTTGAAAGTCCATAATACATTTAAATTACGTCATACATGTATCATATTAGTCTAACGTCATTGGACCAATATGAATAATTAGTATTGTGTATGAAAAAATAATTTAAAAGACAAAAGAAATTATATTTAGATCAGTTTGTTAAAAACGTTAAACTTGGAACAAAACCAATAAATCGTCAGATAGGAATAAAATATTAGCTAATACACCAGTTATTATAGTTAACCCTTTAATCCATAGATACACATTTTAACCCCTTAACAGAGTAAACCCAGATCAGACGGCTTTTGTAGGAACTATCTGGTCAGGGTATGCTCGTTTTGTTGTGACATGATCAGCTCTCGTTTTAATCCGTTAGCTCAAAAATACGTCTTTAAGCGCCTTAACAAACAGAATAGAACAAGATCAGACGGATCCAGGAGCCGTCAGACCAGGGTCTGCTCTATGTGCTTATGGGCATATATAGATCTGATTCTACAGGTTTTACAGGGTTCATACCTTAACTGTTCATATGCCATAAGTTTAACAATATTAGTACTTACTTTATCTCGGACATGCATATCCATGAAAGAAGTAGAGTGTTAAAATATAGTTGTAAAAAATGAGTAAAGTTAGTGCATATAAATGTAAGAATGAGGGTGTTCACTGAAAAATGCATTTGGTAGAATTTGTCTTAAGCGGTCATCAAGTTATGGTTTTGTAAGGCAGGTGGTAGCTTAATACATTTGTACATGCCAAATGTGCTTTCTGCATTAAGCAACCACCTGCTTGTCATGACTCCTATGTTCAATACACGAATAACCGCTTAGAATAGGTTCTGCTACATTCTCGGTATTTACTTCTTATGTTTTACAAACAAAAATGAATTTGAAAACGTATACAGCCTGAGTCGTAACTCGCGATACGCACTTCTGCACGTGCGTTACATCAATCTGAAAGGTGCAAACATTATTATGGTAAATCTAGAACACCATTCGTAGGTTAAGTGGGTTGACTTTGATAAACGTCTTGTCATGTAAACTGTAAACCCATTCCCTCATATTGAGGCATTATGATAATAGTCACCTTTTGAAAGCATTGTGATAATTAGAACATTTGCTCCTATAGGAGTAAAGCTCTATTTATCACAATGGTTTCAAAACTACACGTTTCTAAATGTTCAAGGGGGAGCATGTCCCGGACCCCTATAGCCACGGTGCGTTAATTATATTTGAATTCAGCTACGCTCCTGATAGCATGACATTGGCGCAAGTGTTTCATCCCATCTATATGCCTATTGATGCCCAATATATATCTACTACGGAAACACAATTCATAATTGTAGGACAAAAGCAAAACACTCCAGGCAAAACGCCACTGTATCAATGGACTACAGCCAGATCCAAGATTCCATTGACACCGGGTATGTTTACAGTGCACCTTTTGATACGTTGGGAGATACACGTAGAGAACCAAGTAATCCAAATGACGATGCCGACAGTGCCTATGACGTCACAAACGCTGGCTGGACAGCAAGCCATATTGGTAACAGATCTGCAGAAGGTGAAAATGTGTACAAGAAACTGAACATGCTCTCTGATGATGATTATGATCACACAAATCTGAAGATGTCCATTGGCTCTGGAAATTCTGGACAGCGTACCAGGCACCTTGATGACGGTATCTACAGTATCGCCAGTAATAACACTGGCAATACGTACGATACAAGCGCGGTCAAGGGCGGTCAAAGGGTGTTGGAGAATGAGTACAGTATTGCAAAATGTAGTGAGGCATATTCTAATAATGTACTACCAATGTGGCAAGAAACAAGAGTGAACCAACAGACAATATATACGAATAACCAATACACTGACGGCGGATGTTAATGTAGACATGTTTTATGGGTGTTATATAGACCTAAACTGTTTGCGACGTTGTCAACAATTTCGGGCATGATGTAACATTTGTTAACTCGTTTAATCATTTCCTTCATATAAACCCCTTTCACGTCTTTGAAAATAGAGTAGACCCTGATCAGACGGCTCATGTAGGAGCCGTCTCATAAGGGTCTGTTCTGTTTGGTTATGAAATACAAATAAATGTGACATTACAGTACGCTCGTATCTAACAATTTCATAAATGCATCATGTGTTTACATGCCATTATAAAACATCAGCCAATAGATCTTTATGATGACATTATTTCTCACATGATTATTCATTAGGGACAGGGTTAACAGTATTTATTAGTTGCTGATGAACATGGTCTCGGCATCTCAGCATGACCCAAACTATTCGAATCTTTAACACTGTCACCACCACAGTCGCATAAATCCACCACGAAAAATAGTGCAGTCCCAGATCAGACGCCGCCTTTTTAAGGCGGCGTCTGATCAGGGACTTCACTATTTGCCTCAATCTGTATTTCTATATATGTGCTTTATTCCTTTAAATTTTGCTTTTATTTATCTCATTTCCTTATTTTACTGAATGATTTAACAAACTTGGATTTCAGACGACAATTAGAAATTTGGCACCGAAAGGGTTAAAACAATATTTAGAAATAAATGGAAAACTATTGGTCAAATTTATATATAACTGCTACGTAATGTTGAAAAAGTATAATAGTATGGATGAATTTATCACTTCGAAACGTCATGTATGGAACATTAGACCAAACGAGTGAACTCTTTGCATACTGTTTGCATATCTCAGATCATGTGTGTATCGCAGAGAAAGTATTAAGGCTTCAGTGCGTTTGCACTCTGTAGCTAAACAGTACTAATTGACAGAATTGTGAAAGTCCTCCAAATTACAGCTGCACAGTAAACATGTGTATAGCCACTTTGGAGCACTCAAAATGTCTTATTCTGGTTCTACATGGTTGATTATTGTAGGATGAATGCTACGTACAATGAAAAACAGGACCCTTCTGCAAAACCTTTCTCCTTCATTAATTATTTTGCGCCCAAATGTTGTCGTCTGCAAACTTTGTCGTCTGCTGCAATTGTTCATTTGTTTTAAAATATTTATTCATATTTTCTTCCAAAACATAGTCACAGTAACATACATGTTTGATACACGGCGTCTCATCTGGATCGAAACTGCTTGAAATATTTCTCTTTTTTGCATTTCTACTTTTGCTTTCGAGGGATCACCCATTTTCAGAATATTTGTATAAATTAGAATGGCGTCAGAAAGTTACGTCCGTTGCTAATCTAAGGACCTTTGTAACATTTAAGTTTGAATTTGGTTTAGAGCCGTACTAACTGATTTATTTTCAAAAGTTGAAAGGTCACATCTAGCACAATTGAGGTCTGGAATCCTACCACTAAAAACTGAAACAGGGAGATATGCGGGTCTTCCAGTACATGAAAGAACATGCAGTTTCTGTGCGGACAATGTAGTTGAAGATGAACCCCATCTCTTGCTACATTGTCCAAAATACAACGATTTGAGAAAACGTTTATTTGATAAAGTAATCACTGTGAATGTAAATTTTAACAATTTAACTGACAGCGAAAAGATGGTCTGTTTGATACAAAACTGTGCTGTTGTCTCTAGGATTATTGTCAACAGTATGTATAGAAGGAGAGAATGTCTCTATAGCTAAGATGTAGATCCTTATTTTTGATTGTAGTATAAAACAATCCACTTCTCAAACAAATACATGTCTATTGATATTTGTATAGCTCATGTGCATAAAGATGCTTATGCTAGATACGTAATTTATTTCATATTTTGTTTAAAATAATTCATAGGCCCAACGTGACCGGGTGTTGTTAACTGTTTGTCTATAATATTTATATGCTATGCATAACACGATGTCACTATAATAAGATATACTTACTTACTTATATGCATATTCATGAGGGAAAGAGATAGATACAGTAAAATACATATATCGTGCCTACTTAACCATTCCCTTATGTAAGCACATTTTCACGCATCTGCAAACAGAGTAGACCAAGATCAGACTTTTCCTATTGGAGCCGTCTGATCAGGGTCTGCTCTGTTTGCGTATGGTATAATATAGATTTGATTCTACAGATTTTGCCTGAGCCAAAATGTCCTGTGTTCATATGCCATTATAGAAAAAAATCTTATTATTATTCATGACGTCATTATTTCTTACATGAATATTGAACAGGGAAATGATTAATGATAAAGCGTAACAGTTATGCCTTTAACCTTTATCCCGCTATCTGCGATATAACATCTTGTGTAAACAACTTAGGCAAAGATGAGACCACTCTCCAGGTGAGTTACTCGGCATCTCAACTCGATTTAGTTTTGCAAGTGCAAACCAGGTGGCGAACAGTGTGTTCCGGGCTAAAGTTCTGATAACCAGGATTCGTGTTAACCCATTTGCTTAGTCCATTCTTTATATAAGGGATGCCTGGCCTAAATATTTTAAATTTTGTTTTGTTTTATATTGAAATTCCTGTCATAATGCGGCGTCTGATCAGAGTCTACACTGGTTACCTGTGTCCCATATATGGGAT
This sequence comes from Azorinus chamasolen, assembly GCA_963576725.1. Taxonomy (NCBI): domain Eukaryota; kingdom Metazoa; phylum Mollusca; class Bivalvia; order Cardiida; family Solecurtidae; genus Azorinus; species Azorinus chamasolen. The sequence continues at coordinate 30,647,854 of OY755238.1, read as the reverse complement.
CGTGGGCACAAATAGGTTACGCTTTACACTGTATGCAAAACCCTAACCCTTAACGCCAAATCTCCCGATATATCGACTGGATTTAAAACATTTGAAAAAATAATCACATAATTGCCTGTTAAACCTTTCCCTGTTTAAACCGTTCCCTGTTCTATCTTTATTCCAAATTTAAATTGCTACTTTTTATTTATGGACAAAAAAGTTTAATGGAATATGGAAGACGGGACATTGTAGCCATTTTAGAAAATAAAGAAACATATTAATGGAATTCCATTAGCAAACAGAGCAGATTCTGAACAAACGGCTCCTATAGAAGCCGTCTAATCTGGGTCTACTCTGTTTCAAATGCGTGCAAACACGTTTATTAAAAAGAAATGGTTCAACATAAATATAATATATAATGATATAGTAAACTTCTGTATTTATAGATTAGAAATATCGATAAAGGAACAGCTCACTGGCCATCCACCAGCAGTGTGCTATTCTTAATGTTTGATATAGATATGTGTATATGTATATGTACTATATATAGTTAAATAAAATACATATTTATTTTGATTTATTTCTACAAAAGTTAAACGCTTGTTATAGAAGCTTCTTTAGTTTCATGACGTTTCATGGTTTTGTTTCATGTGTAAATCTACAGTAAAACCTCTCTATAACGGCCACTAAATTACATAACAAATCGTGTTAAATGCAGGTTGCTGCTTAAAGCAATGTGAAAGGAAAACAGAACGCTCCTATAGGAGCGTTCTGTTTTACTTTCACCTTGCTTTTAGCAACCACCTGCCCTAAATACGAACTAATTAACACAATTTAGTGACCGTTATATAGAGGTTTAACTGTATCTGTTGACCCGATAAGCCTGCTGTATAAAAGATGTCTGTTAAAATTGAAAGCGACCACATGTTAGGAGTTTATGACTGGATCACCGTTTTGACCGAGCTAATGCATACATTCATACTCGCAGCAGAAACTGGTCATGCATTATATTGCATTTTCGGGATATGCGATTTCTATTTGTATTCAACCCTGTTTAATATTCGTGTAAGAAATAATGACATCATGAATATTGATAAGCTGAAGTTTTATAATGGCAAATATGCCCAAGACATTTTGGTATTGGTAGAAACTGTAGAATCTATTATTATGCTATAAGCACGCAGCGAAGAGCCTGATCAGGCGGCCCCTACAAGAACCCTCTGATCTGGGTCTGTCCTGTTAGCAAAGTTGTTAAAATGCGTAAAACAGATGATAGCATAACTCTTTACACCATGAATATTCATGTTAGAAATAATGGCATAGTGAATATTAATGAATTTAATTTTCACCATGACTCAGAACGTTTGACAATGGTACACCATGTAGAATCATGTTTATATTATTTCATACGCATACAGAGAATACCCAGATCAGACTGCTCCTATAAGAGTCGTCTGATCTAGGTCTACTGTGTTTGCAAAAGCATAGAAAGGCGTATATATGGATTAAAGGGTTAATGCATGGTGAAATCAATGTACAATTTCTACTATCTCCCTAAGAACATGTTGAATTCTTCTGCAATAAATGTAGGATAAGCGAAGCTTTACGGGAGACATCCGTCTTGTAAGACTTTAGCACAAACCAATTTGACATAAGTGTATTAACCCATTTGCTCCCGCGATCCCATATATGGGACGTAGGCAAACAGTATAGACTCTAATCAGACGCCGCATAATGCGGCGTCTGATCAGAGTCTACACTGTTTGGTGATAGGAAATTTAACATAAAACAAAAATGAAAATTTAGACCAGACATCCCTTAGATTAAATATAGACTAGTCCAATATACAAGCATGGAAGAATCCACTGAGAGCAAATCGGTTAAACGTATCCTGCGGACTAGTTTGACATATTTGTGCTGTAACATTGCGAAAAGATTCATTTGTTGCTTCTTGTAAGTTTTGTGTTCATGAAAGGGCCAAGAATGCATATAGCTTCGTTCAGATGCCGAATTTATGAAAAGATGATTGAGTTTGCGTCTATTCTTCCATTATTGAACATGACGTGAAACATATATACGCTAAAAATCCTTTTGTATAAACAACATACATGATAATTTTGTTTTCGAATACAGTATCTTTCGGCCTATGCAGAAATTATAATCCTATATTCATATAGAACAGAGACTTATCAGATGGGTCCTACAGTAACCGTCTGATCTGGGTCTGCTTTGTTTACAAAGTAGATCTGGGAAAAATGTAAACTATTTGTTTGCTATGCATTTGGCTGCACACATATTAAAACAGAGCAGACTTTGTAGGAGTCGTCTAATCTTGGTCTACTCTGTTTGCAAGACACGAAAATGCGTTTATATGACGTAAAATATTAGAGTATAAAATATCTAGTCTCTCCAGGATAAATAAGATGTTTACTGCAATAGGAAATACATACTTACATTTAAGCACACAATGGGATAATCAGTAATAACATTACAAATGTTACAACGGACTTTCCCATTGTGTGCAAAAGGGTAATTTGATCGAGGTCCATTTTGTTTGATATTCTCTTGTCGTATACGTGGTAAATCCCCAGTAGGAAATCTTCAGGGGGGAATTTGTGAATACAACATTTGTAGTATTTTATTGAGTAAAAGGTTAAACCTTTACTTCCTGAATAGTCATGTTAGGCATAATGACAACACGTACATGTATGACACAATAACTTTTAACCCTTTCGCTGCCAATGCCGGATCTGTGATTAGCTATGCAAACAGTTTGGATCTAGATGAGACGCCTAGTTACTCGGCGTCTCATCAGGATCCAAACTGTTTGTTACTGTTACTATGTTTTTGAAACAAAAATGAGGAAAATAAAAAAAATGAAAATTTGTAGCAGACGACAAAGTTAGCAGACGACAGAGTTTGGCAGCGAAAGGGTACGATCAAATATCTAGTATCTCCTGGATAAATAAGATGTTTACTGCAATAGGAAATACCTTCTAAAATCCTTAATAACATTGCAATTCTTATAACGGATTTTCCCATTGTGTGCAAAGAGGTAATTTGACCGAGATCCAATTTGTTTGACATTCCCTTTTCGTATACGTGGAAAATCCCTGTAAGAAATCTTCGTGGGGAATTTGTGATGTGAATATTTGTTAGAAGGATACAGCATGACTAGGGTTAAATAATATTAAACAATGTATGTGCTCCCTCCCTACAACGGCCCTTTCAATAACGATTCCCTCCTTACAACAACGCATGTCACTGTTTCCGAAACAACAAGGTTCCAGAAACAACTTTTTTCCATCGTATTTTCTTTATGCCTCCATCAAACCCTATGTTGTAACCACTCTCACTTTGTGATGATTCTAAAGAGTGGTCACAATATAGGGTTTGATTGAGGCATAACGGTTTTAATTCTTGAAATGTACCTGATCTGGGATCTGTAAACAAGCTAATTATGTTTGATTTCCCCTCCCTATAACAACTCCCTCTGAACAACACATACTATCTCCGTATCCCAAAGGGTGGCGTTGTAGAGAGGGAGCAATGTATGTGCTGTGGATTCTATATACATGTACAGTACAACACGTGTAACATGTATAAATATTGTTTTAGGCTAATGAAAACAAATATGTGTTGCTAGTGTACCAGTTCTCAGTAAACTTGTCTTACTGTATTAGTCCGACAGGAAAGCAAATGACCGAAACGAACAAGGACTCAGAGAGCTATAGATAAATGTGCGTACTCGTAATTTCTCCTCCAAACCCTATGTTGTGACCACTCATTAGAGAGATTTGGTGGAGAAACAAATGCGTTATAGTGTTATACTAAAAAACATTTCTTATCTGGGCCTTTGGAAGGTGAACTACTGAGTAGCTAAGATATAACAAAACGAAAAGAGCTTAAGCAGCGCAAACACAACAAGAGTCATTATAAAGGTAATACCGAATATTTGCATAAAATGAGGCTACTCTAAGGTACATATGCTAACAAGTTTACGACTGATTGGAGATATCTCTATTTGCAACGCATCGACAACTACAAAACTTAACGAATAAGAAGTCTCAACCAGATCCAAGATCTTTGACACTCGGTCAATAGTCTCCACACAGCTTGCTCAGAGTCCATACTTATAAAACTTTTAGTTGAGTCTGAGTTCGTTCTCAAGGTTTTGATTGGTCAGATTTGAGCCATTGGCTCAAATCTGACCAATCAAAAGCTTAAGAACTCAAAGCTGACCAATCAAAAGCTTGAGAACGAACTCAGACTCAACTAAAAAGCAAAATAAGCATAAACCCTGATCGGAGGTAGTCAAATTTGCCCCAGATCTAAATATGAACAGACACTGGTTTTACAGGGGAGGTTGGGATTAACGTGTGTGGGGGTGTGCGTGCGTGCGTGCGTGTGTGTGTGTGTGCGTGTGCGTGCGCGTGCATGTGCGTGTGCGTGTGGTGTTTTGGTGATGGTGGCGTTTTGTGTGTGGCTTTTCCTGCTTGGCTTTACCTTCTTTTTCGATAAGTTCAAGGGACCAATCACATTATTTCGAGATAACAGAGGTTTAAATTATCCAGTTTCTAATCTGAACAAAGTGACAAGTTCACAGCCAAATTGTTTGACAGTCGAGCAATATGTTCTTACAAGCTTGATCGCATTGAAAAAGGTAGCCGAGGTGCACCAGATACAAATTTTATCAAACATTTTTTTTCACAACGAGGCAATGGTTAAAACATCGGCTGCATTACAGTTTTTGTCACATGGGCTAAACTGCTGTTCTGTCTACAGTGTCACACGAGTTATCTTGTTTTCCCTACAATATCACGTAGACAGTATAGATTTTTGTTTTCTATAATATCACACAGGCTAAATCTTTTCACTACAAACAGGCATATCAAGTTCGAGTTTCATATAGAATGGACAATGGAAACAAAACTCTCCCATCACTAGCCAAGGTACACGAAATAAAACTGTTGCTTCTTTTAGCCTTAAATATTTGTCGACTTGGTACATGCATAAACCGTTTTACCCTTTAATCGCATTTTCACGCATCTGCAAACAGAGTAGACCTGGATCAGACGGCTCCTATGTGAGCCGTCTGATCAGGGTTTGCTTTGTTTGCTTACGGTGTAATATAGATCTGATTCTACAGCTTCGGCAAACTGTCCTGTGTTCGTATGCCATTATACAAAATAATCTTATTAATATTCATGGCGTCATTAATTCTTCCATGAATATACAACAGGAAAAGCGTTAACTGCACTAGTCATCTTTGAAGAGGAATATGAAAAGTTTTCATTGTAATACTTTGATACTTTTTAACTCCAAGTGTTGATTTCCGCATAATACAAATTTTAACAACCAGTTCCGTGTAATATTTTCCATTATGTATATATTTGCATACGAAACTGAATTATATCTAATAAGGATAATATATGTTATTACCACTGTTCGTGAAAAGGATACATACAGATCGTTTCATTCCCGTGTGGTTAAATGTGCAGTGAAATAGTAACACTTTACTTCATGAGCATTTATGTAAAATAATCATGAATATTAATCATCATGGATATTAATCCATTCCATCATATTGTCGCCTGTTGACGCCTCTGTAAAAGTCACGTTTTGAAACCATTGTGATAAACTGAGCATTTGGCGCAAAATGCTCTATTTATCACCTTGGTTTCAAAACTACACAATCCTAAACTTGTCATTTTCTCTCTATTTCAGTTGGTTCTAAAAATAGCCTATGAGGTAATGGGTTAATATGATGCATTTTATAATGGAACAAGAACCAGATCTATATTATGCAATAAAGGTAAACATAGTAATACCCCGAACAGACGGCTTCTACAGGCGCCACCTGATCCGAGTCTACTCTGTTTGCAAAGACATCTAACGACGTCTATATGAGGTAAACATTTGAAACATGAAATTGTCTCTGTTCCGGGAACTTTACATTGTGAAAACATTGTATATTCTGTTTGAGAAGACGTTAAAATGCGTATTCACGGAGATGAATGCTAACAAGACAGTTGCGATGGCGAAGGTGATCTGGATTTTACGTATAACACTGGTGACATCAGCTGTTCAAGGTATCGGTATATGCGTAACAAAAACACGATAAAAATTAACTTTTAGCCTGCTGTGGACTGATATGTAGTTACATATGCAAACAGTTTGGATCCAGATGGCATGCCCAATTACTCGGCGTCTCATCAATTTCCAAACTCTTTGAAATCCTGATTGCAGTTTGGGTATAACATTGTTTTGCAGTCTAAATGTACAAGTGATAGTCTCGGCTTGCAACGCGGTTTCAAAATTCTTACAAATATATATTATGAACCAGTCTTATATGCTAGAAAGAAGTACATGCATATCGCAAATTGTTTTAATAAGTATTAAATAAGCGATGGAAAAACATATTTCATATTCATATATTGAAAATCCCGATATCAATTAGTAATCGTAATTGTTCGAAACAGGCCAAATGTGTTTTTTGTACAACTCGATCCAGCTTTTAGGAAACTATTGACCGAGAGTCAAACATCTTGGTCCCTTACTCATATTTGGATTCTGGTTATAAATTATATCTTCATCCATGTTTGTTGAAAATGCGAGTGGGATGGGGGTCAATGTAATTATCTGAACAATGTGTTAACCCTGACCGTGTTCAATATTCATGTAAGAACAAATGGCATCGTTGGTATTTAAACTGTTGAATTATATCTATACATAGAAGCCGTCTGATTTTGCTCTACTCTATCTGTAAAATGCGTGAAAATGCGTTTATATAAAGGAAGGTGTTAACTTTCCGAACAGTGTATTACTGTTACCATAAAAATGGTTGGGTTGTAGAACATTTAAAGTGGCTATTAAAAGATGCCAAATTCTGTTTTTCTAAAACATGTGGCGGAATAATGTAGGACAAATGGGATACAGAAAGATGCTATAAGAATGTTCTGTATCATTGTCAATCCATAGGTTATATTGATTAAAGAAGCTATTACATTTGAATTGACATTCTTTTTTTTTTACCCTTTTCCGGATAGAAACTCCTTTTTGGTGTCTTTGGAAACACAGTATACCACGATTAGCCAGTTCCTGCTTTCAACTATCTGTTCAGGGCTTGTGTCTATACTTATAGATGTGATTCTTTAACGTATATATCATTTTAAAAAATAAGCTGATTGTGTCATTATGTCTTACATGAATATTCTGGAAGTAAAGGTTTAACCCTTTACTACATAAAACGCATTTTATGTATTTGCAAACATAGCAGACCCAGACCAAATGGCTCCTGTAGGAGCCCTCTGATCAGGGTCTGCTCTGTTTGCTCATAAAATGAAATATAGATCTGATTCTGCAGTTTCTGTCATGATTAAACACTTCTTTGTTCATTATACCATTATAATATTAGAGTAAATTAGTATTCATATATTCATTCATTATTTCTTTATACATATTCAAGGAGCGAAGTGTTGGGTGTTATGGGTAGTAGACACGACAAGTATGACTGTAAAACATTTGAAAAGATTAGCACAACTATTGAAACTCCCATTCAGTTGAATCATAATTTATTGTACACTGTCAACAATTCACATACATACAACTACGGTAGATAATATATGCATACAGTATGTAAACAATACTTAAGGTATATATTTCAAGGTGATGCTACATAACGGCTGGGCCACAAGTTTTACCAACATTAGAAATCCATCCGTCCCCTGATGTCATGTTAATGTCAGATTAAACTAACCGGCGGAATTTTGTTAATAATAGTAATTTAACCATTTCTTTTATATAACCATGTTTTCAATCATCAAACATAGTAAACTCAGATTAGACGGCTCTTATAGGAACCGACTGATAAGGGTGTGCTCAGATTGCTTATAAATGAACTTTGAAAGATCTGTGTATTTAGTTTCTAAAATGGTTGCAATGTTCAACCTTCACTATTTCATAATATACAGGTAACTATGTTTTTTTCATGAATATTCAGTAGGTCAAAGAAATAAAGATATCGGTTAAAATTTCAGTTCGTTGGGAGTACAATAAAGTCTAGCCAAGGCGACCACATAAGGTATTAATGTAGCAGTCTTAAAAGTCTATAAAAGCAAGTGGTTGCTTAATGCTGGATAAAAGTGATACAGAAAATTCCTATAGAAGCTTTCTGTATCACTTTCGTGCTCCATAAAGCTACAACCGGTTTAACCCTTTCTGCTGAATTTTAAAATGCATTTCTTCTTCTTTACCCACGCCCTGTGTTGCAATTACATACATATTCACTCTCTACAATTATTTATCTATGCAATCACTGCTGTGGAGTGCACTGGTTGCACAAACAATTTGTAAATAGTGCAGACCCAGATGATACAGCTCCTGCAGGAGCTGTCTCATCTGGGCCTTCACTATTTACAGGTAGGTATATTGACATGAACAGCAAGCGAAGGGTTGAACTATCCAGAATTGAAAAAAATGTGTACAGTGTCTCGAAAGATTTATCGAATCGGAAGTAGTCATGACTGCACCAGAAGAACCAAACTTTTTTCTGTTTCTTTAAGGCTGGTGAGGCTTAACTACTGAAATTATATCATGTTAGTAGTGTCTGCAATAATTCTTCTTAACTCCGTGTCATATTAGAATCCACATTATTAAATACTTATATAAAATATTTCAAAAGGACAAACTGTACTTTTAAATACGATGCTAACCCAGTAGACTGAATTTACCTTTTCATGTACGATGCATACCCGTTAGACCGAATTTACCCAGTGATCTCCATTTTAAATAGAAAAAATTAAAGTATCTATAACCTTTTGAAAGATAAAACTACTAAGTGATCATCATATTGATAGACATTACATTAGCATTCAAAATGTCTGAATAGACTTGACTTTACTACTTTTTTCATTCATTAATGCTCATCATTTTTGATAGAAATCATTATATTAGCATACTATATGTTTTGATAGACATAATTTACTTAAAGAGGATTTCCCTACATTTGACGCGTTTCATAAACACTTAAAATGTACAAAATCTCATTTGTTTATATGCTGAAAAGTAGTATATCGCAAAAAACCCATCCATTTACCTCTTATAATGACCAAACATCAATGTGTTTGATATCGCCGATCCCAGTTTTACTCCCCGATGTTTCAGTTTTATTCGGGTTGGGTTTTAGTTTCGTAACTGTTCGCCCTATTCGCGATTCTCCGACCGCTTACGAGAAAGCTATTACGTAAACAATGGAGGGATCGGGTGATCATCGGCAAAACGCGGAAGAATTTAACGGAAAAGGCCGATAATATTGTGTTGTAGAACAAAAATTATCAGTATTGATGAAATCGGTTCATTTGTATCTCAGGGGCATTTTTCGATACAAGTTCAAATTGGGAACCTTCATAATAATGATAGAGCATAACAAATACCAAGTGTTATGATATTATTGTAAATATGCGACCATTGTAGGGACTTCCTCTTTAATGCACATCATGTTTTGATAGACAAGATTATATCAACATAGTTACATTACTTTTCTATACAACAAATTTACCTTGTACTTAAATTGTTTTTCTGAAAAGGGAACACGGGATTAAGCATTTTGAACAAAACCGTGACTTGGCAAGAAACAAATGAATCTTGTGTCCTAGCAACACCAGAAATAGCCTCTCATGCAAGTTTGACGGTGGATATCGGCTCTATCCGGCTTGAAGAGGGTGTTAAATACTGGACTGGTTACACCTTAGCAAGCAAACTGTTCGTGTGTGAAGGTCTGTATCACCTATTGTGATAGCTCCGATATTATTAAAAGTTTTTCGTCAGTATGTGCTCATTCTGTAATATCTAATTGGTTATAATTAATTGGTTAAATACTTGAGAACGAACTTAGACTCAGAACCACTGGTCTCATACTAATGTGAGTTTCTATAAAATCGCACGTCGACGAACAGAGAACGTGAATTCTCAGAGTCGATATTATATCAGGTGATCTCAGTTGACATTATGTCAGGTGATCTCAGTCGATATTATGTCAGGTGATCTCAGGTGATTTATAATAATAACCGAAGTTCTCGGTTTTCATTTGTATTTTAAATCCAATAACCTAGTTTCTCGTCTCAAATGTGATTTTAAACGCAATAGGTGCCTTGATCAAAGTCATTGAGAAATTGATAAATGCGTATCTTTCATTTGTATAGGGCTTTTCCATGTAGACTGGAACCAAACGTAAACTTTGAAATAACATGATGTTCGAGTTGTCCGCTTCCTGGCCTGGAAACTTTCTCGAGTAACAGCTTTACCCATTCCCTCATATTAACGACTTTTGACGACTCTGTAAAAGTCACTTTGTGAAACCATTGTGATAATATCACAATGGTTTCAAACTACAAAGGTCTATTTTTTTTACTTTTCACCAGTTAATGCTCCGTTTTGGTAGATTTATTCAAAGAGGTTGAATCTAAAATAGTATATGAGGTAATGGGTAGATGCAGCGTATATCGTAATAAGGATTAACAAAGAAAGGCATGAACGAAGTATATGTATACAGTTGAACTTCGATATCTCGAATTCGGACAACTCGAACTTCGAGATAACTCGAAGTAAATTTTCGATCCTTCCAAAATATACAATACAGAATTGTTCTAAAATCTATCTCTGTGCACTTCTAGAAACACATGATACAGCTTAATGCAGGTCAAAAGTAGTGCTGAAAGCTCATACAGGATTTTTCGGCATTACTTCAGACTTGCATTAAGCTGTGAACTTGAGAAATTGTTCAGATTAGAAACCTGTTATCTGTATGGTCCCTTGAATTTCGAGATATCGAAGTTAAACTGCATTTGTTCGTTAGTTATTACTTATGGTAGGACTATAAATGTAATTGCGCAATGTGTTACAGTAAAACCTCGCTAATGAGACCACTCAAGTAATAGTATAATTCCGGATTTTTATACAGGGCAAAAGTTTTGCCATACGCTTCTATAGGAGCGTTCTGCATTATCTATACCCTGCATTAAGCAATCGCACACCTCGTATACTAATCAAATGTATGTGTCTGCATTAACGTGACCTCCGTGGCATAATGGTTTCTTCGACTGACAATCGCTTAGCCTCTCGACGCTGTGGTTCGTATCCCAGTCTTGATTTTACATGTGCGGCCGGTCATTGGTTCTATCCGGGTGTTCTTCTGTGCACGAAACAATGCAAATTGTTCCGTGCACGGAAGAACCTCTGTGGTCTTCCTCGACCTGTAATTAGCTGGACGTCATGTTAATACTTAAATATTGTTAAAGCGCCATACAACCCTATAAAAATCTAAAAATATGTAAAACCTACGAACGCTAGCAAGTTCCCCGTCACCACCGATGAAGTTATGGGTCCTTATTCTGATGAATAAATACTTTAATTTAACAAAATGTTTGTTTGCAACTTAGTCTTCCTCAGAGGTCAAGATAATATGCACAAATTTAAATATAGTCAAGAATAACTATTTATTTCTTCTAATAATCCTATGTGGGGACCACTCTTTAAAATCGTCTCAATGAGAAGATTCTAAACGATGGTTATTTTTTAGTATTTGAGTACACATCTTTATCTGTTGCTGATGAGCTGTTTTGTACACCTTTTTGTGTTTCCCAGGATGTAGCAGAGAGAAGGATGTCGCGAAACATGCTGTTAGAAATTCATCAATACTTCTGCCTGCTCCAGGTTTATGCTACTCGGCATGTGGAACAAATGTATTTGGAGTTAAGGTAATCTTTACGTTTTGCACCTTGTTACCAGAGGTCAAGGTATGATGTGTAAATTAAAACATTTTCAAGAACTCCTTTTTTCTCAATTAAAACCTATATTGAGACCACCTTTTTTAATCGTCTCGGAGTGACGATTCGATAGAGTGGTCACAACTTAGGGTTTCGTGGAGAAAGGACGATTTTAGTTTTTGAGTATACACCGTTATCTGGTGCTCTGTTATCCGATGCTCTGTTATCTGATGCTCTGTTATCTGTTGCTCTGTTATCTGATGCTCTATTATCTGATGCTCTGTTATCTGTTGCTCTGTTATCTGATGCTCTGTTATATGTTGCTCTGTTATCTGGTGCTCTTCTATTTGATGCTCTATTATATGTTGCTCTGTTAGCTATTGCTCTGCTATTTGATACTCTATTATCTGTTGCTCTGTTGTTACTGCGGAACGTTGCTGTACCAAAACTCAATTATGTTTGCAGATAGTATAGGTTCATTTTAACAGTTACCCAGAATCTCAGCTGGACCCCAAATGTCAGCACAGGTCATCACAAATTTATTCATATTGCGAAAAGATTGACACTTATACACAAGCTAGGTACATTACATTCGCTGGTGAAGTTTTGTTTTCCGCCTTGAAGAACTAGATATATTCGGCTTCTGTCTTCAAAGATTATCAACAATTCACCTACAATATTTAAAACATGCAGTGGCCATCCGATCTGGGTCTACACCGTTAGCCCATGCAATAAAAAAGATATAATTCTTCAATATAAATCTATTTGCCATTGGCCAGTGTACACATTCAGGTAAAGAATATTGATGATTGTTTGCATACATCGTATAGGTATGAGTCTATAGTAAGAAATCTAGCTTCAGTCTCCCTACAGCCGCCCCGCACCCGGTAAATATCATAGTGCTGATCACGTGTCCGTATGTATCTAGTTACATGTCCAAATAATGACCAGGGTTGGTGGCGCTGCATCTGCTACACACACTGACCGGCCTACTCTTAACATGAATAATCATGAGTAGGTGTTTTCACCTGGAGCTTAGTGATTAATTAGTACATGTATAATCTTCGATTCCGATTGCCCATGTATATAGTAACTGGTACCCTGGGATAACTGCGTACCTGGAGTTATAGGCCAAGGTAAGTACTCAGCTCAGATAGGTACCTACATGTATTCATAATTTTGTCACAATACCTTATTATTTTGTTAGTTGCTGAATTAATACAAACTTTCATTTGAATGCATTATAGGGTTCGAGGTGTTACTCTTTTGAATCGTTCAATTCAGTGGATACGTGGCTTAAAGACTGTGACATACCTTGTATGCAACAACATAACCAGATAAGATGCGGAGGGAAGCAGTCTGTGTCCATGTTTAGCGGTATGTTTTATGGGAACCAGTCTGTGTCCGTGTTTAGCGGTATATTTTGTGGGAACCAGTCTGTGTTCATGTTTAGCTGTATATTTTGTCAGAACCAGTCTGTGTCCATGTTTAGCGGTATATTTTGTGGGAACCAGTCTGTGTCAATGTTTAGCGGTATGTTTGTCGGAACCAGTTTGTGCTCATGTTAAGCGGTATGTTTTGTAGGAACCAGTCAGCGTCCACGATGTTATGCTGTATGTGTTTTCAGTTTTTCAGAAAGATGCGCAGAAATTACTACCGAAAACGTCTTTAATATGCATGGACAGAGTGGAATATGGAAGGTTGAAGGCTGTAGCCATTTTAGAAAGTAAAGAAGCAGATCTATCAACTTCCGTTAGTAATCAGAGCAGACCCGTATTAGACGGTCAACTGTTAGTTCTGTATGTCGTGTTTCCTGCATGACTCATTTTTGTACTTTTAAGTTTTCATCCATTGCATTTTAAAAATTCAAGTATAATCAGATTCTCTAACAAACTGTTAACAGGATGTCGAACATATTGGGTCCTGATGAAACGCCGAGTTCCAATGCCGGAGGGAGCACCGTAGTGGAACAGGGCATCCCTCTACGGTATAATTCCGCGCTGGTACATTGGGAGTCTTGCTGGCATGACTTGCTACCCTGCCGTTAACCAGTGCCAGGGATTCCTGTTAAGCTAACCCAGTTTCCTTATTTGTGCTAACTAGTGAACTGGGTCGTGTAATATATGGGCAGCGGGCAGATTAAGCCTGTACGGTCTAATGCAGCATCGCGTGTCTCAATCAGTCTCGATTTGTCCGTTGTGATTCCTTTGCCATTGCAGCCGGTGGGATATGTTGTAGGAACAGTATGACGGCTCCTACAGAAGCAGTCAGATCAGGTTCTACTCTGTTTGCAAAGGCGTATAAATTATCATTACGAATTAGTCACGGTATGGTTGGGATTTAAGACATGCAGTGGATGAGATGCAGTCAGCTTGAAATCCTTGGCATTCTTCTGTCTTTAGTCTATGGTTGAATACGTACAACGCTATCTGAGTACCAGTGTACCTTTAATTATCTTTACAAACAGTTTTGATCCGAATCGCTGTTCAGGAGAATCTTAATTTTAAGCATCCTAGTTTCATTTCTATAGACGTTTTGACTCGCATTAACAAACATATTGGATCCAGATGAGACGCCACGTGCCTCTGCGTCTCATCAGGATCCAAGCTGTTTGACACTGGGTCAACAGTTTCTCTAGCGTTAAATCGACTGGGATATCAGTGAAAAGATCAGCAAATAATAGATTGAGAAGACACTACTTTTTCAGCATGAGACGGGCTATTGAAAACATTTTCAAGTTTATATTGCTATACTTACCACGATTTACGGTTTATGTTTCAGATTATTCTGTTGGTATTAGCGTTTCTAAATTTGCTTGGGGTTTGTCATGTAACTATTGTTATTCCAACTACCGTTACTCTCTGAGGGAACCAGTAGATACGGATATATCTGATGGTCTGGTGTGGACAGGAATGTTCCTGTCAAAGAGTGTCATCCGCAAATTTAGTGGTAAGTTAACGCCTTACTCCATGAATATTCATAGAAGAAATAATGACAGCATGTACACATTAATTAGATTATTTGTTATTATTGTGGTGTGCGGTGGTCTAGTGGCCACCAATCCGGAGGTCCGGGGTTCAAATCCCGATCCCTCACGGAACTTGCAGATATGCTTTTCAGTGGCTCCAACCCACACCTCCGCTCCACCCAGGGGTTAAAGAGTCACTAGCCGGTACTGTGGCTGCATGATTGCGCTAAAATTTATGTTAACAGTGTTCAATATTTTAGGCGCGTGGCTCATTGACCAGAGGAGTAAATGTACAGTCGGTTGAGCTGTCATTCGGACTGAACGTAGACTTTAAGTAGATACTTTACTCTATTTTATTATATAACATTCAGACAGGACATATTTTTGCCCTGGTAGAAACTGAAGAATTATCTATAATAGATCATAACGACACAGAGATGCCCCTGATCAGACGGCTCCATATGGAGTAAAGGGTTGAAGACTATTATGTTAATATTTTTACCACTTTTGCGTAATAAGTTGACTTTAGAATCGGAATTATATGTAAGTGACTTGAAAATATATTAGTGCTAAAGCGCATTGTAAGACAAGATGTGTATGTATCGAAAAAGAAGAGTATAGTGGAACTTGGATATCACGAACTCGTATGATTCGAACTTCGAGATAACTCCAAATAAAAGTTCGGTCGTTCCGAAATTTGAAATAAAGAATTGCTCTTCAATGTATAACGAAGCATGTCTAGAAGCATATGTGATAGCTTAATACAGGTCTTAAGTAATAATTAATGCTCCTACAGGAGCTTTCAGCATTGCTGTATACCTGCATTAAGTTATGAACCTAATACTTTGCCCATTTTAGACATCGGATAACTCGACATTCTGTTATCTTGAAGTAACTTGTGTGGGCCTTTAAAGTCCGAAATATCGAAGTTCAGCTGCATTTATTACCTAGGAACTCATCGGAAACACACTCACAATACACCGGAACCTGTTGTACAAATCAATTATAGTTTAACTGTGATATATCCAACTTCAAGGGACCATACAAAAAACTTCGAGATAACAGAGGTTTGAGTCCTGTGATTTCTCACAGCTTAATGCAGGTCGAAAGTAATGCTTAAAACTCCTGCATTAAGTTGTCACAAGTCTAAGTTGTTTCATTAAGCGTTCGCGTGTGTTTCTAGATATGCGTAGTGATACATCTTAGAACAATTCTGATTTTTAAAGTTTGGCAGGTTCGAACGTTTACTTCGAGTTATGCCTAAGTGTGAGTTATACGAGTTCAAGAAATGTACTTGTCATTTGCCAGAAGGTTTGCTTGTGTAAACATCTAACGAATTTATTCCAGCTATAAGATTTCTTTTAAAAAAGACACCATTTTGAGAGAATAACTTGGTTTCCCGTATTCAACATGTGGTTGCTTAACCCGTTCCCTCATATACACGTCTTTCCACACCTTTGCAAACATAGTAGTCTCAGATCAGACGACTCTTGAAGGAGCCGTCTGATCAGGGTCTGCTCTGTAAGCTTATGAAATTATAATACATGAAGATCTTATATTTTAACTGCGCGAATTTTGTGAGGAGGAAACACCATTGCGAGAGAAGTGTCCGTAATGAAATGTAACAATTCGTTTATTATTTCTGTATAATACGTGTATATTACATTGTATGTCAAGGCCATATAGATGTTACATTAGAAATTGTGATTCAAGACAATCGCCGATTCCCGTAGGACAGATTGCGATCGAAGTCTCTCCTAGGACAAACTCCGATTTTCTTTTTAAATCATTCACAATGGAAAAGTAGTAAAGTCAAGCAGGCAAAGCCACATGCAAGACGCAACCACCACCAAAACACCGATAGACAGCATGAAACACACACACACACAACCACACACCCAAACGCACACACACACACATACACGAAATGAACACAGAAAACACCAAAATACACACAAGAAACAGGGACAAACGTTCCACAACATGAACAAACAACAAGCACAAAGACGCAAGGCAAACAAAAAGAAGGGTGACAAAGAGAGTACCACTGGGGGTTTAAACCGGTTTACGGACGTCCTAACCTCACACTTCTCTCAAAGTCACCCTATGTGTTGTTTATGTGATGTTTTGAATATAGACTTGTGATCTTAAAATAATATATTCTTCCAGCAGAATGTAGATTTTCTTTGTAGAATTAAAGTGTCATATCTAAAACTAATATAAATTCTTCCAGTAGAATTATAATTTTTCATTATAGAATTACAGTTTGTTCTTGGACAGACTGTGATCGGAATATGGACTAGTAGAAACTTTGAGTAGGATCAGAGCCTGTCCAAGGAGTAATTGCGATCGCAATCCTGAATCGTAATTTCTACTGTGACATAGACAAACATCATATTGACGGGAATGTTAGAGAAATATTTCGAAAATAATGGCATCTCTTAAACTCAAGATACAGTGAAGACCGTGAATGGTAAAAGGGGGGCCAGAGTTGTAGAGTTTGAAAAGGGTAGAGGGCGGTAGAAACTACAATGTATTAAATTGCGTCGAAACGGTATCTTATTGAATGGAAAAGTAGTAAAGTCAAGCAGGCAAAGCCACATGCAAGACGCAACCACCACCAAAACACCGATAGACAGCATGACACACACACACACACACACAACCACACACCCAAACGCACACACACACACACACACACGAAATGAACACAGAAAACACCAAAAGACACACAAGAACCAGGGACAAACGTTCCACAACATGAACAAACCACAAGCACAAAGACGCAAGGCAAACAAAAGGAAGGGTGACAAAGAGAGTACCGCCTTGGCACGGTCAGCAGCAAAAACACCACTGGGGGTTTAAACCGGTTTACGGACGTCCTAACCTCACACTTCTCTCAAAGTCACCCTAGCTTTACAAATATTGTAAATAAAGGTATCCCCGCTGGACTTACCCACAACATAGACGACGGTGAACACAGGACAACATGTAAAACATAGCATAATAACTGTGACAATCCGTCAAATATGTACTCAATGACTTTGCTGAAGTCAGAGCACCTGCAGGTAAGCCGTTAAGGGCACGACAGGGAAAAAGTAATACATGAGTCTGGTAAGCTCCTCCTGTATCCAAGTTTAAGAGTATACCATCATAGAGTACTACCCTCGGCCTGTCATCGCGCAAGCAAAGAGGGAAGCGTAGCTACCGACTGTAAAAGGGTCGATAACCAAACATGCAGTGTGTTGCAATATAATAGGATCATAACCTTTCTTTTTAAATGTTTTAATGCGTTTTATAAACAAATCATGAAAATGGATATGACCCCGAATTTTCCTAAGTTTGTAGATAACATCCCCATAAAATTCTGGTTGAGAAATGCCTTGTCGCAGTAACGTCCGTAGACTGCAATTATATTTACTAATGAGAGTTAAAGAGCTAGGTACGTTTTTGGCCGATTTTGGCCCAATCTCAGAATGACGCGAAATTTTAACATATGTAAAACCAATATGTTCTCATTCGTATTCTAAAATTTCACTATGATTGAACCAATACGTCAAAAGTTATAAGTGTTTTGATTAAACCCTTGCCATACTGAAAACGTAATGATATAACGTCGACGACGTCACAACGCAACATTTTTAACCATTTGCTTGCTGTATGTCACAATAGCGTCGTTTGCAAACAGATAAGCCTACTGCTTAATATAAATTGCATTGAAGGATTTTAAAAACAGACTACGGATATGTATCTCCAATGTATATAGATCTATATTGGTGAGAAATAACCCCTGTTGCGTTTATTGTACAATCTGTTAGTAATAAACTTACCTATTACCACATCTATACTCCTTTTCCGATTTACCTGCATATCAAGGACATGTTATTTGTGAAACGATTTTATTTGAAACTGTTCTTTAACTGTAATATCTACGCTCAGATGCCGAAAATCCACATTTATTGAAGTTGATTCGAAACAACTGAAAGCAGAAGACAACTTTTCCTGCATAATAAAGCTGTTCAAATGGAAAAACGAAAACTTCCGGCCGACATATTTACACGTAACGGACATAAGGGACAATAGATATATTCATTTTACACATGGAATTTTATCTGTACATCAATCCGTGAAGCAAATGTTTTTAGGGCGAGTGTAAAACATAAACAAATTGATATATGTAATAGTAGTAGTATTACTTGACCATTTTAAACTGAGACACATCAATTTCCGTTAGCGTTTCCGGCTATACTCGGGTGAATTCGATTATCATACATACAAATACATACGAATAATATACATACGGAATATGCACGGAGTCTCAGTGTAATCTGGTAAAGTAATAGCAGCACTTTATTATCCTCCATATACGAAGAGCATAATATATATACATAGAGCTACACATTAATGCATACAGATGTATCAAACGTGCAAATAGAGCTAGAGTTATGTAATTCTATCTGCAACCAGACTAGACCCTGATCAGATGACTCTTATGTGAGTCCTTAGGTCTTGGTCTGCTCTGTTTACAGTGCCATTAAGAGGAGTGCATTTCCCGTATATTCCCACAGTGCCTGAACATTACAGTGGCCTGTCAAGTGCCGGAGTTTATGATTGTTGAAGTACCGGGACATTTAACCCTTTCATATATTCATGTGATAAGTAATGACGTCATGCGTATTAATAAGATCCTTTTTTATAATGGCATACATGAACACATGCCATTTTTGCTCAGGCAGAAGATGTAGAATTAGATCTGCATTACATCATAAGCAAACAGAGCAGACACTAATCTGGGTCTACTATGTTTGCAAATGCGTGAAAATGCCTTGTAAATGTTCCCGCATGGTGGAATCTACTTAGTTCCGACGTGCTGTCAGACCGATTTGTTCTTTGTAAGCTGGCAGTGTTTTATACCAAACCGAAATCTGTTACACTTCTATAATTAGAAATTGTAAATACATGTAAAGCAAAATATGCAAACAGTATTGACCAAGATCTGGTGCCATAACTGAGACATATGCAAACAGTAGAGATCAAGATGTGATGCCATAGCTGAGACATATGCAAACACAGTATTGACCAAGATCTGATCCTATAGCTTGTACATATGCAAACAGTATTGACCAAGATTTGATCCTATAGCTTGGACACATGCAAACAGTATTGACCAAGATCTGAAGACTCCTGGTTGATTTATTTGATCAGGGTCAAGACAGGACGTTGAACCCGTGGATGTCAGTGGTTTATACCAGTATCAAACATCTGATTTGGACGAACAGTCAGAATGTGGGACTGAAAGGGTTAAGTGCTTATGCTTTAAAACAGTGTAGATCACTAGCTAAAGTGAAACAAGAGACAAACTGTGGCCTGCATGCTTCGTATTACATTACCCTCTAAAGCTCACGCTGCAAAAAAACAAAGCTTTAAAGCCATGATGAAAATGTTGGTATATGGTTTTTAACATCCATCTTTCGCCTTCAGTAACTGAATAATTTGAATAAATGTTTGCGATCTACAAAGAGAACAGGTGCACCGCAGTATTAAATGCGTTTGTTTTCGTCTTCGTCTCCAGTCCATTGTGATTCGATATTACTTTCTATTCACAACATGACATTGGAGGTCATGATACAAGGATACAGACATTAATATTTACCACATCCTTTTCGAAGCCTGTAATATGAGATAAATCCATGCACATTGTGGCAACTCGGGTTACAAGCAATGAGGAAAATATGCAGCTAAACTTATCCCACAGCGACACTGTGACAGCTGCTTCAACATGTTTCCGTCTCATACTTACGCTTAATCCGAAATTTGTAACTTTCTCAGCAACTGTTAATCGGGTTGCAAATGGCTTGGAACCTGCTAAGACACCGCGCTGGCATTGTTTCATCTGGTTACAGAATGTTTGAAACTTTACCAAACATGACGCAACTAGTTGGTTAAGTGCTGATTTAACACCGTACGCTCATTGTTGTTGTAATGTTAAACGATTATCCAATACGTATGCTACCCTAGTTAATCAAATAGTTTAAAAAGCGAAGAGATGCTATATATGTTTACGTATAAATATTCTCTTAACCCTTTACTCCATACATCAGCTTTTAACGTCATTGCAAACACATTATACCCTGATCAAACGGCTTTACCCTTTATTTATGTTAGAAATAATGAGCCGTCTGATATGGGTATTCTCTGATTGCAAAACTTGTTTGTCCCTCACTAAATTTTGGCCAAACTACCCTCCATAAATATGGCTTAATCCTTTACTCCATGAATATTTATGTTAGAAAAAATGAGCCGTCTGATCTAGGTATTCTCTGTTTGCAAAACTTGTGTCATTTCAAGGGTTGTATGTAAAACTTAGGAAAATTAAGTGAGGGACATTTTGTCCGTGGAGTAAAGGGGTTAAGCTAGATTTATGGAGGGTATTTTGTCCAAAATTAAGTGAGGGACAAAACGTCCGCCTTGTACAAAATGATGAGGGACAAAATGTCAACACTTGCAAAAACACGGGGGACACAATGTCCACCCTTGCAAAAGCACGAGGGACAAAATGTCCACCCTTGCAAAACCATGGGGACAAAACGTCTACCCTGGCAAAATTGTGTGGGGGACAAAATATCCGGGGCCCTTGACCCCACTGTTTAATGACAACGTGTTGATTGGCCTGATTGGAAGAGGGTAATGGGCCAATGCGACACTTACTTATTATGAGAGGGGCATCGAACTATGTATTTGTTTTGAAAATGCAACCTGCTTTCAATATATGCCCAAGCGGTTAATCTATTTGCAAAATTGTAACCGGATAACCGGATCAGAAACAGTTAACCGGTTTACCGGTTAACCTGTAACATCACTACTTTTTAAAGTAAAGTGGGTAGGGAAAATGAACACCTAAACAAAACTTTTAGTTCTGTTTAAAGTAACTAATTAATTTGTATGGATATTTGCTGAATCGGTAAAATTAACACCATCGCATGTTAGTGTGCTTTTTAAAGCTGCTTTGAAGCATTTCAGCGAATAGATTCGCACTTAATTTTGCACCCATAAGCATCAGGTGCAGTTGGTACATTTCCAAACCACTTGTAAGGGTTCGGCACCATCTTGCTATGCGTTAGTATCAATAGCACTAATTTCTGTATCTATGAGCTCAGATCCATATACCAGCTTGATAGTTTGCTCAAGCAATTTTCAGACACTTGTTTCTTAATAAAGTTTTTTTATATTTCTGTCTGCATTTGTTACATACTACACTGTCATTTTCAATGCAGGCCTTTAATGTATTTTTCACTATAGGAGTCGTCTGATCTGGGTCTACTCTGTTTGTAAATGCGTGAAAACAAGTTTACATGGGGGAAAGGGTTCAAACGGGTATCTGGGATCTTCTGTATCAAGTAATTTGCAGGTTTGTGAAATAAATGAAATAGTCGAGGAGACGGGAAAAATTCTATTGGTAACGTTGAAAGGCCCCATTCAATTGGTCCCTGGTATTCAGTATTTCTTCGTCACAATGCTTGTCGTGACGTCATTATAAACTTTACTGCAGCGTTTGTAGTGATGTCTATCTAACTAGTGGTGAACATGTATAATATAGATCTACATTTATAACAATGCGTACTTCAATAAACATAGGAATTAATCAACTAGGATTGGGTACGTAGGAATGCTTTGTGGAGACTAGATTCTGCTTAGAAAATGGCAGTTTACAGGTATAATGGAGATTGTAAGGTATTGGGTGCTTGTTGTTATATTCAAAGGGTGTTGCTAAAATAACTCAACATCTGTTGAATTGACAGTGTCACCCAAGCCGATGCTGCATTAAAAAGGAATATCAGTTCTATCATTGTGTCGGATCAGCAAGTAAGTGCATATAATTTGTCTTTGATCTAGATGTAAGCAAATGTTTTGCAATAAATAAAAATATAATTATACTAGGCTACTGGATAGGTTATTCCCCTTGCGAGCTGTCGTCGCCATTGTGCTATATATATATGTAAACACAGACCCCGGAAATGCATACATATTCGTATTTCGATTACTTTGCAGGCTTAACCCAGGATAAAATGGTTACAGTTGTGGAGCCTTCATATTAAACTTACCATTCGGTGAATTTCATCTTGGGTTATCCATGCAAACTCTTGATTTTTTAGCGTTTCGTCGATAAAATGTCGAGTTTCTCCTATTTTTGCGAATGTAAGCACGTTCGTTGCTAGACGTGACGTCGTCGACTGGTTGCCGCAGATCGAAGTGTTCGATAATTTTGATGTAAAATGTTTAAACTTTTGTTATATAATAGTTTTGACTTGGTTTTAAGTATTTTTGATTTTCATAAAATTTTGGGCCAAAATCGGCCGAAAACGTACCTAGCTCTTTCGATAATAAAATTTAGAAAAGGTTTTCCGAAGTTTGTGATATCTGTAACCTTGCTTAAGAAGTTTATCAGTTATAACTAAATTACGTCTGTTAAAATCTTCAAGCAAAGAACAGGCTCGGGCAAACCTAATAAGTTGAGAAATATAAACCCCATAAGATGTAGAACGTGGCACATCCCCATCTAGAAAAGGATAATTAACAATTTTAAAATTAAAATCTTCTTTTTTATCGTATACTTTGGACGAAACTTTATCATTTGTAATTGAAAGATTCAAATCTAAAAATGAAGCATTAATGTCAGATTGATTGGCTTTGTAATATTTGCTATTTAGAACAGGGAGAGGCAACCCTGTACGGTTACGTAGTCCAGAGACATGGCGCTATAGCTTTGGAATTTGATCAACCGAATAGAACATTCAAAGTCTTGTGCGCAGGTGAGTAGCAGAAAAACTGCAACGATCATAAAGAATTAAACCCATTCGTAACTTGTCTTATTCCGTCTGGGTTCGGAATAAAGTATTTGTTTAAATGCTGAAGAGAAGTGTATCAAAAGAAAACCAATCGAACAAAAGCTGAACCAGATAAAACCTTTGTGTGTTAGATATCTATGATCCGATGTTATTCGTCAATGTATTAGCATTTAGTCGGGTTGAGATTTAATTTTGTAATTGTTCGGCATAGGCCGATACTATGTTGTTGTATAATTATAATATAAGTATCGTAGAAAACGGCCTTTTGTGTACCATAGGGCATGCTTCGAATAAGTCCAGACTGACACTCTTTATAATACATGTACTTACTGACCTTAGTGATTGCCCTTCTTTTCCATCCAATCAGCGAGCCACATTCTTCATGTTTTTCAGACTCTAATTCTCATACATTTTATAAAATCGACTCTAACTTTCGAAGACGAACCTTCCAGTGCGCATGTGCAACAAAGCTCCGCACACGACTAGAAAAAACGAACGAGTTGCTACGTTATGAACTTATGTCGTTATCGACACGCGAACGAGTGTACACAAGTCGGTTCACGTGTGTAAAACGTGGGGAGGAAGACTATGTAAACAACTGAGAGGCAGAATTGTAGATCTAGTAATTGGGCTGTCGTGGATTAAAATGGCCAAATAAATCAGGAAACACCCCACCTGTTGAAGCATGATTATTGAAAACGACTAATGTAAACAAGCAAATAATTCAGGAAATATTAACAAACCTGTAGATTCTATTTTAAACCGTAATTCGTTCAACAAAACGCAAACGATCAAACCTGTAATCTCTTTAATATTCTGCCCATAATGAATGTTTAATATTAATAAGCTTGCAAAGTGGTCAAAAGGCGTCACTTACTATAAGGTAGAGGGTTGTCATTTAAATATCCATTGCGATTTTGCGTCCGCCTTTCACAATATTTTTTTTTCAGTTTTCGGAACACGTATAGATTGCTGTCGGCCATTATTATTGGACTACTGAAAATTCTGTAAAAATGTTTACACACAGATGAGGAATATTTGACTACGTGACACAGTCAAATAAGGCAATTTTTACAAGAAAAAAGCGCGAAACCAGTTCCACTGTGTAGGATTTTCAAAACATAAACACGTGAGAAATTTAACAAAGACTACGTTTGATTGGTGGTTTTTCTGAGTATTTTGCATAAACGAGTGTGGCTTTTGGTGGACCATAATCACGTGACTATATACAAAAAGTACAAAAATGAGTCATACAGGAAACACCACATACAGAACAAACAGTCGCCCGAACAGCAACACAAGGAAACAGCAAATGTACATAACTATAAAATCAACAAGAGACGCACAAAGACAAAACATACACACAATAGGGGGAAGATGGAAGCACCGCCTTGGAACGGTTATTGAATTCTGAAAGGGTGTGATCCCCCGAGAGCAAAAATCGCAACACAAAAAGAGAAAATTGCAGACTCGGTTTTATTGAGTCTGTTCATGAACAGTAATTGAAAGTGCAACACTGCTCACGCCCCCTAGCACCGGCTTAAGCGGTATTCAATTTTCAGAACAAGAAGTACTGAAATTCATGATCTCGAAGGATCAGAAGGTATAACAACACTGAGAATGAAGTACGGGGCGACGTTTTACGGCCGCCACACAAGCACTTAACACCTGCTGTTGTGAAGATTATAAATTCTGAAAGGGGGTGATCCCCCGAGAAGTCTGCCATTGCTCAGTGGGCGGGGCTTATAAACTCAGCTTGTTGAAAAGTAGGGTAATCACTAAACGGGTTAAAAAGAGCTTATAAACTGCAGTCTTCGAAAAAAAGACGGCCTAAAACGCTTCGCTTCGCTCGCGTTATCGGCCGTCTTATTTTGGAAGACTACAGTTTATAAGCTATAACCTATACATAAATTCTGAAGGGTGGTGATCCCCCGAAAGCAAAAATTGCAACACAAAAAGAGAAAATTGCAGACTCGGTTTTATTGAGTCTGTTCATGAGCAGTAATTGAAAGTGCAACACTGCTCACGCCCCCTAGCACCGGCTTAAGCGGTATTCAATTTTCAGAACAAGAAGTACTGAAATTCATGATCTCGAAGGATCAGAAGGTATAACAACACTGCGAATGAAGTACGGCGCGACGTTTTACGGCCGCCACACAAGCACTTAACACCTGCTGTTGTGAAGATTATAAATCCTGAAGGGTGGTGATCCCCCGAAAGCAAAAATTGCAACACAAAAAGAGAAAATTGCAGACTCGGTTTTATTGAGTCTGTTCATGAGCAGTAATTGAAAGTGCAACACTGCTCACGCCCCCCTAGCACCGGCTTAAGCGGTATTCAATTTTCAGAACAAGAAGTACTGAAATTCATGATCTCGAAGGATCAGAAGGTATAACAACACTGAGAATGAAGTACTGGGCGACGTTTTACGGCCGCCACACAAGCACTTAACACCTGCTGTTGTGAAGATTATAAATTATGAAGGGTGGTGATCCCCCGAAAGCAAACAATTGCAACACAAAAAAAGAAAATTGCAGACTCGGTTTTATTGAGTCTGTTCATGAGCAGTAATTGAAAGTGCAACACTGCTCACACCCCCTAGCACCTAAAACAACTAAGTGTTATAATGCTATTGAAAATATGCGTTTATAGTAGTGACTATCACTTTAACCCTTTTCTTCATATAAACACCTTTTTAATACATCTGCAGAGTAGACCCATATCAGACGGCTCCTGTTTGCTTATGGTATTATATAGATATGATTCTAGACAATCTGCCATAGCCAAAACTTACTGTGTCCATGTACTATTATAACAATTAAACTGATTTATATTATATGTAACATTATTTGTTCTTTGAATATTCATGGAGTAAAAGATTAAAAAGTTTATATTCATGCAAACCCAGACCAGATGACACTTTCTAAGCTAACATTTGTTACTACACTTTCAAATAATCCCATGACGTTCATATCAACAACACTTGCCATGGAAAACAACAAAGGGTCAGAAAATAGACATCAAGAAAAAGCTAAGGAAACAGTCAAACGTGAGTAGTGTTACATCGGTAAATACATACAAACACTATTATACTTACAGCTTTTTTGCAGATCATATATCCAGCGTTATCAAAAATGAGAATGTCCATGTACAATAATGCTGGTTGGGTGATAGCTATTCCATTAAGACGTAAATCACGGAATCAACGTATAGCGTACTAAACGTGCAAAGTGATAGTCTCTAATTGCAATTTAAATGCATACACGTTACATAAATCATTTGTTTAAATACTAAAAAGAAGTATATCACAAGAAAACCAATCGAATAAAAGCTGAAGAAGACGAATTTTTAAAGTTTCACTATATTTTCGAATTATCGAAGTTTTACCTTATTTTCGAATTATCGTTGTTTTACTTTATTTTCAAATGATTGGGATTTTACAATACGCGAGTTAGATGTAGTGATTTTGTTATTGTTGCAGAGGGTAAGGCATTACATGTATATATATTTACCTTGTTTATTTCTCTTTGTAGTTGTCCTTTACATCTCTATACCAGGAAGTGTCATCCTTACATTGAGCATTGCCTTTGTCTTTTGCAAGAAACGGTACGATACCACTGAATATAATATTTACTATGCATCTGTCCAGATAAGATGCGTAAATTAAAAAAAAAAAGAACAACTTCTTTATTTCTCTACCAAACCCTATATTGTGACCATTCTTTAGAATCGTCTCGAAGGAACCCTTTGATCAGAGTCTGTTCCGTTTGCCTATGGAACTACATACATGTATTATCTTATCATACAGTTTCTGATAAGGTAAAACATCATGTGCTTCTGTACAATTATCTAAACATCATCTAATCAATATTTATGTTGTAATCATGTCTCAAATTAATATTCATGAGGTAAAGGACAACATACCTTTGTTTCCTATTGGGGGATCCATACACAGCTTGTTTACTGTGTTGAACCCGTCTAAACGTCACATTTACACACGGGTGCTTAACGTAGGACAAATGTAATCCAGAATGCTCCTTTAAGAGCTTTCTGCATAATTCGGTCCTGTGTTGAGCTATAACCTGTCTATTTGGATGCAGAATTAGACATCGTTTTGTTGGTTGCATTTGAAGGGTTTTACTGTACATTTGAAAGTTCATAATACATTTAAATTACGCCATACATGTATTATGATGTGACGTAGTAGTCTAACGTCCTTGCACCAATATGAATAATTAGTATTGTGTATGAAAAAAATAATTTAAAAAACAAAAAAAAAGTTATATTTAGATCAGTTTGTTAAAAACGTTAAACTTGGAACAAAACCAATATATATTCGGATAGGAATAAAATATTAGCTAATACACCAGTTATTATAGTTAACCCTTTAATCCATAGATACACATTTTAACTCCTTAACAGAGTAAACCCAGATCAGACGGCTCTTGTAAGAACTATCTGATCATGGTCTGCTCTGTTTGTTGTGACATAATCAGCTCTCGTTTTAATCGGGTAGCTAAAAAATACGTCTTTAAGCGCCTTAACAAACAGAATAGAACAAGATCAGACGGATCCAGGAGCCGACAGACCAGGGTCTGCTCTATGTGCTTATGGACATATATAGATCTGATTCTACAGGTTTTACAGGGTCCATACCTTAACTGTTCATATGCCATAAGTTT
Organism: Azorinus chamasolen; assembly: GCA_963576725.1. Classification (NCBI taxonomy): domain Eukaryota; kingdom Metazoa; phylum Mollusca; class Bivalvia; order Cardiida; family Solecurtidae; genus Azorinus; species Azorinus chamasolen. The sequence goes on along the minus strand of OY755238.1, from coordinate 30,619,611 downwards.
AACAATATTAGTACTTACTTTATCTCGGACATGAATATTCATGAAAGAAGTAGAGTGTTAAAATATATTTGTAAAAAATGAGTAAAGTTAGTGCATATAAATGTAAGAATGAAGGTGTTCACTGAAAATTGCATTTGGTAGAATTTGTCTTAAAGCGGTCATCAAGTTATGGTTCTGTAAGGCAGGTGGTAGCTTAATACATGCCAAATGTGCTTTCTGCATTAAGCAACCACCTGCTTGTCATGACTCCTATGTTCAATACACGAATAACCGCTTAGGATAGGTTCTGCTACATTCTCGGTATTTACTTCTTATGTTTTACCAAAACAAATTGTATTTGAAAACATTTACAGCCTGGGTCGTAACTCGCGATACGCACTTACGCACGTGCGTTATATCAATCTGAAAGGTGCAAACATTATTATGGTAAATCTAGAATACCATTCGTAGGTTAAGTGGGTTGACTTTGATAAACGTCTTGTCATGTAAACTGTAAACCAATTCGCTCATATTGAGGCATTATGATAATAGTCACCTGTTGAAAGCATTGTGATAATTAGAACATTTGCTCCTATAGGAGTAAAGCTCTATTTATCACAATGGTTTCAAAACTACACGTTTCTAAATTTTCAAGCGGGAGCATGTCCCGGACCCCTATAGCCACGGTGCGTTCATTACATTTGAATTCAGCTACGCTCCTGACAGCATTGGCGCAAGTGTTTCATCCCATCTATATGCCTATTGATGTCCAATATATATCTACTACGGGAACACAATTCATAATTGTAGGACAAAAGCAAAACACTCCAGTCAAAACGCCACTGTATCAATGGACTACAGCCAGGTCCAAGATTCCATTGACACCGGGTATGTTTACAGTGCACCTTTTGATACGTTGGGAGATACACGTAGACAACCAAGTAATCCAAATGACGATGCCGACAATGCCTATGACGTCACAAACGCTGGTTGGACAGCAAGTCATATTGGTAACAGACCTGCTGAAGGTGAAAATGTGTACAAGAAACTGAACATGCTCTCCGATGATGATTATGATCACACAAATCTGAAGATCTCCATTGGCTCTGGAAAGTCTGGACAGCGTACCAGGCATCTTGATGACGGTATCTACAGTATCGCTAGTAATAACACTGGCAATACGTACGATACAAGCGCGGTCAAGGGCGGTCAGAGAGTGTTGGAGAATGAGTATAGTATTGCAAATTGTGGTGAGGCATATTCTAATACTACCAATGTGGCAAGAAACAAGAGTGAACCAACAGACAATATATACGAATAACCAATACACTGACGGCGGATGTTAATGTAGACATGTTTTATGGGTGTTATATAGACCTAAACTGTTTGCAACGTTGTCAACAGTTTCGGACATGGCGTAACATTTGTTAACTCTTTTAATCATTTCCTTTATATAACCCCCTTTCACGTCTTTGCAAATAGAGTAGTAGGAGCCCTCTGATAAGGGTATGTTCTGTTTGGTTATGAAATACAAATAGATGTGACACTACATAATCTAACAATTTCAAAAATGCATGTGTTCACATGCCATTATAAAACATCATCCAATAGATCTTTATGATGACATTATTTCTCACATGAGTATTCAATAGGGACAGGGTTAACATTATTTATTAGTTGCTGATGAACATGGTATCGGCATCTCAGCATGACCCAAACTATTCGAATCTTTAACACTTTAATCTTTAGATTGTTCCCAGTGGATTCGTCTATGCTTATATATTGGAGTAGTCAATTTTTTATAAAAGGGGTGCCTGGCCTAAATTTTCAATTTCGTTTTGTTTTATATTGAAATTCCTATCAGCAAACAGTGTATACTCTGATTAGGCGCCGCATTATGCGGCGTCTGATCAGAGTCTACACTGTTTGCCTATGTCCCATATATATGGGATTGTGGGAACAAATGGGTTAATATCAGCGAAACCAGTATATGCCATAGTTACATAGCATCGTTTTATTACACTGTATTAGTAACTAGCGTAGACGTCATTGGTGAGCTGACTAGAATATTCTTTCGGTAGGCAAAATGAAAAAAATAATCCATAGAATATTAAGGGAGATAAACATGCAATAGGTTATTCCTTAACGTTATAAGAGTTCTCTCCCTTAAATCAAACAAAATTATCAAAACCAGTGCCTGTTAAATTGAATTATTTTTAAAATTCTTCCCCCGCCGTCTTTGACCTGGCTGTCAAGTTACAAACAGTTTGGATCCAGATCAGATGTCTAGTAACTCGGCGTCTCATCAGCATCCAAGCTATCAATAGTTTCTCACAAGTTTTATTGAATCGAAAATTAATTATAGCAGACAATGTGTTGCTGTTGCTTTTTGTTTTATTCTTAACGGGGTGGTGGGGGGAGGTTTAGTATTGACCACAGGTTGCAGTATCGAAAGTAAAATTATGAGTTTACACACAAACATTTTTACAAACTATTTACTCTCTTGAATTTCAGAGTACACTTGAATATAAGCACAGTCTCCCTTTTAGGCTAAATATTCAAAGTGGAATTGTTGGTCTGTTTAACCCTTTGCAAAAGTGTAGACCCAGGTCAGATTAGGACAGTATAGACCGTGATTAAAAGGCTCCTCTGGGACCGCTTTAATTGGGGTCTACACTGTTTGAAAATACCACTGTTTTTTCTTTAATCTTCGTAAATACATGTACATGTATATGTAATCAGATTAATAGATATCTTATTTGTACATGGATCCAAGCTACCTAACTCTTTCATCTTTTTAAATACTGCAGAACCCCACTAAACCGGAATTCTATTAGAGAATAATTTAGATACTTTAAAGCCGGTGAAAGTATGCTTAATGTATGGTGAAAGCCATGCAGAAAGCTCCTACAGGAGCATGACCATGCATTAACCCATTCCCTCATATTGACGACTTTTGACGACTCTGTAAAAATAACTTTGTGAAACCATTTTGATAAGTATAGCATTTGCTCTTATAAAAGCAAATGCTCTATTTATCACAATGGTTTCAAACTACAAAATTATAACATTTTCCTTTTCTCCAGTTAATGCTCCTTTTCGGTATATGTAGTCAAACAGGTTGTATCTAAAAATAGCCTATGAGGTAATGAGTTAAGCTGTCACTTAAGCTGTCTGTAATAACGATATTTATCATGCAACGTCACGAAATACAGTCACTTCCTACTAGCGTAATATTTTCCACGTCGACGCTGTATTTTGTGAGGTACAGTGCATGTGTACTGACCCCACTGGGATGCACGTTTAATTCAGCCAATAGGAGGAAAACAGAAGGAAGAAAAGGCATAATTTAACATAAACATCAAATTTAACACATTTGCTCGCCTTTGTCTCAACTTTTTGTCCATATCAAAGGATTAAATTAAGTTTGTTTATGTTGTAAAAGTCGACGACGTCACTGCACGCCGATATGACGTCAGGTATATGGTACTGACGTGAATTTTTATTCAGGGGACAGAACTGCTCGAGCAAACTTTCTTTTTCTTCATTTTCACCATTCTTTATTGGTGTTGCATGATAAAAGAATTACTACGCTAGTAGTTTTGAAGTTAAGCTGTATTTTGGCTCGTCAGAAAAGTAGTTAAATGCTCGCCAAGGCTCGCATTTAACAACTTTTCTAACTCGCCAAAATACAGCTCAACTTCAAAGCTACTAGCGTAGTAATTCTTATCTATACTACATTAAATGCGCGATTTAGAGGGGAGTTATTGTATTTACCTGCTTGAGGCAAATCCCTGAAAAGCTACGTGATGACCAATGCCAATATGGTAAATATAAATTCAAGCTACAGTAAATCCCCTCTAAACTGGACTTTCATTTTAGTATAACTATCGGTCTTGCAGGTAGGTGACAGATTAATGCTCCTCTAGCAGCTTTCTGCATGACCCTTGTCCTGCATTAAGCAATCACCTGCCTAAAAGTATCTAAATTCGTCTACACTAGAAGTCCGGTTTAGAAGGTAGGGGGTTAATGTACATCCTATTCTACAATTTCTGCAATGGCCATGAACGTTCATCAATTAAGGATCAAATGGTGGACCCTTTAGGTTGCTTTATCTCAGAATAGGGTCACTTTGTATAACAGGTAAACACAATATTATGCAGCCTATTTGTTTAAAAATTAATATACAGTAAACATTCGATACTACGAACACTTAAATACATACTATTATTGATTTTTAACACAGGTGGCAGCTTAATGCAGGGTGAAATTCGTGCATCAAGGAGCTTTCTGCATGACTTTCACCCTGCATTAAGCAGCCACCTACCTACAATGAAATCAATTCTTTCACACTAAAACTTCGTAGTATCGAGTTTTTACTGTATAACAGAACTTTCCGTACACGATATAAATGTTAACATATTTAGAGCTCTACTGAATTTAGCCCTTTACCTGTTAAAATGACTTGACACTCATTTGAAAAAAGATTGGGACCGAGATGAGACGCCGAGTAACTTGGCGTCTTATCACGATCAATGCTGGGTGATACTCGGGCAAACTTTTCTCAAACGTTTTATTGAAACTATGTAGCATATCAGCGATTGAGGTTAAATCCTAATCGAACATAGAAACAGGAATAACAAACAACAGTAGAACATAAAAACAACAACAGTAAAGCAAACAAACTTGGTGTGATTCCAAAAAATAACGTCTTGCAACCGTTGTTAAGGTAACGATACTTAACACAAATCTGAAATTTGTTTGTTTGTGTTGATAAACATCCGTTTCTGCTCACTATGGACTAATTGGACGCCCCAGAGAGAGGGGAGAGGATACACAGGAACCCGGGCGCGATGTCCTACTTTTATTATCGACTAGTTTCTCTGGTTCTTTTAGATGCCCAGTGTAAAGCACTGATACATCGGACCTCGGTTTATAGTCTCGTCCGAAGGACTTAGTCTGAAATATGAAATAGCAGACTGGATTCCGTGCATATAGTGCACACATATCAATCACGTGGAACGGAAACAACCTTTCCTTCTTAACAGAGGTCCGATATAAGATGCGTAAATTAAAACATGTTCAAGAAAAGCTTCGTTATTTCCCCCATCAAACCCTATGTTTTGACTACTCCTGAGAATCGTCTCGAAGAAGTTTGGTGGATAAATTATGATGAATAACGATTCAATCCTTTACTCCATAATTACGCCTTTCTATGCCTTTAATAACAGAGTAGATCAAGAACAGACGGCTCCTAAAGGAACCGTCTGATCAGGGTCTGCTCTATTTGCTTATGGTAAAATATAGCTCTAATAATGCAGTTCATGCCTTGACAAAAATGCATGTGTTAATATGCAAATTCAAATATTAATCTAGTTGTTGTCCTGATGAGCCTGCTGTATAAATGATGTATGTTGAAATTGAAAGTGGCCGCATGTTAGGATTTATAACTTGATCACCTATTTGACCGAGCTAATGAATACATGCATGCATACTAGGAGCAGAAACGCATAATGCATTATATTACATTTTCGGGGCTTGCGAGTTCTATTTGTATTCAACCCCTGTTGAATATTCGTGTAAGAAATTATGATATCATGAATAAGCTGAAGTTTTATAATGGCAAATATGCCCAGGACATTTTGGTATTGGTAGAAACTGTAGAATCTATTATTAATCCACAATGGACATTGTGACCAGGGACCGGTCAGACGAGCAGCGAATATGTGATTACCAATGCAAGCAGCTTGGATCCGAACAGGACACTGAGTAACTCAGCGTCACGCCTTGTTAATAGAAATCAAAGTTATTTTGGAAATCTTGACTGATGATATTTCTGGCATTCTACAATTACTAAGTGTTGAAAGAGTGGGGAGACGAATCATCAGGGGCAATTGTTATGTAGTGATTCTTATGCTGCATTCGGAGGAAACTGTCTGGCTGAAATCATTATAACCCTTTACACGTAACTGCGTTTTGCTTATGGGACGATATACATATGACCGTATAGTTTCTGTCATGGTCAAAATATCCCTTTTTCGTAATGACATTATAAAAACAGTTACTTGATATTCACAAAGTCTTTGTGAATATCAAGTAGCTGCTTTATAATGAAACAAAATGCTTAAATTGTTAAAAATGACCTTATTTAGCAAATGAGTATGTTATCCTTATTCAATTTTCATATTAAAAGGTTTCAAATGGCACATCAATATTGTCTAGTCATTTATTTATTCATTTTCTACTCCATATATGCACAGTATTACTTCAGTATAGCAAAGAAAGTGGGTTGGGTAAACTGAGCCCACAAAATGTAACAAATGCTATTTTGTCAATTAGTGGTTTTGAGATGAATGACAAAATAAATTTGCACGTGATAATTACAACAACGTTTTGTATGCACAAAATCGTCCCAGTTTAAAAACAAACTGCTATTTAGCTCATTTGCATATTCATAAATATTAATGAGAATCAAAAACTTGTTTAAATTGTTAAAACATGACCTTATTTGTTAGCAAATGAGTATGTTATGTTTATTCATTTTTCATTTTCAACGGTTTCAAAAGACACATAAATGTTGTCAGGTCATTTATTTATTCATTTTATGTTCCATAGAAACACAGTATTGCCACAGTATAACAAAAAAAATGGGTGGGTAAAATGACCACACACAATATAACAAATGCTATTTCGTCCATAAGTGGTTTTAAGATGAATGATAAATTAATTTACATATGATAATTACAACAACATTCTCTATGCACATAATTGTCCCAGTTTGAGAACAATCTACTATTGCGCTAATTTGTTTGGGCTCCTCCTGGTTTTGCCCCCACCAACCCAACAGCCTGTCTGGCCTCCATACCAGTCAAGGCCTGTAGTGAGTTCGACTGAGGGAGTGACAGTCCTCGTCCTTGACCACTCACAGGCCACTCTTCAGTGCCTGTGGGGATCCTTCTGTCCGGGTATCGCCGTCTGCCACAGTCACCAGGGTGTAGTCTGAAGGGGAGCAGGAAGTCCTGTCAATCATGGAAATAGTTTTATGAGACCATTAGATATAGCATGTACATTTACAGTATGAGAAATGATAACAAGAGTTGTCCGCAGACAACGCGATCCACTTTATTTAGTGCTGGATAGTGTAGTGGAATTCTGAGTCGGAAAGGGAGAAAGGGAGATAACTATAGCAAAATTAATTTTAGGATCACATGCCCTTGTGAAATGCCCCCCCCCCCCCCCCCCCCCTATAAGTAATACTTCAGATGCGTACCATATTTCTACCAAATATCTTGGACAGGTTTTGAGATATTGACCTTAACATAAAACTTAACCAGCAATGAAAACTCTAAGTCGAAAAAGGGACATATCTATGGCAAAATTAATGCTAGAGTTACCTGCTCTTGTGAAATGGGTTCCCCTTGTGATAGTAAATATGCATACAAAATGGATGGGTTTTGAGAAATGGACCTTAACAAAAAGGTAAACCAACGCCTACGCAGATGCGGACACCGAAGCCGACGAGAGGGTCATGACAGTAGCTCCACTTTTTTTTAAAAAAAAAGTGGAGCTAAATATGTTACGAAATTAAATTTATGTTGCAGATATTATCTAAATGATTATATTTACTGTCTTATGCAAAATGTTTCCCAATATATAACTGAAAATATGCATTGTTATAAGTATATTAAGGCTAACTCGTTTCTTATTTACAGCTACAAGGGAGATAATTCTTGCCGTTTATCGTTCAAAGTTATCCTTTCTTTTTCAAACATTTTGATCGACATAAAATAAAATCCTTTTAAGCAATGTGGCATAAGATCTTGTCATATTGGACTCCATGATCTCTTCAATACAAAAAACATAAAAACGTAATATTACGAATTCTTGGGCAGATAATCAAACGCATACTGTAAGCTTAATCAGCATCCATATAACATCCAACCAGTGACATTCGATGGAGGATATATTAAGTTTTATTGGGATATAGGTGTCATAAAATGGGGGGGGGGGCGGCTAGGATACAGCTGACCATAGAACTATGTACTTTAATAAGGATAAAATATCGCCCATTTCAAACTTTAACACTTTCCCTCATATGAGAGCCTTTTCATGCCTTTGCAAAAAGGGGAAACCCAGATTAGGAGCCGTTTGATCAGAGTCTGCTCTATTCGCCTTCACAGTGAATTCATAGTTTCTGTCGACGCACAAGACATCGGTCGTCCATGTACCATTAAAAAGAGTCAGCTAATAAATATACATGCTATAATTACTTCTGTGCTTATATAGAAACACATGTGACAAATGAATGCCAGGCGCGGATTTAGAGGGGGCCTGGCGTACCCCTCTCCTCTAAAGTTGCCAAAACAATTTTTAGTAATATTTTATATCTATATACAGTAAAACCTCTCTATAACGACCACTAAATTATGTTAATTAGTTGGTATTTAGAGCAGGTGGTTGCTGAAAACAATGTGAAAGTAAAACAGAACGCTCCCATAGGAGCGTTCTTTTTTACCTTCAACTTGCTTTAAGCAGCCACCTGCCTATAACACAGCTCTTTTTCAACATGTATTACAAACACACTATTTATTTATGTCATCAAACATAAAAATCTACGCCCCCACCTCAAAAAACCTTCCTCCCCCCCCCCCCCCCCAATCTAAACTCCTGGCTCTGGTAGGAGCTTTCAGCATTATGTTAGACTAGCATAAGCTGTGAACTGGAGCAATTGTTCAGATTAGAAATCGAATAGCTCGAATTTTGGATATCTCGTGGTAATTTGTATGGTCCCTTGAAGTTCGATATATCGAAGTTCAACTCAATTTTTGTATACTTTTGTGTTCGAATACAGGATATTTTGGCCAATGCAGAAATTACAGATTCAGGTATCTATAATCCCATATTCTAATAGAACAAGGACTGATCAGATGGGTACTACAGAAACCCTCTGATCTGTGTCTACTCTGTTTACAAAGGCGTGTATTAGCATTTATATCAGGGAAAAAGGTAGCTAGACTATTTGTTTGCTATGCATTTGACTACACACATATTAAAACAGATCATACTTTGTATGAGTCGTCTAATCTTGGTCTACTCTGTTTGCATGACACGAAAAGGCGTCTATATGACGTAAAATATTAACCCTTTCGCTGCCAATGCCAGATCTGTGATTACCTATGCAAACAGTTTGGATCCAGATGAGACGCCGAGTAACTCGGCGTCTCATATGGATCCAAACTGTTTGTTACTGTTACTATGTTTTTGAAACAGAAATGAAGAAAATAAAAAAAATGAAAATTTGTAGCAGACGACAAAGTTAGCAGACGACAGAGTTTGGCAGCGAAAGGATACTATCAAATATCTAGTCTCTCCAGGATAAATAAGATGTTTACTGCAACAGGAAATACATACTTACCTTTAAGCACATGTATACATGTCGTATACATGGTAAATCCCCAGTAGGAAATCTTCAGGGGGAATTTATGAATAAAGTAAAAACCCCGCTAATGCGACCACCTAAAATAGGTGAATACAGTAAAAACCCCGCTAATGCGACCACCTAAAAGAGGTGAATACAGTAAAAAACCCGCTAATGCGACCACCTAAAAGAGGTGAATATAGTAAACCTCGCTAATGCGACCAGCTAAAAGAGGTGAATACAGTAAAAATAACCGCTAATGCGACTACCTAAAAGAGGTGAATACAGTAAAACCCCGCTAGTGCGACCACCTAAAAGAGGTGAATACAGTAAAACCCCGCTAGTGCGACCACCTAAAAGAGGTGAATACAGTAAAACCCCGCTAGTGCGACCACCTAAAAGAGGTGAATACAGTAAAACCCCGCTAGTGCGACCACCTAAAAGAGGTGAATACAGTAAAACCCCGCTAGTGCGACCACCTAAAAGAGGTGAATACTGTACAACATTTGTAGAAGGATACAGCTTGATATGGGTTCAATAACGTTAACCAATGCGTTTGCTGTGATTTCTGTCTGCATGCACAGTAAACACGTGTAACATGTATAAATATTGTTTAAGGCTAATGAAAAGAATCATGTATTTCTGGTGTACCACTTCACAGGCAACTAATTTAACTTCATTAGTCCGAAAGAATATCAAATGACCGAAACTCTGAAGGACCCGGAGCTACAGATAAATGAGCGCACTCCGATACTAAAATCGACATGTAACCTTATGTTGTAACCACTCCTTAGAATCGTCTCTTTGATACGATTCTAAAGAGTGACACAACATAGGGTTTGGTGGACTAATAAAGGAGATATTCTTGAAAATGTTTTAATTGTTCGCATCTTAACTGGACCTCTGCAAGGTGAACTACTGTGTAGCTAAGAAATAATAAAATGAAAAATCCTTATGCAGCACAGACATATTCAAAGAGCCAACCTAAAGGTAAAATGGAAGATTCGCATAAAATAAGGCTATTAGAGCTACCTTTGTTTACAATGTGGCGTCTGATTAAATTTATCTGTATTTGCAAAATACAAAACGTGACATATCAGAAGACTCAAACCGATACAAGATGTTTGACATTCGGTCAATAGTCTCTCCAAAGCTTATTTCGATCGGAAGTAGTCAAATTGGCACTATATCTTAACTTGGGCTGACACTGTTTTTTTAACAGTGGGGGAGGGGATGGGTTGAGAACCGTACATCATATACAATTGACTTCGATATCTTAAAGTTTAAGGGACCATACATATTATTTCGAGATAACAGGGGTTTGAATTATCAATTTTCTAATCTGAACAAAGTGACAAGTTCACGCCTTAATGCATAACTGAAATAACACTGAAAGTTCGTTTCAGCATTATAATAGACCTGCATTAACCATTCGCTTGCTATTCACGTCAATATACCTACCTGTAAATAGTGAAGACCCAGATGAGACAGCTCCTGCAGGAGCTGTCTCATCAGGGTCTGCACAATTTACAATTGGAAAAGTAGTAAGGTCAAGCAGGCAAATGCACATACAAGACGAAACCACCACCAAAACACCGATAGAAAGCATGACACACACACACAACCACACACCCAAACGCACACACACACACACGAAATGAACACAGAAAACACCAAAAGACACACAAGCACCAGAGACAAACGCCCCACACATGAAAAAAATCACAAGCACAAAGATGCAAGGCAAACAAAAGGAAGGGTGACAAAGAGAGTACCGCCTTGGCACGGTCAGTAGCAAAAACACCACTGGGGGTTTAAACCGGTTTACGGACGTCCTAACCTCACACTTCTCTCAAAGTCACCCTAGCTTTACAAATATTGTAAATAAAGGTATCCCAGCTGGACTTACCCCCAACATAGACGACGGCGAACACAGGACATGTAAAACATAGCATAATAACTGTGACAATCCGTCAAATATGTACTCAATGAATTTGCTGAAGTCAGAGCACCTGCAGGTAAGCCGTTAAGGGTACGACAGGGAAAAAGTAATACATGAGTCTGGTAAGCTCATCCTGTATCCAAGTTTAAGAGTATACCATCATAGAGTACTACCCTCGGCCTGTCATCGCGCAAGCAAAGAGGGAAGCGTAGCTACCGACTGTAAAAGGGTCGATAACCAAACATGCAGTGCGTTGCAATATAATAGGATCATAACCTTTCTTTTTAAATGTTTTAATGCGTTTTATAAACAAATCATGAAAATGGATATGACCCCGAATTTTCCTAAGTTTGTAGATAACATCCCAATAAAATTCTGGTAGAGAAATGCCTTGTCGCAGTAACGTCCGTAGATTGCAATTATATTTACTAATGAGAGGTAAATTTCGACAATAAAATTTAGAATAGGTTTTCCGAAGTTTGTGATATCTGTAACCTTGCTTAAGAAGTTTATCAGTTATAACTAAATTACGTCTGTTAAAATCTTCAAGCAAAGAACAGGCTCGGGCAAACATAATACGTTGAGAAATATAAACCCCATAAGATGTAGAACGTGGCACATCTCCATCTAGAAAAGGATAATTAACAATTTTAAAATTAAAATCTTCTCTTTTATCGTATACTTTGGACGAAACTTTATCATTAGTAATTGAAAGATTCAAATCTAAAAATGAAGCATTAATGTCAGATTGATTAGCTTTGTTTAATGACACTACACATGGGTCACTTTGGAGCCAATGATTGACAGGTGACAAGCCCCGCCCCCTGTGACGTCACAGCGTCTCCGCGTCATCGACGCCACGTAACAGCGAGTCACGCTTAGCCCCTCCCCTAGAAGGGATGAGTCAGGGGACGAGTCATCGTCTATATATAGTAACGGAGCCTGAGAACGGTCATTCGTTTCTTTCGCGTCAACGACGCGGTACGGAAAAATTCCAGCCGGAAATGTCCCGACCATATCGAGAGAATAATATGCCACGTCCGCTACCTGGCACGGAAAATTCCAATTACATCCTAACCCTTTTCTAAAGAAACGTACGTTAACGGTAATTTTCCGACGTAGACGGAAAATTACCAGCCTCCGCCGGAAATGCTATAACCTTTTATAGAAAAGACGCTAACGGTACTGGCCATCGCCACGTCGACGTCGGAAACCGTACATCCGTATACGGAAAAGGACGCTATTTTTCCCGCCAACGCCGTCCACGGTTATAAATACCGACGCCCAGATACCTTTTTTACTCATTTCGAGTTTGACACCCGCGTCGAGCGTACTCTAAACGGATAGTTCTTTTCGGAATATATATCCAGCAGACGACAGAAAAAAAGTGAGTAAACCGTCGTTCTCTCTCCTTTCCTTTATACCTTACGGACGAATCTACTATAATAGCCAGTCTTTATAGGGTGGATCTAGACCTAACACCCCTTCTCTTTCGGGTCTACATCGCTTGGCACGTCCGTAACCTAATCGTCGAAACTAAAACGAAAATCCAACTTAGATGCTCTTAAATAGACGATCGTCACTAACAGCGGACCGCATTTTCCCCGTTCAGCGAAAGGGCAGCTACGCGATTAACTAACCGTAGCCATGGCGAATGTTTACATTCCGATTGAACCCTTAACCTACACTTTTTACCTCTTTTCCGTTTTTAAAACCTAAAACTCGAAACGTGATTCAATCGTCCGTAGAAAAATTCGTCGTTTCTCGAAAAAGGTATCATCATTTATTTTAAAATACCAGTGGCAATTAGTTTGGAAACTATTCTCTTTTTTCTCTTTCAAATCGCTAAAGTTTTATCACTCGAAGAAAAATCTCACCAGAATATATACCGAGTTCGCCGTCCCTTCACCCTTATACCTCTAGAAAATGACAAAGGCACCGACGTTCAGCTAAAGCATTAAACCAACAACGCCGAGTCGGGAAAAATGTTCACGTCGTAATAAAGGTTTCTGCTAAAGATCGAGATTTTCGTAGCAGTACCAACCTTATACGTAAAAGTAGCCTATTTAAGAGAGGGTTGACTGTTCTGTCTATCGCGAAAAACCGCTTTGACTCCGTCAGATAAGGACAGTCAGACTTTTAACTGCGAGTGCACGCGAACTATATCCAATGCCTTCATATACCGAATAATGTACCCGAATACATATATGTCGACGCGAGATATATCGCAGAACTAACCCTTATACTTTAACCGAAGTGATTAGACTTAAATGTACCGTTTAATGTGGATCTACGCTATTCACCTTGGCCTTAAAATCAACAGATAAAAGGTCTAAGCAGCCCGAGGAAGTATATCCGTTGCGTACATAAATAACCATTATACCGCTAAAACATCGATTCCATGGAAAACAGTTTAGATTCAAATCCTCTCATCTGGAATTTAGACGTTTGCTAGAGCGGAAGCCGATCAGAAGCCAAACCCTCCTATGTTCCCTCGAAATGATAATAAATACAAGAGGACATTTTCAAAACGGTCATCGCTAGTAACGCGCAGCGAAGAATGTAGCCAACTTTGTAAATACTGTCAAACCCTCGTATATCGAAGATATATTAAATTAACTACACTATATTGGCTTATCCAAATTTACGTTTTACACTTACAGTAATACCTATCTTAAAGAAATTATTAAAAGAAGATAAGTTTTAAGACGGACACTTAACGCAAAAATTAACGCAATGTGTTTGACTATCCTTGACCATGTCACCGATGGATTTGCTGACCTTAATCCCATCTAATTCAAAAATTGTCTTCGTAACCCAGAGTCTCATCCGGATCCAAGAGGGAGAGAGAGACAGAGACAGAGAGAGACAGAGAGAGACAGACATACTGACATACACAACTACAGACATATAAAAGACAGACAGACGAAAAGACAGACAGACAGACATACACAAGGGCACACTGTCAGAGACAGACAGACAAAAAAAAAAGAGAGAAAAAAATAAACATAGGTGGACATGATGAGATGAAAAGAGAACAAATACCATTTCATTTTCCAATCCATCAAATTTTATTTCATTCGTTTACATAAGTCAAAAATGGCAACTGCAACAAAATCGCTGAGTGCGTTCTTCTACTGTGCTTTCTAGTATACGTTGGGAAGCTTGTCTATAGTCTCTTCTAAACTGACAATTCGCTGACAAATAGCGAACTCGTCATCGTATTTCACTATGTTATTACGCGAACAATTGTCACATTCGCCGAGTATCTAGTTTGTTTCTACCATCCGTACGCCGGAATTCCGGGAGGCCTCATCGAAAAGTCAGGTTCGGGTACTGTTGCGGCTGGTCTCTCCTTAACGACTCTTCGGTGATTCCGCGCTGAAGCCGTCAACTTTCTTTGACCTTTGACTAATGATCTGGCCATTTCTATATCTTGGGCGATGGGCGTTACCCAAGGGATGACCCGTTGACCTTCGTCCTTCCCTCGGCCGTAACCGGTTTGGGGGTCTTCCACGATATAGTGACCTTTGTGATTCGGTCGCACTTTTCCTTCCGCCATTCTTCGAAAATGCCTCGTCCACTTTTCCACCTCGGAGAACCGTTGAACGGAACCGGTTTCGTCTTCCTCGTCCGCCTCTCTTTCTAATCCTTCACCGAGGATTTCGTCCTCGGTATCGTCGGATTCCGCGACGTCTTCATCCAAATTCCTTTCATCGTCCGAATCGCTGTTACTGTCGTCATCAGCTGAGGTACCTTCTTTTTTCATCGGACACCACGTTTGGACGTGCGCTCGCAAGTGACGTATATTCGATAGAATCGATCCGCAATGGTCGCACGTGATCCCCATGTCGCTCCGTGTAAGGAGGTCCGTAGGCGCCAATGATTGACGATTATTTACGGGTTGGCAGGTAACTTTCGACGGGTCGATGGAGTCCGTTTTTTGGACCTTAACTTCGGTCGTCTCTCTTATATCTTCCAGTACATTGGCTCGCATACGCGAGCGTTCGAGCGTGTTCGGTTTCAAATCGATCAACAAGTAACCGTACGGCTGCCCGACGGCTTCTTCGAAATGACGTAACAGATGTCGAGAGTTACCCGGGTACATTTGTCTGGCCAGGGTCATGACTTGTTGTCTGTCTACGGGATTGTTAAATAGCACTAGGTAATGGCAGTTTCTTCTCTGGGTCGGGTCCTTACTATAGTAAAGGTTCTGATTGAGAGCGATGACGGATAAATTTCTGTGGTGACTGCCTTCGGTGAACAGGTCCGTGACTCTCGGGTCTTTGGCCGATTCGGTAGCCATGTCGTCCAAAACGATGAGGTTGTTGACGCGAGGGTCTAGAAATTCGTCACTGTCTAGGTTTAAAGGAACGCCTCGTATAAACTCAACTTTCGGGTAAACGGTTCTCCGTATGACGTCGTACAAAGGCTGCCATCGTTTGTATAACCAGATGATACGTTGAGGCGTGGGTTGTATCTTGTCCGAATTTTGTAGCAGTTGGGACAGAAAAAAAGTTTTGCCGCAGGAGGTTGGCCCGCTGACGATACACGTAAATGGGTGTTGAAAGGTAAACGGTTGTTGTTGCTGCTGTTGTTGTTGTTGCTGCTGCTGTTGTTGTTGCTGTTGTTGCTGTTGTTGTTGCTGCTGCTGTTGTTGTTGCTGTTGCTGTTGTTGTTGCCGTTGTTGCTGTTGTTGTTGCTGCTGCTGTTGTTGTTGCCGTTGTTGTTGTTGTTGCTGTTGCAGTTGTTGTTGTTGTTGCAGTTGTTGTTGTTGCAGTTGTTGTTGTTGTTGCTGTTGTTGTTGTTGCCGTTGTAATTGCTGTTGTTGTTGTTGTTGTTGCTCTTGTTGTTGTTGCTGCTGCTGTTCCTTATCGTCAAATATGTCGTTGTGTTTATGTTTCCGGTGTCGTTTCAAACTGTCCAACCAGGTATAGGACTTGTCGCAAAGATTACAACGATGCATGATTCGATTCCCTTTTAGCGCAATACACGTTGTTGTATTGTTCTTTCTCTTATAAACTTCCGCGTGTTTGACTTTCAGAGCGATTCCGGTAACCATAGTGAAAGCCGTTTATTTAAGCTGTTCTTTATTTGGGCTACTTTTTTCGAATGGTCGGCGTTAACCATCTGAGGAGGTAAAACGGATATTTTCTTGGGTACTGGTCGTAGTCTATGCCCTTCCGGGATAACGTAAATTAGGCAACGAATGCGGTTGTCGAAACGAACCTTTTTTCCCAAAATGCTACTCTTTCTAAAATCGCTCATTCTGTACACTTCGTGGAAAAACTAGTCAAATTGCCCCAATCCACGCCTTGTTACTATTGGGCGGCAATCTAGGCCTCCAACGCTGTACTGAAGATAAAAGATATAATTAATGCGTATGCTGCGCTTATAATTTATTCTCTCGTCTATGGCATTTCCTACATTGTAGACACAACAGTGGTTGTTGTTGTTGTTGCTGCTGCTACTGTTGCTGTTGTTGTTGTCGCTGTTGAAGTGGTTGTTGTCGCCGTTGTTGTTGCTTTTGTTGTTTTTGCTGTTGTTGTTGCTGTTGTTGTTGTTAGAATCAGAAATCTTTTGTTTTATCTCTTAGTCTAGGGGTCGGGGTCATACACACAAAGACAAATAGCCTTGATCCAGATTAGATGCGGACTTTGTTAGCAGGCGACACTTTCATCCTCTTTTTCCTGACAATCGGGGCACATAGGACACGATCCCTCGTGATCGTCATAAAACCCTTCTTCTTCGACCGGGCAATTGTGCTTCTGTCCCAAGTATGTGAGAATGGCAAAGCACTTGCCACATTCTATTTGACATGGATTTGAACAGACGGAACACCTCGAACTCATCCTACAATAATGTGAGATCAATTGTAAGTCCTATTTATACAAATATCTCACTATGGGGCACCTCACTGACCTCTTCTTAAAATTCCTTCCTTCTGTTGTTTATGTAAAAAAAACCTATTGATTCTTTTGATTAACGAAACAAAATGTAATAGTTCTTTGTTTGTTTTTTTAATAAATCAGTTCTGAGAAGTTGGCGGGAAAAATAGCGTCCTTTTCCGTATACGGATGTACGGTTTCCGACGTCGACGTGGCGATGGCCAGTACCGTTAGCGTCTTTTCTATAAAAGGCTATAGCATTTCCGGCGGAGGCTGGTAATTTTCCGTCTACGTCGGAAAGGTACCGTTAACGTACGTTTCTTTAGAAAAGGGTTAAGATGTAATGGAAATTTTCCGTGCCAGGTAGCGGACGTGGCATATTTTTCTCTCGATACGGTCGGGACATTTCCGGCTGGAATTTTTTCCGTACCGCGTCGTTGACGCGAAAGAAACGAATGACCGTTCTCACGCTCCGTTACTATATATAGACGATGACTCGTCCCCTGACTCATCCCTTCTAAGGGGAGGGGCTAAGCGTGACTCGCTGTTACGTGGCGTCGATGACGCGGAGACGCTGTGACGTCACAGGGGGGCGGGGCTTGTCACCTGTCAATCATTGGCTCCAAAGTGACCCATGTGTAGTAATGACAGTTCTTTTGGGTAAATTGAAGAAATCATAGTATCAAAATAAGGATTATCTAAATTCAAAATATCGTCTAAATACCTTGAAGTTTTATTAAAAGCATTAACAATATCGGTCTGTGTATCAGGTTTTAAGCTAAGCATAAAATCCCTGTCGTAGCAATACAAAAACAAATCTGCAACAAGAGGGGCACAATTTGTACCCATGGGTATACCAACAACTTGACGATATATGGTATCCCCATAACGCACAAATATATTATCTAAAATAAAGGTAAGGGATCTACAAACATCAAGGCAAGTCCACATTGTGTAATGTTCAACTTCTGAATTCGTAAAGAATGAACGTTGAACATTACAAGCAATGAACATTTTGTTTTCTCTAGCAAAGGTTTTTTTCTATTAATTTAATAAGTTTATCCTTTATAAGATGGTGAGGTATAGTAGTATAGAGTGTAGAGAAATCATAAGAGCTCAGTAAAGAAATGTTATACTGTTCATTTTCAAGTTTTGTTCAAACAGCATTTGAATTTTTTTTGGACCAAAAAACATTAATACCAGAATTTTCATATATTTTATCACAGTAGCGTTTTACATGTTCTTTGATCGTAGTAAGACAGGACGTCAAAAGTATAGATAATTTAGTAGTGGTACAACAGCTAGAGTTGGCAATAAAACGCGCCTTATAAGGGTTTTTATGTAGTTTCGGAATCCAGTACAAAGTAGAAAGTTTATGTTGTTTTATGTTAGGACCAGACTTAAAATTATTGCACATTTTTACATGTTCCGAGACTATATCTTTTTCAGGTGTTTGAACTGTTATATAAGTTTTTGAATCAGTTAGCTCCTTCTTTAAAACATCAACATAATACAATCTTCAAATAATGATTACATTGTTTGATGCCTTGTCAGCAGGAACAAGAACATAATCTGAATGAAAATTAGAAATGTTTTTTCTTCAAGTAGCGAAATGTAACTCTAGGTCGAGGTGGTAAAAGATGGTAATTTGATTTGTAAAAAGTAATACGAGTATCAATAATATCGAAAATACATTTCTTCCAATCCGAAAGGGCATTAACATCAGCATGTTCTCGTCGACACCATTTGACGCAGAATTCTTGAATAGCTTCCGCAATATGAGTTCGACAAGCGTCAAAATCAATAAGGGAAGGTAACCTATATTTAGGTCCTTTAGTTAGGAGGGTCCTGAGACGTTTATCCTTAATTATATCAAAATTACCTGTAATGACATGATCAACTGGTTTATAGCAAAAGCTAGAAATGCTACATTCTCAAGAAAAGGGGGTATTAACATCAATATTTAAGTCAGAGACAATTTTATTGTAGTTAAAATTAACATTTCTAATAGGTTTATTATATTTATAACAGATGATAGGAGATCCAGAGTTGATGAAATATTTGGGAATAGTATCGATTACATTCTTATAACGAAATATACTTTGAATATCAATAAAATCGATACCTTTATTTAGGAACTGAAGTTTCAAAAAATGTCTTTTATGTTCAGATTCTTTATCAATACGTGGACGAAGAACATGCTGTGTGTAACTTTGTATAAGTGAGGCAGTATTAATTAACGGATCTGTACGCATATAGATTTTATCAGCCTCTTCGTCTATGGACTTAAGACAGGAAAAGGGTAAAGACGATAAACATGATAACATAGAATGTTTACCAGTTTGTTTTAGAATGGTATGTAAATCATGAATAGACATATTACGACGTAATTTACGCTTAATATTACCATTTCTACGTCTGCCATGTGATCTACTTTTACGTTTTCGAATAGAAAATATAGAGAAAATATCGATACTTGGATCTTTAGAAATGTTGCCGCTTTGGAAAATGTTATCATTAAGGCCTAAAGAAAAAGGTGTTTGTAATTTCTTTATCCAGTCTAGCTCTGTTATAAAACGAGCTTTAGATTTTAAACTACTTGTTGTTTTAGAATCATAATACATTTGTTCAACTGGTTGAACCGAAACATATTTGAAAGAATGTCCTGTATGACGAAAATGCTGGTAAAAAAAATTGCGTACTTTTTTGATCCGGCAATGGTAACTGTGTACACGAAACCTAGTTTTTAAAGAACGTCCTGTCTGACCTACATATTGAATTCTTCAACGTGGCGCATTTCATGTAAGAACATATATAATATTAGATGAGTTTCAGTCTAAATCAGAATAAATCTTCACACTAAACACTACCATTAACAAGAGATTTAATTGTTGATCTTGTAGAAATGAAATTGCAACACATACACCTCTTACTATTGCACTTAGTAAATATTGGATACACCCTATGTCTTTTGTTCAAATAATGTGAATTTAGATGGACTTTACTATAACGAAGGATAGATTGCTTTAAAGGAGACAGAACGATTTTAGGTCCATTATGAAAAATGTTACTAGTTCTGCACTATTTACAAGTTGATTGTGCAACCAGTGCACACCACTGCAGCGATTCCACAGCGAAATACTTGTACACAGTGAAGATATATGTAATTATACCACAGGGCATGGGAAAAAAAGAAGGAGAAATGCGTTTTAAAATTCAGCAAGCGAAGGGTTAAGATGTCACATGTGTTTCTTGACACTAGTAGCAATACATTTTAGAAAAAATCAGTATTGTAGATTTTGGAAAGACCGAACTATTACTACGAATTATCCCGTAGTTCGAGTTATCCGAGTTGATGATATCGAAGTTCAACCGCTTATGGATCCAAATGTGAGTCAAGTCGCCGTTAGTTGGATAATGATTCACATGTTGGCAAACAAAGTTGCCGAGGAAGTAATATGTGGTGACCAATCTTAATCTACACTACAAAGTTGCTGGGGAAGTAAAACAGACCAAGCTATATGTTGGGGCTCTTATTCGGCGATCAATCGTAGTCTACACTACAGCATAACTTTGTTTTTATAGCGGTCTTACAATAAATAACTTGGGCTTCTTTAAAATCAGGTAACAACTTAAAGCAGTGCAAACGCGATGTTGAACATGTTCGCATGTTGCATACAATTGATCATGTATGAAACTGTGGAATACTGCTTAAGCCGGTGCTAGGGGCGTGAATAGTGTTGCACTTTTTACTTACTGCTTCAATAAAACCTAGTCTTTGCATTGCTACTTTCGCTTTCGAAGGATCTCCAACTTTCAGGAAATATTTCTTTTTCATGCAATACCGACACTTAGACATTTTGAATTTATGCAAGAAATAATGACAACCTGAATATTTATTAGCTCAAGTTTTATAATTTATATTCTGAAAATGAGTGATCCTTCGAAAGCAAAAGTAAAACTGCAAAATGAGAAAATTACAGACTCGGTTTTATTGAGTCTGTTCATGAGTAGTAATTAATAGTGCAACATTACTCACGCCCCCTAGCAACTGCTTAAGCAGTATTCAATTTTCAAAACAAATTACATCTAGACTAATGATCCCGAAGGACCAGAAAATACAACAACACTGAGAATGAAGTACGGGAAGAATTTTTCAGCCGCCACAAAAGCACTTAACACCTGCTGTTGTGAAGTACATCTATTCTGAAAATGGGTGATCCTTCGAAAGCAAAAGTAAAAATGCAAAATGAGAAAATTGCAGACTCGGTTTTATTGAGTCTGTTCATGAGTAGTAAATAAAAGTGCAACACAACTCATGCCCCCTAGCACCGGCTTAAGCAGCATTCAATTTTCAAAACAAATAACATCAAAACTTATCTTTTCAATGAAAAGAAACTTTATAATCAGGTCTATACAAAGTCATAAACAAACCGAACAGACACCGGCTGTTCAGACAACTCCTGCAGGATTTGTCTGATATGGGTCTAACCTGTTTGCAGATGCGTGAATAGGTGTATATCCCTTTACTCCATATATACGCCTTCCCACAACTTTGCAAACTGAAGAGATCGCATCAGACGGCTCCTATAGCTTATGATATAATATAGATATGATTCTACAGTTTCTGCCATGAATGGCTAAATTTCCTTGTCATTTGCTATTCTAACAACTAATGTTGTTAATATTGATAATATCATTAATTATTGCATGTATAGTAATGGAGTAAATCGTTATATGAGGGAATGCGTTAAGAAAGGTTTTAAAACCGTATCATGCACGAAGCTTCCCGTTCGTATGCCGTGGTTAATCTGTCCCACAAGCCTTAGAATACTGAATACACTTTCACCTGTTTAACTTGTTCAACTATCCGCGACATGACTCGCGTAAGCACACATCTTTATCTGGATGAGATGCTGAGTAACTTGGCAAAAACAAATCAGCAAACATTATTTTTTCACAACGGAATAATGGTATAACATGGGCTTCATTAAGGTTTTTATCACATGGGCTAAACTGCTGTTCTCTCGACAGTGTCATATGGGCTTAATTGTTGTTGCTGAATTGGTGATGTCTCTACGATATCACTAAGTCTGAATTGTTGCTTTCTCTACAGTTTCACACGAGCTAAATGGTTGTCTCTATATATCCTTGGCTCAAGTGTTGCTTTCTCTACAGTATAACACGGGCTAAATGTTTTCTCTATTTTATAGCATAGTCTGAATTGTGGTTTTCTCTACAATATGCAATAGTCTGATTTGTTGCTTTCTCAACAGTATCACACGAGTTATATTGTTTTCTCGACAATATCACATCGACAATATTGTGTTTTGTTCTCTATAATGTAACACAGGCTACAGCGTTCTTTTCACTACAAAAATTCATATCAAGTTCGGGTTTCATATAGAAAGAATAAACCTTAACTCTACCATATCTAGCCAAGGTACAGGAAATAATCTATCGTTTATTTTAGCCGTACAGTGCTCCCTCCCTTCAACGGCCCTCTCAATAACGATTCCCTCCTTACAACAACGCATGACACTGTTTCCGAAACAAAAAGGCTCCAGAAACAACTTTTTCCATCGTATTTTCTTTATGCCTCCATCAAATTCTATGTTTTGACCACTCTTTAGAATCGTCACTTTGTCACTTTGTGACGATTCTAAAGAGAGGTCACAACATAGGGTTTGATTGAGGCATAATGGTTTTAGTTCTCAAAATAGTTTTAGTTCTGCAAACAAGCTTATTATGTTTGATTTTCCCTCCCTATAACAACTCCCTCTGAACAACACATACAATTGTCGTATCCCAAAGGGTGTCGTTGTAGAGAGGGAGCACTGTATCATTATGTAGCCTTGATATATGTAAAAAGCGTTTAGCTGCACTAGTCATCTTTGAATAGGGATGTGGAAAGTTTTCCTTGTATTACTTTGACACTTTTCAACTCCAAGTGCTAATTTCCGGAGAAAGCTTAAAAGAACAATCAGATCACTGTCGTATTTTCTTTTTAAGTATACATTTGCATACCAAAACTGGTTATTTAATAAAGATAATGTATTTGATCACCATTCTTCTTGAAGCGGATATATGCAGATCGTTTCATTCTTGTGTGATTAATTGTACAGTGATATGGTAACACTTGACTTCATGAGCAGTCATGTAAAATAATCATGAATATTAATAAGCATGGATATTAATATGCTACATTTTTATAACGGAACAAGAACACTGGGAGTTTTTAAGGTATGGCAGTAAACACAGAACCAAGTCTATATTATGCAATAAAGGTAAACAGAGCAAGACCCCGATCAGACGACTTCTACAGGGACCATCTGATCTGAGTCTGCTCTGTTTGCAAGGCATCAAAAGGCGTCTATATGAGGTAAATTTATGAATCATGAACGGTCACGTAAACTTTGCATTGTGTAAACATTGTCTAATCTGCTTGCAAAGCGTTAATATGCGTATCAACGTGGTTGAATGCTAACAACACAGCTGCGATGGCGAAGATGATCTGGATTGTACGTATAATACTGGTGACATCAGCATTTGCAGGTACGGTATACGCGAAACAATAACGCTTAGATAAAATTTCACCTTAAATCTGCTGCGGACTGATGTGTAGTTACCTCTGCGAACAGTTTGGATCCAAATGACATGCCCATCTACTCAGCGTCTCATCAGGTTCCAAACTGTTGGAATTCCTAATTGCATTTTTGGTAGGAAAACTGATTATAGCTTAGATTCGTTAAGTTGTACTGGGAGAAAAAATAATGTGTTAATTATTGTTTATAAGTTATCTGTGCAGCAGTCTAAAAGTTCGAGTGATAGTCTCAGCTTGCAACGCATTTCCAAAATGCTTAAAAATACATGAAGCATTTCTATATGCTGAAAAGAAGTACATGTATATAGCAAGAAAATTAATAAATATCGAAAAAACAATGAAAAAAAATGCATGAACTTTATATCGAAAATCCCGATATCATTTGCCTATATATAATTAATCGCAATTGGTCAAAATAGGTCGATAATATTTTTTGTACAACTCGATCAAACGTTTGAGAAAACTAATGACCGAGTGTCAAACAGATTGATCCCTTACTCATATTAGGATTCTGATTCTAACTTGCCTTATCTGAATCCAAGTCGATTGAAGATGCGAGCAGGTTGAGTGTTAATGTAATTATCTGAACCACTTGTTAACCCTTTCCCTGTTCAATATTCATGTAAGAAAACATGAGATTGTGAATATTTATTACCTACGAAGATATATAATGTAAACTTTCCAAGGAATGTGTCTGCTTTAACAAAATATATTGATACATATCTATAAATAGGAGCCGTTTAATCTGGTACTACTCTGTTAGCAATGCGTTAAAATGAGTTTACATAATGGAAATGATTAATTTTCCATACTGAGGATCTATGTTACCACCAAAAATAGCTGTACAGAAGAACCTGTCTAAAGTGCATATTAAACGATGTCAAAATCAGGATTTATAACACAGGTGGCAGTTTAATGCAGGACAAAGGGGATACAGAATGCTCCTATTCTTGTAAATATGTCCACCCATAGGCTATGTTGATTAAATAAGCTGTTACGCATTCTACTGTTACCCTTTCTGGCGTCTTGCAAACACAGTATATATCGTGATTAATCAGTTTCTGTTTCCAGCTGTCTAGTCAGTGTTTATTCTGTTTGTTTATGAACTTATAATTATAGATGCGATTATACATGGTTTTCCATGGTCAAACACCACTTTGCTTAGATACCATTTTAAAATATAAGCTGATGTGTCATACATGGTGTCATCATGACTAATATGAATATTCAGGAAGTAAAGGTTTAACCATTTACTCCATAAATTCATGTTAATGTCAGATTAATCCAACTTCTCTGTTTTAATCCTTTCCTTCATATAAACGTGTTTTCGTTCATCATCACATATAGTAGACCCAGAACAGACGGCTCCTATAGAAGTCAACTGATAAGGGTCTGCACGGTTTGCTTAAGCAATTTGACAGATCTGTTTCTTTAATTTCTAAATGGTTACAATGTTTCACCGTCCATATTTCATTATTATAACTATTTTTTTAGATATTCAGTAGATATTGAAATGTAGGATAGATATAAAACAGGGAATGAGTTAAAGAAAAAAGAGACACCGGTGGTTTAATTCAGGATAAAGTGACACAGGAAGATCATATCGGAGAGTTTTGAATCGATTTCGTCCTGCATTAAGCTACAATCTGTTTTAAAATACCCAGAATTGACACTCGGTGTATAGTTCATCGAAAGTTTTATCGAATCGGAAGTAGTCGTGCTTGCGCCAGATCCAAACTTTAGCGGAGTGTTTTGTTTTCTTTCGGCTGGGTGAGCCTTAGCATAAATCTATTCAAATCATACCATATCGGTGGTTTTTGAAATAATGAGTCTTAACTTCGTATCATGTCCGGATCCAAAGTATTAAATACTGATATGAAATATTTCAAATGGACAAAATGTTATTTCAAGTATGTTATATAGATAGATAGATAGATAGATAGATAGATAGATATAGATAGATTTATTTAGCATCTAAATTTGCATACAATTTACAAGATATTAATACATAAAAACGGCATACTTAAAAATATGGTACAATCAAAAATTGAAATGATTTCCGTATAAATATTATATAGACGAAGTGTTTAATCATTTATATTGAAATATTACAGTAGTAAAGTTTGACCCAATAATATGGTATATTATGTTAAAATGATGATTATAAAATATAGATCTAAAAGTACAAAAATGAGTCATGCAGGAAACACCACATACAGAACAAACACTCGCCCGAACAGCAACACAAGGAAACAGCAAATGTACATAGGTAGAACAAACAACAAGAGACGCACAAAGACAAAACAAACATACAATAGGAGGAAGATGGAAGTGCCGCCTTGGAACGGTCAGTGACAAAAGTCACCGGGGGTTTAAACCGGTTTATGGGCGCCCAACCTCACCCTTATTCCATCCCCATCCTAAAAGACAAACAGTTGACTTTGGTCATGACTTGGAAGAGTATGCCGATGCTGGGAAAGCCCAGAAAAGTCCTGAAACTTATTTCCACTTGGGTCCTGAAATTAGAAGAAATACTTAAAACATCTTAGAAAAAAATGAAAGTAAATATGGTTCAGTTGAAAAATAAAATTTATTTGAAATAAAGGATGTTCGTTTTCAAAAATTACAAAACGCCTATTTTATAGTATTTGGTCAACATTAATATACATGTAGTTTAAAATTAGGTATGAACACCTAATACTTTCCCAGTTAAAACATTTTTAATTTCATTTTTGAACTTCTTGTGTTTTCTTTACAAACTGCACTTTCTCTGGAAATGAATTCTAAATGTTCTTGCTGTTAAAGTAGAAAGTTGAGAATAACACATTATTTATTTTACCTTTACTTTTATGGAAATTAGACTCACTTTTCCTTGTGTTGTATGAATGTACATATGCAGTTTTAGTAAAATATATTTTCATAATAGGATGGACAGTGATCATTATAAATGTTATGAACATACCAGTTGTTTGACTCGGTCATCTGCGTTTAAAATGCCAAGTTCCATAAAAAGTTCATTTGTAACAGAGAATCGCGGATTTTTATTTAAAATAAATCTGATAACTTAGTCAAAATAACATTGTGTAAGAGAAACACAAAGAGTATTTCTTGTTTTAGAATCGAGAACATCATTATTCCTATAAAACGAACTTCAGTTTTGAATTTACCTTTTTTATCATATCCAATACACAAGAACTTCCTGACAGAGTATTATCTAACATATGGCCTAAATATTTAACAGAGCTTTTAGATTTAATTACATGATTGTTACATTGTACAGAAATCCTTGATCTTGTTTACTTTTCTTTTCCCAACAAATAAAATACATTCAGTTTTTCCTAGAGGTAGGGATAACCTATTGACAATAAGCCACTTGCTACAGTTTTCTAATTCAGTTCCAAGCTTTTTATGAATAACATGATACAATACAAAGAATGCTGACAGTCCTAACGTTGCCTACTTCTGTATGAAAGTTGTTCTTCAAAAGGGGTTTAGCTCTGATAGATTGTAATTCACATGTTATATTTCTATCAGGAATTGATTGATTGATGATGAAAGTTATAGGATAGTTTAAAAATGTTGCACCATCTTTGATGAATATTGTTGGAACATTATCTACACCAATGGTTTTTGTACTATTTAAAGAACATAACTCTTTAAAAACAACAGTCGTAAAGAATGTATTAAAATGGTTCGCTATATTTTCCCCATTAAAGCAAAATTCTTCATCGAGCTTCAGAACTGCATTAGGAGAACGTTTAGTCTTATTACTGTATCCCAACGATTTAAACTATTTCCAGAGAGATTTAGACCTATTTTTGTTTTCTTCAATTTTGTAGGTTAAATACTCATATTTTGCTTCTTTAATTTCTCTTTGAAACTTGTTTCTCAAGTTACAAAAAGACGTATGATTTTCTTTTTTCTTATTTGTCTTAAAATAGTAAAGATAAGTATCCCTTCGCTTGATTAATGAGAGGATTTCAGAAGACATCCATGGTTCAGTCTTTTGTTTGAGACGAACGTTTTCCATGGGAGCAACGTCATTCCATAACTCGAGGAAAACAGATATGCATTCAGTCTGTGCATCGTCAACTGTTGAAGCTGTGAAAAAAGTATCCCATGTTGCATTTTTCAGCTTTCAATGATTTTGTTTTTGAATAATTTTAAGTGATCTTATATACGTATAATTACTGGTTTGAAACTGACACTTTACAGTTTTTCATAAAATCAAATAAGTGGTCACTAATGTCAAATGGTAAAGTACCACTTTGATATATTTGATATTGGTGACAACAAAAATGAGATCAATAATACTAGAACAAGTTGGAATATTACGAGTAGGAGTTTTGATATTTTGTTTCAGATCAACCATGTAAAGAACTTCTAGTATCTTTTTATACAACTCGTTTTTCTTTTTAAAACAAGGGTTAAAATATCCCATAAATTACCATTCCAAATCAGATCTTAGTTTGGATAAAAATAAATCAAAAGGTTCACAAAAGTCCGTTTGCTTTGGCGGTCTATAGCAGCATCAAAAAAATAATAGGTTTCGTTTTTGGAAGAAGAATTTCAACACAACAAAGTTCTAAATTATCCTGATATAAACCATTTCTTTCAGAAAAGGCTAAGTCACTGTTGATGTAAATGACAACTCCACCACCATGCCTATCTCTGTCTCTACACATGATGTCGTATCCTTGAAGTGCAATTTCGTTATCTGTAACTGAACTGTCTAAGTGGGTTTCTGAAACAGCTAGAATTGAAATTCTATTTTCTGAACAAAAATTTGAACATCAGGTAATTTAGGTACCTCATGTGAACGAAGCGTATGCCTCGTTTCAGAAAATAGTCAAACATTTCACTTGTTCTGGCTTCGCTGATGGTGCCGTTACAATGGTGATAATCGTCTGTGTATGAACATCCGGGTAGAAAGTAAAAGCGCATTTGTTGCAGAGATAGTTCTGGTCTGTATGATAGAGCTGGTTACAAGCTGATTTGTTTCCAAAACACTTTATATGAGTTTTCGATAGGCAGGTTTCACCGGTTACCGATTTTGTTAGTCTTCCCTAGACAATAATTTAGCAGCCGTTGTTGTCAAGATTATTTTAACAGTTGTAAGCATAGAATAAACACATCGAACCCGATTGACCCTTGACCTCTCCTCTGATGCACACCCAGTGGACTGAATTTACCTTTTCAAGTACGATGCATACGCGATAGACCGAATTCACATAATGATCTCCATTTTTGATAGACAAAATTAAACAATCCATTTCCATTTGAAAGAAAAGCATACTTAGTGATAATCGGTTTTGATAGACATAATTAAATTAGCTTTAAAAATGATTTGAATAACACAATTCACTTAATGCTCGTCATATTTTGATAGATACAATTAAAGTAGCACTCAATATCTTTAGATAGACAAAATTTACAAAATTTACTTAGTAGGCTACTCATATTGTTTTTCCTTAAAGGGAACACGGGATTAGCAATTCGGGACATAACCGTGCCTTGGCAAGGAGCAAATGAATCATGTGTCCTAGCAACGCCAGAAATAACATCTCATGCAAATTTGACGGTGGATATCGGCTCTACCCAGCTTGAAGAGGGTGTTAAATACTGGACTGGCTACACTTTAGAGAACAAACTGTTTGTGTATGGAGGTCTGTATCTGCCATGGTTCCGATGTTGTTAAACTGTTTGCTTGAGTCTGGGATCATTCTGAAATATCTGGCTGTTTTGATTTTGAGCAACCTCATATACTTGAGAATGAACTCAGACTCAGAAGTTTTATAACCGATGTTTTTATACTAATACGCGTGTCTATATAATATTACACATCGGTGAACTGACAGCATGGACTCTCGGAGGAAACCAAGGCTCTCTATTATATAGGTGATCTCAGTCGATATTATATCAGGTGATCTCAGTCGACATTATATCATGTGATCTTAGTCGATATTATATCAGGTGATCTCAGTCGATGTATAATAAGAACCTATGTCCTCGGTTTCCATTTGTATATTAAATCCAAGAACCTAGTTTCTCGTCTAAAATGTGATTTTAAACGCAAAAGATGCCTTATACAAAGTTATTGAGAAATTGATAAATGCTGATCTTTTCATTTTTCATGTTTTTTTTCATGTAGACTGTAACCAAACATTAACTTTGAGATTACATGAGGTTCGAGTTGCCCGCTTCCTGAACCGGAAACTTTATCGGGTGAAAGCTTAATGCATTATTCAGGGGAATAAGGATTAACAAAGAAATGAATGAAAGAAGGAAACCTAAATACAGTTGGTCTTCGATATCTCGAATTCGGACAACTCGAACTTCGAGATAACTCAAGTATAATTTCGATCCTTCAAAAATATACAATGCACAATTGTTCTGCAATCTATCTCTGCGCATATCTCGACACACATTGTACAGCTTAATGCAGGTCAAACTATTGCTGAAAGCTCATACATGAGCTTTCGGCACTACTTTGTAGACTTGCATTAAGCTGTGAAGTTGAGAAATTGTGCAGATTAGAAATCTCTGATGTCTGTATAATCCCTTGAATTTCGAGATAGTTCAAGTTCATCTGTATTAGCTCGTTTGTTATTACTTATGGTAGGACTATAGTTGTTGCGCAATTTGTTACAGTAAACCCTCTCTAATGTGACCACACAAGTATAGTATAATTCCGCATTTGTATACAGGGCAAAAGTTACGCCATAAGCTTCTATAGGAGCGTTCTGTATTACCAATGCCCTACATTAAACAACCAACTACATTTAGAGATTCATATACTAATCAATTATGTCATTGTATTAGCGAGACTTAATTGCATTTATTATAATTTCAATTTATACGACGATGACTCAAAAATAATTGTTTTATTTCCTAATGTAAGACACGATTCATGAATTAATTAACGTTTCTAATTTCAACATACAATGTTTCATTATCGAATGCAACCAACCATCGATAAAATGTAATATTCTGAAAATGGGTGATCCCTCGAAAGCAAAAGAAGAAATGCAAAAAGAGAAAATCGCAGACTCGGTTTTATTGAGTATGTTCATGAGTAGTAATTAAAAGTGCAACACTACTCACACCCCCTAGCACCGGCTTAAGCAGTATTCAATTTTCAAAACTAATAACATTAAAACTTATGATCCAGAAGGACCAGAAAATATAACAACACTGAGAATGAAGTACGGGGCGACTTTTTACGGCCGCCACACAAGCACTTAACACCTGCTGTTGTGAAGTACATATATTCTGTAAATGGGTGATCCCTCGAAAGCAAAAGAAAGTCTGGGGAATGTCGCGCAAATACGTGTTTAACTCGGCGTCTCATCAGGGTCCAAGCTGTTTTATACTCGGTCAAAAAGCTGACCGAATTAGAAGTGAGTGAAAGGTTCACAAATCAGACATTGAATAGACATAATGTTTTCATCAGTAGAACGGTAAAGCGGATATAAAGCAGATAATTATGTAAAACCTAACGGGGCCTCCGTGGCTGAGTGGTTATGGTCTTCGACTGACAATCACTTAGCCTCTCGCCGGTGTGGTTCGAATCCCGGATCGGAGTGTAAAAAACAATGCGATTTGTTCCATACACGGAAGAACCTCTGGGGTCTGGACGTCGTGTTATTACTTTAATACTGTTAAAGCGACGTAAAACCTTTTAAAACTAAACAAAGTGTAGAATCTACGAACACTAGCAAGTTCCTCGTCACCACCGATAAAGTTATTGGTCATTATCTTGGTGAATGAATAATTTACTTTAACAAACTGTTTGTTTGCAATTTAGCCGTGCTCAGAGGTCGAGATAATATGCATAAATTTAAATATAGTCAAGAATAACTATTTTATTTCTCTAAATAACCCTATGTTGGGACCGCTCTTTAAAATCGTCTCAAAGAGACGATTCTAAACGATCGTTATTTTTCAGCATTTGAGTACACATATTTATGTGTTGCTCATGAGCTGTTTTGTACACCTTTTTGTGTTTCCCAGGATGTAGCAGAGGGACGGATGTCGCGAAACATGCTGTTAGAAATTCATCAATATTTCTACCTGCTCCAGGTTTATGCTACTCGGCATGCGGAACAGATGTATTTGGAGTTAAGGTAATATTTACGTTTTGCACCTTGTTACCAGAGGTCAAGGTATGATGTGTAAATTAAAACATTTTCACGAACTCCTTTTTTCTCAATTAAAACCTATATTGTGACCACTTCTTTTAAATCGTCTCGAAGTGACGATTCGATAGAGTGGTCACAACGTACGGTATTGTGGAGAAAGGACGATTTCAGTTTTTGTGTATACACCGTTATCTTATGCTTTGTTATCTGTTGCTCTGTTATCTGTTGCTCTGTTATCTGATGCTCTGTTATCTGATGCTCTGTTATCTGTTGCTCTGTTATCTGTTGCTCTTCTATTTGATGCTCTATTGTATGTTGCTCTGTTAGCTGTTGCTCTGCTGTTTGATACTCTATTATCTGTTGCTCTGTTGTTACTGCGGAACGTTGCTGTACAAAAACTCAATTATGTTTGCAGATATTATAGGTCCATTTTAACAGTTACACAGACTCTCAGCTGGACCCCAAATGTCAGCATAGGTCATCACAATTTTATTCATATTGCGAAAAGATTGACACTTATACACAAGCTAGGTACATTACAGTCGCTGGTGAATTTTTGTTTTACGCACTGAAGGACTAGAAATAGTCGGCTTCTGTCTTCAAAGATTACCAAAAATTCACCTACAATATTTAAAATATGCAGTGGCCATCCGATCTGTGTCTACACCGTTAACCCGTGCAATAAAAAAGATATAATTCATTGGCCAGTGTATAAATTCAGGTAAAGAATATTAATGATTGTTTGCATACATCGTATAGGTATGAGTCTATAGTAAGCAATCTAGCTTCAGTCTCCCTCCAGCCACCCCGCACCCGTTAATATCATAGTGCTGATCACGTGTCCGTATGTATCTAGTAACATATCCAAATAATGACCAGGGTTGGTGGCGCTGCATCTCCTACACACACATACCGGCCTACTCTTAACATAAATAACCATGTGGAGGTTTCTTCACCTGGAGCTTGTTGAATAATGAGTACTTGTATCATCTTCGATTCCGATTGCCCATGTATATAGTACCTGGTACCCTGAGATAACTGCGTACCTGGACTTATAGCCCAAGGTAAGTACTCAGCTCAGATATGTACCTATATGTATTCATAATTTTGTCACAATACCTTATTATTTTGTTAGTTGCTGAATTAATAAAAACTTTCATTTGAATGCATTATAGGGTTCGAGGTGTTACTCTTTTGAATCGATCAATTCAGAAGAAACGTGGCTTAAAGACTGTGACATACCTTGTATGCAGACACATAACCAGATAAGATGCGGAGGGAACCAGTCTGTGTCCATGTTTAGCGGTATGTTTTATGGGAACCAGTCTGTGTCCATGCTTAGCGGTATATTTTGTGTGAACCAGTCTGTGTTCATGTTTAGCTGAATATTTTGACTGAACCAGTCTGTGTCCATGTTTAGCGGTATGTTTTGTGGGAACCAGTCTGTGTCAATGTTTAGCGGTATGTTTGTGGGAACAAGCCTGTGCCCATGTTAAGCGGTATGTTTTGTAGGAACCATTCTGCATCCACGATGTTTAGCGTATGTAACCGATCTGTGCCAATGTGTAGCAGTGTCTAAATAATATTCATGATGCAACTATTTCTTACATGAACATTAATGATGACGTAATAGGTTAAGCAGTCACATGT
Organism: Azorinus chamasolen; assembly: GCA_963576725.1. Taxonomy (NCBI): domain Eukaryota; kingdom Metazoa; phylum Mollusca; class Bivalvia; order Cardiida; family Solecurtidae; genus Azorinus; species Azorinus chamasolen. The sequence continues at coordinate 30,585,989 of OY755238.1, read as the reverse complement.
TTTGCTATACAGAATAGACATCTATGTAAAGGTCGCTTTCAACTATACAAGATATCTGGCGATATCTATTTGTAGATAAACACTCTATTTGTAGATAAACTCTCTATTTGTAGATAAACTTTGTACCTTTTTCTTTCTCACTTTCCTTTTCATTATTCTTTCTCCTGGTGATCAGAGGACATTTCCTAAGCATGGGTCAGACACGATGGACAGTTCGACACTTTTTGTAATTTTGCTCCCAAATGGGTAATGATTTAAATTCATGGAGATGTTCCATCGGTCTGTACCATGGTAGGGTATATATCAGTTATAGATATATGAAAGTACAAATGAAATTAACTTTTGTCTTGTATAACACATTGCTTAGATTGTTAGTTGTAGTTTTTAAAGTATTAACCTTTTGCAAAGCTAGCATTACAAATGTACATTTTTACTACATTTTACTACTCTTAATACTGGAAGCGGGAGATGTAGAAACAAATCCCGGCCCAGTTACACCTGATCTCATTAAACCTAGCTGTTTGTCTGTTCTGCACAGTAATATAAGAAGCATTAGAAATAAAATAGATTTTATTAGAGAACATTTTACAGATTTCGATATATTGTGCTTCACTGAGACCCATTTAGATATGGCAGTTCCTGATGATTGTTTAATTATATCAAATGAATATGATGCTCATTATAGAAAGGACAGGACCAATCATGGTGGTGGAATACTAGTTTATGTTTCCTCCGGTGTCATTCACAAAAGGCTGGTAGACCTAGAACAATTTTGCACAGAGTCTCTTTGGATAAGCGTTAGAGTTAAAAAAGAACTTTACTTGATAGGAACCTTCTACAGTCCAAAGACGTCAGATTCAGATTTTTTATGAAAATTAATAGTAATATTGAAAAAGCTTTTGAAATTTCAAATAATATAATACTGGTAGGGGATCTAAATGAAGACCTATTAAATGCAAGTAATAAACGTTTAAAAAATATTATGATTACTAATTCATTAGTAAATACAATTCAAACACCTACAAGGCTTGGTGCACTACTTGATCCAATAGTTATTTCTGCTGATATGACATTTACTGACTCCAGTACAATTTCAGTTCCACCTGAGATAAGTGACCATAGTGCTACATTTATTATGCTACCTTTTCCATATGATATAAACAGTTCCTTTAAAAGAAATGTTTACTTGTACAATAGAGCTGACTTTGATAAGTTAAATGATAAAATCTCAACCTTTGATTGGGAGCGCTTGTTACAAGGAACTGTAAATGATGCATGCAATTTATTCACGGAAATCTTTATTTCTTTTGTAAATTTATGTATTCCATCGAAATCAATTATCGTGAGGCATGACGACAAACCATGGTTCGATTCAAAATTAAGGCATTCTTGTAGAGTGAGAGATAGATTAAAACGTATAGCATTAAAATCTGGTAAACAAAATGATTTTCAAAAATACAAACATTTAAGAAATAAAGTCAACAACATGAAAAAACATGCAAAACAATCTTTTTTTTGTTCATTAGAAACAACACTGGAAAATCTTGAAACAAATTATAAGAAGAGTTTTTGGAAAATTATCAGACATTTTGTTAAAAATACTACATGTACAGTCAATATACCACCTCTTTGTGAAACTTCGAGTACAGGGGAACTTTTATATTTTACATCAGATCAAGAAAAGGCTAACTGCTTAAATAACTACTTTGTTTCAATTTCTAGTGTAAGAGATGAAAACGCTGTTCTGCCTCAATTCACTGTGAAAACTTCAAATAGTTTATCAGAAATAATTATAGTTGAATCCGAAGTTGAAGATCTCATTAGATCGTTAGCAACGAACAAGGCATCAGGACCAGATTTAATATCACACAGAATGCTTAAGGGGGTTGTTAAATCTATTTCGAAACCTTTAACTATACTTTTCAACAGGTCTTTAAAGGAAGGGGTTTTCCCAGACTCTTGGAAACTGGCTAATGTTGTGCCACTTTTTAAAAAGGGAGACAAATCTCTACCGTCAAATTATCGACCTGTTTCTCTTCTTAGTTGTTGTGGTAAATTATTAGAAAGAGTGGTCTTTAAACATATGTATAATTTTTTTCATGATAATAATTTACTTTATAAATACCAATCAGGATTTCTTCCAAAACACTCAACAGTGCTTCAACTTATTGATATATTTCACCACATTTGTCAGTCCTTTGACAATAAGCAATTCTCTTGTATGATTTTCTGTGATATATCAAAAGCATTTGATCGTGTATGGCATAAGGGGGTTATTTTCAAATTAAAACAAAATGGTATAAATGGAAGACTTATAAATTGGTTAACAAACTACTTAAGTCACAGAAAACAAAATGTTATTTTGCGTTCGTCAGTCTCATCAGCCAAGTCTATATCTGCAGGAGTACCCCAAGGCTCAGTGTTAGGACCTCTATTATTTTTAATCTATGTCAATGATATTTCAAATTCTTTGTTAAGTTTAACTAGATTATTTGCAGATGATAGCTCTCTGTACTACTCGGCATCATCATTAAATGATATAGAAGGTATTATCAATCATGATCTTAGTTTAATAACTGTATGGGCCAACACCTGGCTCGTTGATTTTAACCCTAACAAAACTGAAGCGATGTTGTTCACACTTAAAAGCTATGATAAACCACCAGATATAGTTTTTGAGAACACTCCTGTGAAATTTGTAGAAAATCATAAGCACCTTGGAGTTACTTTGAATGCAACTGGTAATTGGAATAGTCATATCGATAATATTTTGCAATCAGCATCCAAAACTATAGGTATTATGAAAAAATTGAAATTCACATTAAATAGAAAATCTTTAAATCAAATCTATATATCATATGTCAGACCTATACTTGAGTATGCCTCTATTGTTTGGGATGGCTGCTTAGAGAATTGCTCTGATACCTTGGAAAAACTTCAGAACGGGGCAGCACGAATAGTAACAGGTCTCACTAGATCGGTCGCATTAGAAAACTTATATCGCGAATGTAGATGGGAATCTTTATCTAGTCGCCGCAAAACTCAAAAACTCTGTTTTATGTATAAAGTTTTTCATGATATAGTTCCACCATATATTAACGATTTAGTACCACCGACTGTAGGAGAAGAAACTCGTTATCCTTTGAGAAACAGAGCTGATTATATGTTGCCACCATTTCGAACGTCCATCTCAAAAAGATCTTGCATTCCGTCCTCAGAACTTCTCTGGAACAACTGTAACCGTGATTTAAGGAATTTAGATAGTTTCACTTCTTTCAAAAGTGCTTTACGTAAAGAATCAGGGTATCAGATTGTTCCTTCTTATTACTTTTATGGCAATAGGTATTTATCAGTTATACATGCTCGAATCAGAAATAATTGCAGTAACTTAAACAATGATCTTTTTATTAACCACATAAGTCAGACTCCAATTTGTGAATGTACTGATGATGTTGAAGATGCCGTTCATTACTTTTTCCACTGCAGATTTTTCCAGAATCAGAGAATAGCATTATTTTATAAAACACATAATTACCATCCACTAAATATAGACACGCTTTTATTTGGAAAAAGCGATTTTTCTGATGAGGACAATAAAACTGTATTTGCTGCTGTCCATTGCTTTATAAAGCAAACAGGAAGATTTTCTTCTCTTAGTAACGTCGATAATATTTGACTTCTAACAACATTTAAGATTTACCAGGATATTACATGTTAGCATATATGATTATTGGTTACCTCAAACTTTGCTTTCTCCGGCCTTTGATCACAATCCGCAATCTCTCTTCTTTATCTCTCTCTCTCACACATTCTTTCTCTCTCCTCTCTCTCTCTCTATATCTATTGTTTGTTTATATTTGACATTATTTATACACTACCGCCATTGAATGTAAATTGGAAAAGATTTGTAGGGGGAGGGCCGTTTCTAATGTTGTCAGAACTTGTGGCCCGACCCCATTCCAAACATTATATGGAATAATATGTTTAAACTATCTGGCGGTAATGCAAGTGTCTTTTAGTAGTATGAACGTATGTTTTGTCACTATATGTGTTCGATATATGTTAAACGTACCATATTCTCTCGATACGATACACGGTATGCGCATTTCCATTATATTACATACGATTGACCATTTCGGTATTCAATAAATAAAATAACAAATGTACACATTTGCATTGATAAAAATCGAGGATCGTTCGATCATAACTGGATTATGCTTTTCAGAATCATGGTGACGTATAACAACATAAACTTATGTACGTTTCTGTGGATATTGAAAGTATCAAGCTTGAATCGCATCGACTGTTATGGTAACATGCAGAGTATATTGCATATATACGATAAACATACGATAAACGGATGAGGTATATGTATAAACGTACGATAATCGATAAATGCACGCTTAATATACTTACGGTGTGCGCAAACTTTAACAACTAATACGTTCATACTATATGGAACGCCACTGTGTCATGCTAATTGCCAAATACAAAATGCGAAAAGCTTTTTGCCAATTGTGTAAATTGCTAGGGAATGTTCCAGATGAGGACTGTAAATGACAAATGCGACATGCATATTGCTATAAATGCATGTTTGCACTACTAGCATTGAACATCGCCATTTTTAAAGTGACTGTACATTTGCTAAATACATGTTTATCTATATAAAAGCTTATTGCACTGCTTAAAAATGGCGCTGTTCAATGCGAGCAGTGCATACATGCGTTTAGCAATTCCGCATTTCGCATTTCGCATCTGTCAATAACATCCATCATTTTATTCCGTTTCTTTCCCTAGCAATTTACACAATTGGCAAAAAGCATATCGCATTTTGCATTTTGCATTTAGCATTTAGCAAATAGCATTGCAGAATGGAATTCCATAATACTACTTTATCTACAATGTTTACTAAGACGAATAGTAAAATCCTGTTTAGTGATCGTAACCCTTTCCTTGTTCCATGTTTATTTTAACTTTCAATATCAACTTAAGGACATTTTCTACAGTTTTATCAAAAATTAAACCTTTCATAGAATTTTCTAAATTTTGGTACATAAGATACAATAATTATTTAATGGTGGTTTCAAAAATAAAAAGACAAATAAATGTCAACGTGTTATTTTTGTTTTTGTAAATTGGCAATGTCCGTGGTAAAGGTATGTACCAACACTGTCAAAATGACTACACTTTCTTTGAATATAATAAAAGTGAACCAAAGCATTGTAATTATATACAAAACAAACATGGTTTTACTCATGAATTACTGGTTGTTTATACTGCACGAAAAGTATAGTAATCTGAACATTTTCCTTTACAAAATAAGTTTTTCATGTTTCGTCATTCGATAGAAAATGAGAAAAAACACGTATTCTTCAAATAAATAAAGATATTGAAAAAATAAATTTGATAGAAATTTCCAAAATGTTGGTATATTAGGTAAAATGTAATGGCGAATTCAAAACAAAAAAAGAAAATTATATGTCGACGTGTTAGATTTTTTATTAAATGCCAGTTTCCATGATAACCGTATGTGCCAAAACTGTCAAAATGACACTTTATTTATATACACATATAGAAATTCTGAAAGAAAATATATGTATACTTTTTAAAATTATACACTAAAAGGTTTAGGTTGACGTTCAAACTTTTTTCAGAAATCCGTGGTTTCTATCATGGTAACCACTTTCTTAATAATACAATAAGTAGTGAAATTCATAAAAAAAGAAACATTTTCAAACATACAGAATAGGATAATCCTGATTAGTCCACTACATATTACTAGACAGTTTATGAAGTCTATTTGTGTTTAAATTTACCTTTAAAAACAACCACCTTGTCAATAAGCCCACTGAAAAAAGTGGAACAAGATCTGGTTTGACTGCATAACTAACGGGGAAAGTATAGAATAATAGAATCAAGCATGGGTTTTGTTAAAGACGGGGGTTTCTATACCAGAGGTTGGTCTGTTCCAGCCGGAAACGAGCTTTAGCGAGTTTCCGATAGGAACAGACCAACCGAGGGTATAGAACCCCCCGGCTTTAACAAAATCCCATGCTTGATTATTTTTCTCGCTGAAATACGCCCTAAAACCAAGAAAATTAACGAATTTTGTGAAGTACTACTTTACATTGCGTAATACGACTTCCATATCTAATAGCAACAGACCGCAGCATAACTTTAGGCGTGACACCAAATTCTTGCATAAAACGTGCTGTTGTAGTCCCGCTAGACCATGTATTAACAAGGCGATTCTCGTGCTCACGCGCTGTTGTTGACCGGTTTTAATTATACCTATTACGGGCCTAAGGTAAACAATGGACGCGAATGCTACAGCGTTTTGGCCTAAGCTAGGTGAACGCCGGGGTGTGAGTATTTCCAGGAGCACCGACAATGAACTGTGTTTAGTGATAGACATATTGAATGAAATTCCGTGTAAACGGTATTTGATACAATTATGAATTGACGTCGAAAAGAAAACAGTGGCCCGGAAACAGCATAAATCGACGAAGTGTCAAAGAAGTGTATAGTTTTGCTGCCGTTGTTTTGCTTGTATTTTGAAGAATTAAATTGATGCAGGAGAGCAGAAAATTGGTTTTATGCAAGAATAGCGTTAATACACGTTTGTTTTCGGGCAATCACATCTGCAGTGTCCCTCGGGAATGTTGTTGCCCTCGCCCTTCGGGCTCGGGCCAACAACAGTCCCTCGGGACACTGCAGATGTCATTGCCCGAAAAAACCTGTATTAACCCTCTAATGACGTCATTTGTTATGACAACCACAAACGTTTCGTTTTGGCGTGAATATAAATGACTGAGTGACTACAAAACAACGTCTTCGGTTAATTAAATAGGCTTTTTTAAAGTGTTTATGTGATAAAAAGAATTTCATATTCGTGCTAATTACTTATATTAATTTCAATTCATAAGGTTGTTGCCTATATAAATGTTGGTATAATTCTGTAAGAAGTCCTTCCCTTGTATTGATTTTACCCAATCGCGCGTATGAATACACTAGTCACGGGGTGTTCCAGATAAGGATTTCTAGTACGGCTATGTTTAGTAACTCAGCTTATCTAGCACGACTGAGAAGCGAGAATAGATATTTCTGAATGTGAACATGAACTATAATTTGCATTGAAGAGTTGTCAATGTATGCAATGTACACGCATACTGGAAATGGTTAAAGATTCGAAACCAATTTCGGGGATAAAATTTGAATACATTTTTCAATTCTGTTTGCTGAAGTAACCCTCACTTTTCCATTCACTTTCTCAGTCAATAACTTGTATACACCATCATGACCTCCGCGACCAACTACACGACTTTGTGTCATTTATTATTTTTGTCCTTTCTCCCTTAGACCTTTTCGCAAAATGCCTATTTATTCGATATTGTTGACTTATCTTTTGTGTTGTGGCTTTGCGTAACATTTCCCGATTACTATACAACTACAGTCTTTGGGAAGAGTTGCTATCGGTGATTATCTACCTTGGATGCACAGAAAGATGCGCAGAAATTACTACCGTAAACGTCTTTAATATGCATGGACAGAGTGGAATATGGAAGGTGGAAGACTGTAGCCATTTTAGAAAGTAAAGACGCAGATCAGTCAACCTCCGTTAGTAATCAGAGCAAACTCTTATTAGACGACTCCTATAGAACCCGTCAAATCTGGGTCTAATCTGTTTGCAAATATGTGAAAAAGCGTTTTTATGAAGGAAAAGGTTCATATATTCCATTATATAATTTCTTCTATTGTTAGAGTATTTAAATAATGTGTTGCTGTATGTATAATTATTTAACCTTTTAGCTGCTGCGCAACTTAATTTTCACCCATTGCATTTTAAAAAATTCAAGTATAATCAGATTCTCTAACAAACTGTTATCAGGATGTCAAACATATTGGGTCCTGATGAAACGCCAATCTACTCGGTATCTTACCATGATCCAAATTACTGACATAGGTAATCGCTCATCCGCCAGCAGCTGGCGAAAGGATACATACAATATGAATGTACAATCCATTTATTACGATTTAGTTACTTTGTTTTCATCAATGCATATTTCGTTTCGTTTCAGTTTCCACTGTGCCTCTTGAAAATATCATCACAGGCAAAGTTGGGGACTCGTGTGTTGCGTTTGACCTAAAAAACCGTTCGTTAGTTCTGGAAGACTGTGAGAGGAAACTGCGTGCAATGTGCCAGACAAATTCAATTGGAAGTAAGGCTAACACATTTGTGTATGATATTTTCTTCACCCGTTCACTACAGTATAACCTAAATGCAGTAGTCAGACAATGTTTCCGAAAAGTTATACCCAAACCCTTTCACCGCCGATGACACCGGGATGTGTCTCACTAGGGTCCGTATGATCTTGGTCTACACTGTTGGAAGATATCAGTACATGTGTATCCCGCATTCATTAGGGGTTAGTTCTTGATAACTTTTGCAAAGCTGGGCTTTGAAATGTATTAAATCTCTTTACACCATGAATATGCATGTAGGAAATAATGATAGTTTTACTATTAATTAGACTACTTGATAGGATAGCAAATGGACACACAAACCTTTGACCATGTCAGAAACGATAGACTCATATATCATAAGCAAAGAAAGCATGCACTGATCTGACAGCTCCTACAGAAGCAGTCAGATCAGGTTCTACTCTGTTTGCAAAGGCGTATAAATTATTATTACGAATTGGGTCACGGTAGGGTGGGGATTAGAGACAGGCAGTGGACGAGATTCAGTCAGCTTGAAATCCTTGGCATTCTTCTGTTGTTAGTCTATGGGTAAATACGTACAATGCTGTCTGAATACCAGTGTATCTTTAATTATCTTTTCACACAGTTTTGATCCAGATCGCTGTTAAGGAGAATCTTAATTTTAAGCATCCTAGTTTCATTTGTATAGACGTCTTGACTCGCATTAACAAACAGCTTGGGTCCATATGAGATGTCGAGTAACTCGGCGTCTCATCAGGGTCCAAGCTATTTGACACTCGGTCAATAGTTTCTTGAGTGTTAGATCGAGTTGGAAGTCCGTGAAAAATTCGGCTAATCAGAGACTGAACAGACATTATTTTTTCAGCATGAGAAGGGTTATTGAAAACATAATCATGTTTCTGTTGCTATACATACCACGATTTACGATTTATTTTTCAGACCATTCTGTTGACATTAGCTATGATACATATACGTGGGGTTTTTCATGTAACTATTGTTTTTTTAACTACCGTTATCCCCTGAGGGAACCAGTAGATACTGATATATCGGACGGTCTGGTGTGGACAGGAATGTTCCTGTCAAAGAATGTCATACGCAAATCTAGTGGTAAGTTAACGCCATATATATAGTGTCGGGTCAAAAAAGCCTATTACCAAAATGGCTCATACCAAAAAGGCCCATACCAGAAAGGTCCATACAAAAAAGAACATTACCAGAAAGGACCAAATTCACCTATACGTATGAAATTCCTTTAAATGGCATTTCAAGAAAATGATTGTTGCAATGACAAGAAATGTAAAAAATCAACATATCTGGTAATAGACACAAATCCTCGGTAAACTTTTCTCAAACACGACATAGCCTACTGGTTTGAACATTCATTATCTAGATCTAAAGTATTTGCATACATGTAGGCGTTTATAATCATAAAATGAACTATCCAAATATAATTCATTTTTGTAATTAAAAATAGTTAGGCAAAATGCTCATCAAATGGTAATAAAGCGATTGCAATTAGGGAATTAATTACAAATTTCCAACTTTAATCAAATGACTTGTAAAATATATATAAACTGATGTTTGCAATAGTAATGGACCTTTAAATAGGAGATGAGGAGTGGGCTTTTTAATATTGGGCCTTTTTGGTATGGGGCCTTTTTGGTACGGGGCCTTTTTGGTATGGGGCCTTTTGACCCGCATTCTAACGCTTTATCCCATGGATATTTATGAAAGAAATAATGACGGCATGAATATTAATAAGATTATTTGTTATTACAGCACATTCAAAGTTTTGCCTTGGCAGATATTAAAGAATGATATCTATATTATATCATAATCAAACAGATAAGTCTCTGATCAGACGGCTCCTACAAGCGTAGAAAAGCGTATTTATGGAGTAAAGGGTTGAAGACGTATTATGTTCATATTTTCACCACTTTTGCGTGATGAATTGACTATAGAATCGGAATTATACGTAAGTGATTAGAAAATATCTTTCTGCTAAAGCGCGTGGTGAGGCAAGATGTGTTTGTATAGAAAAGAACAGTACAGTGGAACCTCGATATCTCGAACTCGTATAACTCGATCTAAAAGTTCGGTCATTCCGAAAATTGAAATAAAGAATTTGCTCTTCAACGTATAACGAAGCATGTCTGTACACATATGTGATAACTTAATACCGATCTTAAATAATACTGAATGCTCCTGCAGGAGCTTTCAACATTACTTTATACTTGCATTAATCTGTAAACCCGATTATTTGCCCAGTTTACACATCGAATAAATCGAACTTCTGTTATCTCGAAGTAACTTATATGGTCATTTGAAGTCCAAAATATCGAAGTTCAGCTGCATTTATTACCTAGGAACCCATCGGAAACACACTCATAATACACCGAAAACTCTTGTACAAATCAATTATAGTTTAACTGTGATATATCCAACTTCAAGGGACCATACAAAAATCTTCGAGATAACAGAAGTTTTGAGTCCTGTAATTTCTCACAGCTTAATGCAGGTCGAAAGTAATGCTTAAAACTCCTGTCACAATTCTAAGTTGTTTCATTAAGCTTTCACGTGTGTTTTTAGATATGTGCCGTGATACATCTTAGAACAATTCTGATTTTTAAAGTTTGGCAGGTTCGAACGTTTACTTCGAGTTATGCCTAAGTGTGAGTTATACGAGTTCAAGAAATGTACTTGTAATTTGCGATAAGGTTTGCTTGTGTAAACATCTAATGAATGTATTACAGCTCTAAGATTTTTTTTAAAAAAGACACTATTTTGAGAGAATAGCTTGGTTTCCCGTATTCAACAGGTGGTTGCTTAACCCGTACCCTCATATACACGTCTTTTCACACCTTTGCAAACATAGTAGTCTCAGATCAGACGACTCTTGAAGGAGCTGTCTGATCAGGGTCTGCTCTGTAAGCTTATGAAATTATAATACATGTAGATCTTATATTTTGACTGCGCGAATTTTGTGAGGAGGAAACACCATTGCGAGAGAAGTGTCCGTAATGAAATGTGATTCAGGACAATTGTGATTCAGGACAATCGTCGATTCTCCTAGGACAGGTTGCGATCGAAGTCTCTCCTAGGACAAACTCCGATTTCCTTTTAAATCATCCACAAGTATTAGTTGTTTTTGTGATGTTTTGAATATAGACTTGTGATCTTAAAATAATATATTCTTCCAGAAGAATGTAGATTTTCTTTGTGTCATATCTAAAACTAATATAAATTCTTCCAGTAGAATTATAAATTTTCATTATAGAATTACAGTTTGTTCTTGGACAGACTGTGATCAGAATCTGTACTAGTAGAAACGTGGATTAGGATCAGAGCCTGTCCTAGGAGTAATTGCGATCGCAATCCTATATCGTAATTTCTACTGTGACATAGACAAACATCATATTTACAGGAATGTTAGAGAAATATTTCGAAAATAATGGCATCTCTTAAACTCAAGACACAGTGAAGACCGTGAATAGTAAAAGGGGGTCAGAGTTGTAGAGTTTGAAAAGGGTTGAGGGCGGTAGTAACTACAATGTATTAAATTGCGTCGAAACGGTATCTTATTGAAGTAATATTTGCTATTTAGAACAGGGAGAGGCAAACCTGTACGGTTACGTAATCCAGAGACATGGCGCCATAGCTTTGGAATTTGATCAACCGTATATAACATTCAAAGTCTTGTGCGCAGGTGAGTAGCAGAAGAAATACAACGATCATAAAAAAATTATAACCCATTCGTAACTTGTCTTATTCCGCCTGGGTTCGGAATAAATGATTTGTTTAAATGCTGAAGAGAAGTGTATCACAAGGAAACCAATCGAATAAAAGCTGAAGAAGACAAAACTTGTATGTGTTTAATATTGATCAATGACCCGATGTTATTTGCCAATGTATTAGTGTTTAGTCGGTTGCGATTTAAATTTGGTACTGTTTGACATGGGCCGATACTATTTAGTTGTACAGCAAAGAATCATAAGTATCGAAGGAAACGGTTTATTGTGTAGCTGTACCACAGGGATATGTTTTGATATAAGCTCGGATTGACAATCATCATAATACTGACTTACCATAATACATACCAAGTTGCATGATGGTATTGAAAATATGCGTTTTTTGTAGGGGCTGTCACTTTGACAATTAACACGCAACTGCAAACAGTAGACCCAGATCAGACGGCTACTATAGGAGTCGTCTAACCAGTGTCTGCTCTGTTTGCTTATGATATTAGATAGATATATAGAATCGGCGATGTCCAAACATCCCTGTGTCCATGTTCTATAATAACATGTACTTAATATTCTAGATAACATTATTTCTTCATTGAATATTCACGACATAAAAGATTAACGTGTTTGTGATTATTATGTTTATGCAAACCTAGACCAGATGTCCACTGAGCTAACTACTGTAAGTACACTTCCCAATAAGCCCATCACGTTGATATCGACAACACCTGCTATAGAAGACGACAACGGACCAAAAAATGAACATCACGACAAGGCAAAGGAAACAGTAAAACGTAAGTATTGTTACACCAGTAAATACATACAAAACATGTACTTACAGCTATTTTCCAGATCATCTATCCAGCGTAATAAAAGTCAGAAAATCCAGATGCATTGTAAAATAATGCTGGCGGGGTGATAGCTATTACATTAAGACGTTATGAGAATCACGAAGTCACCTTTAGCGTACTAAACGTTCAAATTGATAGTCTGTAATTGTAATTAAAAATGCCTACAACTTAAATAAATCATTTGTTGAAATGTTGAAAAGAGGTAAATCACAAGAAAACCATTCAAATAAAAGCTGAAAAAGACAACCCTTTTAACAACCCTAAAACGACATTTTGTTGTACAACAAAACAACTATAAGTATCGAAGCAAACGGTTTATTCTGCACCACAGAGACTTTTTTCGACATAAAGTTCAAATACTGAGGGCCATAACAAATAACATGTTTTATGTTATAGAAAAATATGCGTTTAGTTTAGGGACTATCAGTTTAACACTTTTCTACATATTTCTTTGTTAAACATTCACGGAGTTCATATTTAAACGCATTTTCATGCGTCTATAATCAGATTAGACCATATCAGACGAATATTGCAGCTGTATTCTGGATCATTTATCCGGTGTTATAAATATTAGAACATCCAGGTACAATAGTGCTGTTGTGTTGATAGCTATTCCATTAAGACCAATGAGAATCGGAATAGGTTTACTAATATCAGATATGTTGTGTACAAATAATATATCAGAAAAAATCTAACGGTAAAACCTCGATTATTCGAACACATAATTACGTATCTTTATCAATATTTAAGACATGTGGCAGGTTAATGCATGGTAAAAGTCATTCAGAAAGCTCCTCTGTGATTTTTCTGTACGCTTTTCACGTCAGCAGCAATCTACCTAAAAGTGTGTAAATGATTCTAACGCAAAATTTCGAATTTTCAAAGTGTCACTATATTTTCGAATTATCGAATTCTTACCTTATTTTCGAATTATCGTTGTTTTACTTTATTTTCGAATGATAGGGATTTTACAATACGCGAGTTAGATGTACTGATTTTTTTGTTATTGTTGCAGAGGGTATGGCATTACATGTATATATATTTACCTTGTTTATTTCTCATTGTAGTTGTCCTTTACATCTCTATCCCAGGAAGTGTCACCTTTACATTGAGTATTGCCTTTATCTGTTGCAAGAAACGGTACGATATCACTGAATATAAATATTTACTATGCAGATGTCCAGATAAGATAAAATTAAAAAAAATATTTCTCCACCAAACCCTATATTGTGACCACTCTTTAGAACCGTCTCGAAGGAACCCTTTGATCAGGGTTTGTTCCGTTTGCCTATGGAACTACATATTATCTTATCATACAGTTTCTAATAAGGTAAAAACATCATGTGCTTATGTACAATTATCTAAACATCATCTAATCAATATTTATGTTGTAATAATGTCTCACATTAATATTCATGAGGCAAAGGACACCATACATTTGTTTCCTATAGGGGGATCCATACTCAGATTGTTTACTGTGATACAAAAGAACCCCTTCTAAGCGTCACATTTAAACATGGGTGCTTAACTTGGGACAAATACAATCCAGAATGCTCCTTTAAAAGCTTTCTGCATAATTCCGTCCTGTGTTGAGCTATAACCTGTCTATTTGGATGCAGAATTAGACATCGTTTTGTTGGTTGCATTTGAAGGGTTTTACTGTACATTTGAAAGTTCATACATGTAATACATTTAAATTACGCCATACATGTATTATGATGTGACGTAGTAGTCTAACGTCCTTGCACCAATATGAATAATTAGTATTGTGTATGAAAAATAATAATTTAAAAAACAAAAAAAAGTTATATTTAGATCAGTTTGTTAAAAACGTTAAACTTGGAACAAAACCAATAAATCGTCAAATAGGAATAAAATATTAGCTAATACACCAGTTATTACAGTTAACACTTTAATTCATAGATACATCTTTTAATCCCTTAACAGAGTAAACCCAGCTCAGACGGCTCTTGTAGTAACTATCTGGTCAGGGTCTGCTCGATTTGTTTTGACATGATCAGCTCTCGTTTTAATCCGTTAGCTCAAAATACGTCTTTAAGCGTCTTAACAAACAAAATAGAACAAGATCAGACGGATCCAGGAGCCGTCAGATCAGGGTCTGCTCTATGTGCTTATGGACATATATAGATCTGATTCTACAGGTTTTACAGGGTTCATACCTAAACTGTTCATATGCCATATGTTTAACAATATTAGTACTTACTTTATCTCGGACATGCATATTCATGAGAGAAGTAGAGTGTTAAAATATATTTGTAAAAAATGAGTCAAGTTAGTGCATATAAGTGTAAGAATGAGGGTGTTCACTGAAAATTGCATTTGGTAGAATTTGTCTTAAGCGGTCATCAAGTTATGGCTCTGTAAGGCAGATGATAGCTTAATACATGCCAAATGGGCTTTCTGCATTAAGCAACCACCTGCTTGTCATGACTCCTATGTTCAATACACGAATAACCGCTTAGGATAGGTTCTGCTAAATTCTCGGTATTTACTTCTTATGTTTTACCAAAACCTTTTTTGTATTTGAAAACGTATACAGCCTGAGTCGTAACTCGCGATACGCACTTCCGCACGTGCGTTACATCAATCTGAAAGGTGCAAACATTATTATGGTAAATCTAGAACACCATTCGTAGGTTTAGTGGGTTGACTTTGATAAACGTCTTGTCATGTAAACTGTAAACCCATTCCCTCATATTGATGCATTATGATAATAGTCACCTGTTGAAAGCATTGTTATAATTAGAACATTTGCTCCTATAGGAGTAAAGCTCAATTTATCACAATGGTTTCAAACTGCACGTTTCTAAATTTTCAAGGGGGAGCATGTCCCGGACCCCTATAGCAACGGTGCGTTCATTACATTTGAATTCAGCTACGCTCCTGACAGCATGACATTGGCGCAAGTGTTTCATCCCATCTATATGCCTATTAATGCCCAATATATATCTACTACGGAAACATAATTCATAATTGTAGGACAAAAGTAAAACACTCCAGGCAAAACGCCACTGTATCAATGGACTACAGCCAGGTCCAAGATTCCATTGACACCGGGTATGTTTACAGTGCACCTTTTGATGCGTTGGGAGATACACGTAGACAACCAAGTAATCCAAATGACGATGCCGACAATACCTATGACGACACAAACGTTGGCTGGACAGCAAGCAATATTGGTAATAGATCTGAAGAAGGTGAAAATGTGTACAAGAAACTGAACATGCTCTCCGATGATGATTATGATCACACAAATCTGAAGATCTCCATTGGCTCTGGAAAGTCTGGACAGCGTACCAGGCATCTTGATGACGGTATCTACAGTATCGCAAGTAATTATACTGGCAATACGTGCGATACAAGCGCGGTCAATTGCGGTCAAAGGGTGTTGGAGAATGAGTACAGTATTGCAAATTGCGGTGAGGCATATTCTAATACATGTACTACCAATGTGGCAAGAAACAAGAGTGAACCAACAGACAATATTTACGAATAACCAATACAGTGACGGCGGATGTTAATGTTGACATGTTTTACGGGTGTTATATAGACCTAAACTGTTTGCGACGTTGTCAACAGTTTCGGACATGGCGTTACATTTGTTAACTCTTTTAATCATTTCCTTCATATAACACCCTTTCACGTCTTTGCAAATAGAGTAGACCCAGACCAGAGGCTCATGTAGGAGCCCTCTGATAAGGGTATGTTCTGTTTGGTTATGAAATACAAATAGATGTGACACTACATAATCTAACAATTTCAAAATTGCATGTGTTCACATGCCATTATAAAACATCAGCCAATATATCTTTATGATGACATTATTTCTCACATGAGTATTCAATAGGGACAGAGTTAACAGTATTTATTAGTTGCTGATGAACATGGTATGGGCATCTCAGCATGACCCAAACTATTCGAATCTTTAACACTTTCAACACCACAGTCGCATAAATGCACCACGAAAAATAGTGCAGTCCCAGATCAGACGCCGCCTTTTCAAGGCGGCGTCTGATCAGGGACCTCACTATTTGTCTCAATCTGTATTCCTATATATGTGCTTTATTCCTTTAAATTTTGCTTTTATTTATCTCAGTTCCTTATTTTACTGAATTATTTAACAAACTTGGATTGCAGACGACAATTAGAAATTTGGCGCCGAAAGGGTTAAAACAATATTTAGAAATAAATGGAAAACTATTGGTCAAATTTGTAGATAACTGCTACGTAATGTTGAAAAAAAAATAGTATGGATGAATTTATCACTTCGAAACGTCTTGTATGGAACATCAGACCAAACGATTGAACTTTTTGCATACTGTTTGCATATCTCAGATCATGTGTGTATCGCAGATAAAGTGTTAAGGCTTCAGTGCGTTTGCACTCTGTAGCTAAAACAGTATTAATTAAAAGAATTGTGAAAATCCTCCAAATTACAGCTGCACAGTAAACATGTGTATAGCCACTTTGGAGCACTCAAAAGGTCTGATTCTGGTTCTAAATGGTTGATTAATGTAGGATGAATGCTACGTACAATGAAAAACAGGACCCTTCTGCAAAACATTTCTCCTTCATTAATTATTTTGCGCCCAAATGTTGTCGTCTGCAAACTTTGTCGTCTGCTGCAATTGTTCATATTTTTTTTTAATATTTATTCATATTTGCGTCCAAAACATAGTCACAGTAACATACATGTTTGATACACGGCGATTATCTGGATCGAAACTGCTTGAAATATTTCTCTTTTTGCATTTCTACTTTTGATTTCGAGGGATCACCCATTTTCAGAATATTTGTATAAATTAGAATGGCGTCAGAAAGTTTCGTCAGTTGCTAAACTTAGAACCTTTGTTAAATTTAAGTTTGAATTTGGTTTAAAGCCGTACTTACTGATATTGTTATTTTCAAAAGTTGAAAGGTCACATCTAGCACAATTGAGGTCTGGAATCCTACCACTAAAAATTGAAACAGGGAGATATGCGGATCTTCCAGTACATGAAAAAAACAACAGTTTCTGTGAGGACAATATACATGTGTAGTTGAAGATGAACCCCATCTCTTGCTACATTCTCCAAAATACAACGATTTATGACGTCATTATTTCTTACATGAATAGTGAACAGGGAAATGGTTAATTATAAAGCGTAACAGTTATGCCTTTAACCCTTATCCCGCTATCTGCGATATAACCTCTTGTGTAAACAACTTAGGCAAAGATGAGACCCCTCTCCAGGTGAGTTACTCGGCGTCTCAACTCGATTTAGTTTTTCAAATGCAAACCAGGTGGCGAACAGTGTGTTCCGGGCTAAAGTTCTGATAACCAGGATTCGTGTTAACCCATTTGCTTAGTCCATTCTTTATCTAAGGGATGCCTGGCCTAAATATTTTCAATCTTGTTTTGTTTTATATTGAAATTCCTGTCAGAATGCGGCGTCTGATCAGAGTCTACACTGGTTACCGGTGTTCCATATATGGGATCGTGGGCACAAATAGGTTACGCTTTACAATGTATGCAAAACCCTAACCTTTAATGTGCTGTGTAATTAAAACCAGCTCCTCCTTTTCTGAGTATTAATTGTTATCAAAATAGTGTATCAAATCTTATCACTGAAGAAAATTATTTTCATGACAAACAGTGCAGATCCTGACCAAAGGACTCATCCAGGAAACCTTTGATAATAGTATTGGCTACACTAATTGTCAGCTACCGCACATTAAGGCAGTTATCCTTCTAATGTAGAATTTATGCCGAACAATGCATCTAAACGTGTCCGCTGCCAAATGAATTTCATCTGCTAACAGTATCGTCGCTTCTTTTTCAAAGTGGCATTTTCTTCAATTTAACTACAAAATAATGTCAAACAATCTGGATCCTGGCGAAACGCCAAATCTCCCGATGTATCGACTGGATTTAAAACATTTGAAAAAATAATCAAATAATTGCCTGTTAAACCTTTCCCTGTTTAAACCGTTCCCTGTTCTATGTTTATTCCAAATTTAAATTGCTACTTTATATTTATGGACAAAATAGTTTTAATGGAATATGGAAGAAGGATCATTGTTGCCATTTTAGAAAACAAAGAAACATATTTATCGAATTTCATTAGCAAACAGAGCAGATTCTAAACAAACGGCTCCTATAGGAGCCGTCTAATCTGGGTCTACTCTGTTTCAAATGCGTGAAAACACGTTTATTAAAAAGAAAGGGTTCAACATAAATATAATCTATAATGATATAGTAAACTTCTGTATTTATAGATTAGAAATATCGATAACGGAACAGCGGAATAGATATGTGTATATGTATATGTACCATAATTATACAGTTAAATAAAATAATATTTATTTTGCTTTATTTCTACAAAAGTTAAACGCTTGTTATAGAAGCTTCTTTAGTTTCATGACGTTTCATGGTTTTGTTTCATGTGTAGACGTTATTGGTTAAACCTTAGATACGTAATAAATATATATGAGGCCATTCAGCTTCGTAAATAAATTTATAAAAGATCAAATAAGATATAAAAAATAAAAACAACCTACTATAACATGAAAATATTCCCAAGATAGGCATTTACTTTTTATATTCAGCTTTTACTTTCTAATCATGTTGTGCAAATGTGTTTCCTAACACCAGGCAGATTTAAGAAGAACTGGAAGTGTTCTATTGCAACATAAACGCTTTAGACATGCGTTGGACAATGTTAATGTACAACAGTTGTCCATTACATATAAAAGGCATAAGTTTTAGATCTAAAGACATTGTTGGATTTAGAAACATGCAATGATATATTACGGTTTAATGTTTGAGTAAAATGTGTTGCTTTATGGATTTGTTAGTCAAAGGTACCGGCAGTTAACTATGCTTTAAGTATATGATTTTTTACCCTTTTCAAAAATTCGCAAATATAGTCGCAAATAATAAAATAACGATTGAGTCGCAGATGCAATCAGCTTTGACACAGATAAGACGCGGAATATTCGGCATCAATAAGACGCGGAATATTCGGCATCAATATGTTCTCTAACGATTGTTAGATTCAAAAGCAGTCAAACTTGCATCAGATTGAAATTTAACACGTTTGCTCCCAGTGGATTATTCCATGCTTATATATTGGAGTAGTCCATTTTTTATATAAGGGATGTCTGGCTTAAATTTTCAATTTCGTTTTGTTTTATATTGAAATTCCTATCAGCAAACTGTTATTATGCGGCGTCTGATCAGAGTCTACACTGTTTGCCTATGTCCCATACATGGGATTGTGGGAACAAATAGGCTAATATCAGTGAAACCAGTATATGCCATAGTTACATGTACATAGCATAGGTTTATTACACTGTATTAGTAACTAGCGTAGACGTCATTGGTGAGCTGACTAGAATATTCTTTCGGTAGGCAAAATGAAAAAACAATCCATAGAATATTTAGGGAGATAAACATGCAATAGATTTTTCTTTAATGTTATAAGAGTTCTCTCCCTTAAATCAAACAATGTTATCAAAACCAATGCCTGTTAAATTGAATTATAATGTTTTATAATAGTAATGGCAAATATGCCCAAGACATTTTGGTATTGGTAGAAACTGTAGAATCTATTATCATGCCATAAGCACACAGATAAGAGCCTGATCAGGCGGTTCCTACAGAAACCCTCTGATCTGGGTCTGTCTTGTTTGCAAAATCGTTAAACAGATGACAGCTTAACACTTTACGTCATGAATATTCATTTAACAATAGTGGCATAGTGGATATTGATTAGTTAAATTTTTATAATGACACATGCTTACAGGACGTTTGACAATGATAGGACATATAGAATCATGTTTATATCATTTCATAAGCATACAGAGAATATCCAAATCAGACGGCTCCTATAAGAGCCGATCTGGGTCTACTATGTTTGGAAAAGCATAAAAAGGCGTATATGTGGACTAAAGGGTTAATGCATGGTGCAGTCAATGTACAATTTCTACCACCTGCCTTAGACCATTTTCAATTATTCTGCAATAAATGTAGGATTAGCGAAGCTTTACAGGAAACATCCGTCTTGTAAGACTTTAGCACAAACCAATCTGACATAAGTGTATTAACTCATTTGCTCCCGCGATCCCATATATGGGACGTAGGCAAACAGTATAGACTCTAATCAGACGCCGCATAAAGCGGCGTCTGATCAGAGTCTACACTGTTTGGTGATAGGAAATTTAACATAAAACAAAAATGAAAATTTAGACCAGACATCCCTTAGATTAAAGATAGACTAGTCCAATATACAAGCATGGAAGAATCCACTGAGAGCAAATCGGTTAAACGTATCCTGCGGACTAGTTTGACATGTTTGTGTTGTGACAGTGCGAAAAGATTCATTTGTTGCTTCTTGTAAGTTTTGTGTTCATGAAAGGGCCAAGAATGCATATAGCTTCGTACAGATGCCGAATCTATGAAAAGATGACTGATTTTGCGTCTATTCTTCCATTATTGAACATGACGTGAACCATATATACGCTAAAAATCCAATTGTATAAACAACATACATGTATATCAACACAAGGGGTGCATTTTAACTCCTTCGGCGCCAAATAAATTTCACCTGCTAAGAGTATCGTCTGCTTCAGATTTTATAATGTCGTTTGCTTCCATTTCATCACAAATAGATACAGTAGAACCTGTCTTAACCATTTCGGCGCCAAATTTCTAATTGTCGTCTGCAACCTAGTTGCTACAGGAATCGTCTAAACTGGGGTTACTCTGCTTGCAAGACGCTGAAATTGGTTTCCTTGTGATAAAATGACAACTCTTTGGCTGCTATCGTCGAATGAGGCTGGTACCTTGCTTACTAAGGAATGGACATTGTGACCAAGGACCAGTCAGACGAGCAGCGAATATGTGATTACCAATGCAAGCAGTTTGGATCCGAACAGGACACTGGATAAACTCAGCGTCACGTCTTTTTGATAGAAATCAAGGTTATTTTGGAAAACTTGACTGATGACATTTCTGGCTTTCTACAATTACTAAGCGTGGAAAGAGTGGGAAGTCGAATCATCAGGGACACTTGTTATGTAGTGACTTTTATGCTGCATTCGGAGGAAACTGTCCGGCTGAAATCATTAAAACCCATTACATGATAGGGTATGAGCTGTCTGAGCAGTAACTGCTTTTTGCTTATGGGGTGATATACATCTGCCCGTTCTGTTTCTGTCATCGTAAAAATATCCCTTTTTTGTAATGCCATTATAAAAACAGCTACAGTAAAAACTCGATACTACGAAATTTTAGTGTGGAAGAATTAATTTCTTTGTAGGCAGGTGGTTGCTTAATGCATGGTGAAAGTCATGCAGAAAGCTCCCAGAGGAGCTTTCTGCATGAATTTCATCCTGCATTAAGCTGCCACCTGTGTTAAGAATCAATAATGGTATGTATTTAAGTGTTCGTAGTATCGAATATGTACTCTACTTGATACGCACAAGGTTATTATGAATTACATTTATCCTCATACATCTAGGAGTTCGAGTACCGCACAACTGTACTTTAACAAGGATGAAATATCGCCAACGTCAAACTTTAACACTTTCCCTCATAAGAAAGCCTTCTCATGCCTTTGAAAACAAGGGAAATCCAGATTAGAAGCCGCTTGATCATAGTCTGCTCTGTTCGCTTTAACATTGAATTCATAGTTTCTGCCGACGTCCAAGACATCGGTAGTCCATGTACCATTACAAAGAGTCAGCTGATAAGTATACATGACATAATTACTTCTGTGCTTATATAGAAGCACATGTGACAAATTAATGCCAGGCGCGGATTTAGAGGGGGGTGGGGACCGGCGGACGCCTCCCCCTAAAATTGCCAAAATAATTTTTTAGTAATATTTTATATCTATATACAGTAAAACCTCTCTATAAAGACAACTAAATTGTGTTAATTAGTTGGTATTTAGAGCAGGTGGTTGCTTAAAGCAAGGTGAAAGTAAAACAGAACGCTCCCATAGGAGCGTTCTTTTTTACCTTCACTTTGCTTTAAGCAGCCATCTGCCTATTACACAGCTCTTTTTCAACATGTATTACAAACACACTATTTATTTATGTCATCAAACATAAAAATCTACGCCCCCCCTCAAAAAACCTTCTACCCCCACCCCTAATCTGAAATCCTGAATCCGCACCTGAATGCAGGTCTAAAGTAATTATGAAATCTCCTGTAGGAGCTTTCATAATTACTTTAGACCTGCATTAAACTGTGACCTGGAGCAATTTTTAAGATTAGAAATCGGATAAATCGAAGTTCGGATTTCTCGAAGTAATTTGTATGGTCCCTTGAAGTTTGAGATATCGAAGTTCAACTATAATTTTGTTTTCGAATACAGGATCTTTTGGCCAATTCAGAAATTACAGAATCAGGTATCTATAATCCTATATTCATATAGAACAGAGACTTATCAGATGGGTCCTACAGCAACCGTCTGGTCTGGGTCTACTCTGTTTACAAAGTATATCTGGGAAAAATGTAAACTATTTGTTTGCTATGCATTTGGCTGCACACATATTAAAACAGAGCAGACTTTGTAGGAGTCGTCTAATCTTGATCTACTCTGTTTGCAAGACACGAAAATGCGTATATATGGCATAAAATATTAACCCTTTCGCTGCCAATGCCGGGTCTGTGATTACCTATGCAAACAGTTTGGATCCAGATGAGACGCAGACTAACTCGGCGTCTCATCAGGATCTAAACTGTTTGTTACTGTTACTATGTTTTTGGAACAAAAATGAAGAAAATCAAAAAAATGAAAAATTGAAGTTAGCAGACAACAGAGTTTGGCAGCGAAAGGGTACTATCAAATATCTCTCCAGGATAAATACGATGTTTACTGCAATAGGAAATACCTTCTTACCTTTTAGCACACAATGGGATAATCAGTAAAAACATTACAAATGTTACAATGGAATTTCCCATTGTGTGCAAAAGGGTAATTTGATCAAGATTCATTTTGTTATGATTTGCTCTTGTTGTTTACGTGCAAACCCCCAGCAAGAAATCTTCAGGGGGGATACAACATTTGTAGAAGGATACAGCATGATGAGGGTTAGATAATGTTAACCAATGCATTTGCTGTGCTTTCTATATGCATGCACAGTAAACACGTGTAACATGTATAAATATTGTTTTAGGCTAATGAGAAGAATTATGTGTTTATGGTGCACCACTTCACAGGCAACTAATTTAACTTTATTAGTCCAGGATAAAAAATGACCGAAAGGCTCAAGGATTCAGAGCTACAGATAAATGAGCGCACTCCGATACTAAAATCGCCATTTCTCCATGTAGCCGCATGTTGTGAGCACTCTTTAGAATCGTCTCTTTGAGACGATTCTAAAGAGTGACACAACATAGGGTTTGGTGGAGAAATAAAAGAGCCATTCTAGAAAATGTTTTAAATATTCGCAACTTAACCCTTCTCTTGCTGAATTTTAAAACACATTTCTCCTTCTTTACCCATGCTCTGTTGTATAATTACATATATCTTCACTGTGTACAAGTATTTCGCTGTGCAACCACTGCTGTGGAGTGCACTGGTTGCACAATCAACTTGTAAATAGTGCAGGCCCTGATGAGACAGCTCCTGCAGGAGTTGTCTCATCTGGGTCTTCATTATTTACAGATAGGTAGATTGACGTGAATAGCAAGCGAAGGGTTAACTGGACCTCTACAAGGTGAACTACTGTGTAGCTAAGAAATAATAAATTAAAAAAATCCTTAGGCAGCACAAACATATTAAAAGAGTCATTCTAAAGGTTAAATAGAAGATTCGCATAAAATAAGGCTATTAGAGGTACCTTGGTTTACAAATTCGTGTTTGATCTAATATGTCTGGATTTGCAAACTACAAAACTTAACACTTTCGGTGCAAAATTTATAATTGTCGTCTGCAATCCAATTTTGTTAAATAATTCGATACAATAAGGAAATGGGATAAATAAGTGTAAATTTCAAAAGACATAGAAATAGAGAATGAGACAAAAAGTGAAGTATCTGATCAGACGCCCTCTTGAAAAGGCGGCGTCTGATCTGGGACTGCACTATTTGTCGTGGTGCATTTATGCGACATTGGCGGTGAAAGGGTTAACGCATCAGATGTCTCAACCGGATATAAGCAGTTTGACACTCGCTCAATAGTTTCTCTTCTCAAAAGCTTGTTCCGTTCGGAAGTACAGTGCTCCATCCCTACAACGACCCTCTCAATAACGATTCCCTCCTTACAACAACGCATGTCACTGTTTCCGAAACAACAAGACTCCAGAAACAACTTTTTTCCATCGTATTTTCTTTATGCCTCCATCAAACCCTATGTTGTGACCACTCTTTAGAATCGTCACTGTGTGACGATTCAAAAGAGCGGTCGCAACATAGGGTTTGATTGAACCATAATGGGTTTAGTTCTCGAAATACATCCTATCTCGGGATCTGCAAACAAGCTAATTATGTTTGATTTACCCTCCCTATAACAACTCCCTCTGAACAACACAAACAATCTTCGTATCCCAAAGGGTGTCGTTGTAGAGAGGGAGCACTGTAACCAAATTTGCACCAGATCTAAGTTTGAGCAGACACTTTTTTTAACAGCGGGGGAGGAGGGGAGGGGTTACGAATCATACATCATATCAAATTGAACTTCGATATCTCGAAGTTCAAGGGACCAAACACATTTTTTTCGAGATAACAGAGGTTTGAATTATCCAATTTCTAATCTGAACAATGTGACAAGTTCACACCTTTATTCATAACTAAAATAATACTGAAAGTTTCTTTCAGCATTACATTAGATCTGCATTAAGCTGTTACATGTGTTTCTAGAAAAATACAGCAGCAAAACAGTAGCAATACAGTTTAGATAAATCAGTATTGTAGATTTTGGACGGACCGAACTATTACTACGAACTATCCCGTAGTTCGAGTTATCAGAGTTCGAGATATCCCATAGTTCGAGTTATCCGAGTTCGAGATATCGAAGTTCAACTGTATATGGATCCAAATGTGAGTCAAGTCGCGGTTAGTTGGAGAATGATTCATACGTTGACATAGTTGCCGGGGAAGTTAAATAGACCAGGCTATGGGATGTGTCACTAACTCGGCGATCGATGTTAGTCTACACTACAAAGTTGCTCGGGAAGTAAAATAGACCAGTGTCCATGCTTATAATTTTTTTTAGTTGAGTCTGAGTTCGTTCTCAAGCTTTTGATTGGTCAGATTTGAGTTCTGAATCTTTTGAATGGTCAGATTTGAGCCAAAGGCTGGGCTTCTTCTAAATCAGGTGGCAGCTTGAAACAATGCAAACGCAATGTAGAACATCCTACTTTAACATGTTGCATAACACTGATCATGCATTAAAATTCCATCTGCGTGCAACGTCGACATCTAGACAGTCTGATAGTTGTTGCTTAACTATTTCCTTGTTCAGTATTGAAACAGAATGAAACCCTGAACATTTATTAGCTCAAGTAAGCCTTTAATGATACTTCTCGATAATTGGATGATATTTTCAACTTAGATAACCATTTCGTTGACGTTTTTATTCCTACCATTTAGCCATAATAACTTGAATTGAATAAAGCTAACCCTTTCGACACTTTTTCTTCTTTCCTCGATATTGACCTTAAAATTGACAATGGAATGTTTTCTTCTAAAATTTATCGCAAAAGAGACGATTTTAATTTTTATTTTGTAATTTTCCCTCACCTTACAGGCGATGTTCCCCGATCCCCATCTTACGGGGTTTATATATTTCAACTTATTCGTTTCGCCAGAGCTTGTTCTTCTGTTGACGATTTTGACAGTAGAAATTTCATTTTAACTGAAAACTGCTTAAGCAATAATATAGATGTCATAAACTACGGAAACAATTCTCTAAATATTTGTCATCGAAATCTCTCACTCATTGGAAAGTACGAATGCCATCTTAAGGCGCCCTTGCGACACGTTATTTCACATCCTGTTTTGTATGCGGTGTTTCTTTTCAAGGGAAAAGAACTTTAGAACCAGATCTATAAAATGTCAAAAGCGAACAGAACAGACACTGACTGATCAGATGGCTCCTACATGATTTGTCTGATCTGGGTCTACTCTGTTTTCTGCATTTGCAAACAGAGGAGATCGCAATCAGACGGCTCCTATAGGAGTTATCTAATCAGGGTATGCTCTATGTGCTTATGATATAATATAGATATGATTCTACTGTTTCAGTCATGGCCACAAATGTCTGTATCTATTTGCCATTCAAACAATTAATCATGTTAATATTCATAATGCCATTATCTCTTGCGTAAAGTGTTATATGAGGGAATGGGTTAAGATAGGCTTTCATGTTCAGCAAGTCTAATAATGCTGAATAAGCTTTCGCCTGCATAACGTCTCCAGCTCTCAACGATGTGAATCGCATTTGCAAACAGCTTGTGTCTGGATGAGATGCTTAGAAACTATTCGCCAGGGTCCAAATGGTTTGGCAGTCGGTAAATAGCTTCTCACAATCTGAATCGCATTGGAAGTAGCCCAAGTGCACCAGACACAACGTTATTTTTTCACAACGGAATAATGATAAAACATGGGTTGCATTAAAGTTTTTTATCACATGGGCTAAACTGCTGTTTTCTCTACATGGTCAAGTGGATTTAAGTGTTGTTGCTGAATCGTTGTTTTCTCTACAATATCACACTGCCAGAATTGTTGTTTTCTCTACAATTTCGCACGAGCTGAATTGTTTTCTCTATATACCCTTGACTGAAGTGTTGCTTTCGCAACAGTATCACACGAGTTATACAGTTTTCGCTACAATATCACATATATAATATTGATTTTTGTTCTCTATGATATCACACAGGCTAAACCGTGATATCACTACAAACATGCGTATTAAGTTCGGGTTTCATATAGAATGGACACTCGGAACCTTAACTCTCCTATACAGTTAAGGTACAAGAAACAAAACTATCGTTTCCTTTAACCTTAACATTATGTTGACTTGGTACATGTACATGTACAAACCGTTTAGCTGCACTAGTCATCTTTGAAGAGGAATGTTAAAAGATGTCCGTGTAATATGGTGACACATTTCAACTTAAAGTGTTAATTTCCGCAGAAAATTTAACAACCAGCTGCATGTCATATGTTCCGTTATGTTTACCTTTGCTTACCAAACTTATTATCTTATACGGATAATATATTTATTACCAGTTTACCACTGTTCGGGAAAAGGATACATACAGATAATTTCATTCTCGTGTAATTAAATGTGCAGTGCTATAGTAACACTTTACTTCATTCATGTCAAATACTCATGAAGATTAATAACCATGAATATTAATATATGAATTTTATAACGGAACAAGAACGCTCGAAGTGTATACAACCAGATCTATATTATGGCTTATACAGGAGCCATCTTATCTGAGTCTACTTTGGTTTCAAAGGCATCAACGGCGTCTATATGAGGAATATGTATGATACTTGAACTGTCACGTGAACTTTATATTGTGTATGTTTGCGAACTGTTAATGCTGCTAGAATGCTGCTAACAAAACAGCTGCAATGGCGGAGGTGATCTGGATTGTATGTCTAACACTGGTGACATCAGCTTTTCCAGGTATCGGTATACGTACAATGTATAACAACAATAACGATTAGATAACATTTAACCTTTAGCCTGTTGTATGTTGATGAGTGGTTACCTTTGCAAACAGTTTGGATCCAGATGGCATGCCAAATTACTCGGCGTCTCATCCAGTTCCAAACTGTTTGACATACTGATTGCATTTTGGTGGGAAAATTGGTCATTGCTCTAAAGGTTCGAGTGATAGTCTCAGCTTGCAACGCATTTTCAAAATGCTTAAAAATACATGAAACTTTTTTATATGCTGAAACGTAGTGCGTGTATATAACCGGAAAGCTTATAAGTATATAGTAGACGATGGAAACAAATCTTGCATGTGCTTAATATCGAATATCCCGTTATCATTTGCCTATATATCGGTAAGCGCAATTGTTCGAAATAGGCCGATAATATATTTTTGCACAACTCGATCAAGCTTTTAACCCTTTCGCTGCCAATGCAGGATCTGTGATTCCCTATGTAAACAGTTTGGATTCAGATGAGACGCCGAGTAACTCGGCGTCTCATCAGGATCCAAACTGTTTGTTACTGTTACTATGTTTTTGAAACAAAAATGAAGAAAATCCAAAGAACGAAAATGTGTAGCAGACGATAAAGTTAGCAGACGACAGAGTTTGGCAGCGAAAGGGTTAAGAAACTATATTTGACCGAGTGTCCAACGTCCTGGAACCTTATTCATAGCTAGATTCTGATTCTGAATCATGTCATATCTGAATCCAAGTTAATTGAAAATGCGAGCGGGATTAAACAGTATGTTAACGCTTTCCCTGTTCAACATATACGTAAAGATCAACATCTGTTCAATGATATCTACACATAGGAGCCGTATGATCTAGGTCTATCCTGTGAAGTGCGTTTATATAACATTCCGAATAGAGAATCACTGTTGTCACCAAAATAGTAGTAGAGTAGAACCTGTTTAAAGAGGAAGTCCCTACAATGATCGCATATTTTCAATAATATCATAAAACCTGGTATTGGTTATGCTCTGTCATTATTATGGAGGTTCTCAATTTGAGCTTATATTGAAAAATGCCCCTGTGATACAAATAAACCTATTTCATCAATACTGATAATTTTTGTTCTACAACACAATATTATCGGCCTTTTCCGTTAAATTCCTCCGCGTTTTGCCGATGATCTCCCGATCCCTCAATTGTTTACGTAATAGCTTTCTCGAAAGTGGTCGGAGAATCGCGAATAGGGCGAACCGTTACGAAACTAAAACCCAACCCGAATAAAATTGAAACATCGGGGAGTAAAACCGGGATCGGCGATATCAAACACATGGATGTTTTGTCATTATAAACGGTAATTGGATGGGGCTTTTTGCGATATACTACTTTTCAGCATGTAAGCAAATGAGTTTTGTTTAATTTAGGTGTTTATGAAACGCGTCAAATGTAGGGACTTCCCATTTAAAGTGGCCATAGTTAAAATATGTCAAAATCTGGATTTCTTAAACAGGTGACAGCTTAATGCACGACGAATAGGATACAGAAAGTCCCTATAGGAGATTTCTGTATTATGATCAATCCATAGATTATATCAATAAAATTTAATAGATAAGCTGTTATGTTTGAATTGGCACTCTGCTTTAAACCATTACCCGTTATGCCGTTTTTATGCCTTTGGAAACACAGTACACGTATACCCAGATTAGGCAGTTCCTGTTACCAGCTGTCTAATCAGTGTTTGGTCTGTTTATTTATGGACTTATAATTATAGATGTTATTCTACATCTACAGTTTCTGCCATGGTCAAACACCACTTTGCCTATATACTGTAAATATAAGCTGATGTTTCATACATGGTGTCATCATGACTAACATGAATATTCAGGAAGTAAAGTTTTAACCCTTCTCTTGCTGAATTTTAAAACACATTTCTCCTTCTTTACCCATTCCCTGTTGTATAATTACATATATATTCACTGTGTACAAGTATATCGTTGTACAATCATTGTTGTGGAGTGCACTGGTTGCACAATCAACTTGTAAATGGTGCAGACCCTGATGAGACAGCTCCTGCAGGAGCTGTCTCATCTGGGTCTTCACTATTTACAGGTAAGTATATTGACGTGAACAGCAAGCGAAGAGAACATTTAACTCCATGAAAACGCCTTTCATGGTATTCATTATGTTTCGATAGACCAATTTATTTAGTGCTGGTCATCTTTTGACAGACTAAACCAAATGAAATTGGTGCTAATCAAATTTCGATGGACTTGATTTATTTAGTACTCAGTAATGTTTGATAGGCAAAATTCACTTAGTGATCATTGTTTGTTATATACGGTTAACCCATATAAAACGGAATTATAGTACAAAATAATTTAGATACGTTTAGGCAGGTGGCTGCTTAAATGCAGGATGAAAGTCAAGCGGAAAGCTCCTAAAGGAGTTTTGTGCATGACTTCATTCTATAGTTAGATGTCACTTGTCTCCAAGATCAGTACACTGTACTTATACTAAATTGAACGTCCCGTTTAGAGGGTTTTTACTGTACAAAACTAATAAGTGCTCGTCTATTTTCGATAGAAAATATTTAATAAGTGCTCACATGTTTTCGACAGACAATATGTAGTTCGAATATTGTTTTTTTTCCTTTAAAGGGAACATGGGATTAACAATTTTGAACAAACATGTGCCTTGGAAAGAAGCAAATGAATCATGTACCCTGGCAACGCCAAAAATAGCCTCTCATGCAAGTTTGACGGTGGATATAGGCTCTACACAGCTTGAAAAGGATGTTAATTACTGGACTGGCTACACCTTAGTAAACAAACTGTTCGTGTATGAAGGTCTGTATCTGCTATGTTATTAAACGTTTTAAAAGCTCTGAGAACTGAGAGCATGGGGTCCCGGATGAAACCTAGGATATCAGCTGGTATTATACTTATTTTGAGAACCTTGGTTCTCGGTTTCCATTTGTATATATTTTTTATGAAGTCAAATAACCTAGTTTCCCGTCTAAACCGTGATTTCAAACAAAATCCTGGATGTTAATACGTGCATTGTACTAAGTTTAATAAATAAGTTAAGAAAAATCAACAAATGCGTATCTTCTCATTTGTAATGGGATTTTATATATACAATAGAAACTCATTATATCGAACGGTAAGGGACTGTAGAGTTAACTTTGAGATAACGTAAGGCTCGAGTTCTCGGCTTCCTAACATGGAAACATGTTAACTTTCTTGGCATGAAAGCATGATGCAGGTCGTAAGTATTGCTGAAAGCTCATGAAGGAATTTTCAGTATTTCTTGTGACCAGCACCATGATGCCGAGTGTCTTTCTGGAAGTGTGCCGTTGTGAAGTTTAGATTAAAAATATCCGTATTGCCGATTTTGGAAAGGACCGTGTTTTTACCTCAAGTTAGTGCCGAATTCGAATTACTCGCGTTCGAATATCAAGGTTTTACTTAATCTACTGTATGATACTGATTATAATTAAGCCTTACATTGTTGTGAAAAACTATTGACTGCTCAAAATTTGGATCTGCTCAATTTTTACTACTTCAGATTTCATCAAGCTTTTAAAAACTAAATGACAAACGTTTTTGAAACGTATTGAACAATTGTCAAACAGCTTGGATCCTTATGAGAGGTCGGGTTACTCAAAAGTATTAACAAGGGAAGGAATAAAAGAAAGAAAAATATATACTATTGAACTGCGGCGATATCTCAAACTTCGGGATATCTCGATGTAAAAGTTCAGTCCTTCAAAGGTGTACATAACAGAATCGTTCTAAAATGATCACATGTATCACTATACATCTCTAGCATTGTCACATGTGACAGCTTAATGCAGGTCAACAGTAATGCTTAAAACGCATATAGACGTTTTCAGCGCTACTTTAGACTTGCATTAAGCTGTGAACTTAAGAAATTGTAAAGATTATATGTCGGATGACTCGACCCTCTGTTATCTAGAAGTAACGTGTATGGTCCCTTCAATTTCGAGATATCGAAGTTCATATACAATTGTTAGTTAGTTATTACTTGAGGTAGACTTTTAATGTAATTGTGCAATGTGTTACAATAAAGCCTCGCAATTAATGCGAACACTCAAGAAAACATACAATTCCGGATTATTCTACAGGGCAAACAATATGCAATAAGCTTCTAAGCTTTTCTGCATTAACTTTGTCCCACATTAAAAACCCGCCTACTTTTAGAATCTATACATGCACATTCATATGCTACATGTAATCAATGATGTGGTTACATTAGCAATACTTTATTGTATTTATTATAATTTCAATTTATATGACGAGGGCAGAATAGTAATAACTTTATTTCCTTATCACGTTTACTTCTCTAATTTCCACATATATTTTACATAATTTGTTGAAACCAGCCATCAATAAAATGCAATTCAATGGAACGTCACACGAATACTAAAGCGACCAAACTATACAGTGACCAATTCAAAACATTAGGAATAAAGGTAAAATATAAGGCATTTCAATAGAGAATCTAGGATCTCATTTGAGAACATATTATCTCGATTGAGAACTAATTATATTATTTTAGAATCTAAGATATAACGTTGAAGATCTCGGATCTAGTTTGAGAACATATAATTTGGTTTAAGAACCACGAATCTCGTTTGAGAACCACGGATCTCGTTAAAGAACATACTTTAGTTATGAACATATTATCTCGTTTGAGAACGTATTATCACGTTTGAAAATCTAGATTCTCGTTTGAAAACCAATAATCCCATTTGAGATCCTAGGAGCCTGCTGTTTGAAGGAATAGAGCGACACTAAGTTCTATATAGAAATATGTGATTTCAAGTAAGATTTTCAGATTAGTCAGCAGTAATAGATTAATTGAAAGTGACATTGGATATGAATTTAACCAGACGACAGTTACCACCAACATGTAATGACAAAAGTGTTTTAAAGTCTACCCATGCTAATCGTGACTTGGCTGGCATTTGCAAACAGCTTATATCCAGATGAGACGCCGAGTACATTTTGTAACCGGGCGTCTCATCAGGATCCAAGCTGTTTTATACTCGGTCAATAGTTTTTCAAAAGTTCGATTGAAGTGGAAGTCGGTGAAAGGTTCAGCAAATCAGACATGGAGTAGACATGTTTCCAGCATTAGAACGGTAAAGCGGGTGTAAATGGATAAGTAGTAAAGTCAAGCAGGAACAGACACACATAAAACGCAATCAACAGAAAGCAAGCGCCAAATCCACACAACCACACCCAACACACACACACACATATACATGCACACACGCACGCGCGCAAACAGCAAACATAAAAGCAAGGGTGGCAAAGAGAGAACCGCCTTGCAACGTTCATTAGCAAAGCTACCAAACATATAATTATGTAAAACCTAGGAACACTAGCCGGTTCCCCCTTCACCACCGGTGAAGTTATGGGTTCTTATCCTGGTGAATAAATAATTTAGCTTAACGTTCTGTTTGCTTGTAATTTGGTCTTGCCCAGAGGTCCACATAAAATGCGCAAATCAAAACATATTCAAGAATACATGTAACTATTTTATTTCTCCAACAATTCTAAAGAGTGGTCACAGTATAGGGTTTGGTGGAGAAATTGTCATTTTAGTATTTGAAAAAACACCTGTATCATTATTCTATTGCTCTGCTTGCTGTAGTTTCGTCAAAATCAAAGGTATACTATTAACTAAGTATCAAACAGCTTGGATCCTGAATAGCTGTTTGGTAGAACTTTCTTTGTTTCCCAGGATGTAGCATTGACACGGATGTCGCAAATCATTCTGTCGGAAATTCATCAATATTTCAACCTGATCCAGGTTTGGGCTACTCGGCATGTGGAACAAATGCGTTTGGAGTAAAGGTAATATTTTCTTGTTGGGCCTTGTTATACCTTCATATAGTAATCTCACTCAAACGATCACGTGATTTATTAACATAGGAGACTGTAAAAGCAGTTGGATTGCGTAGTGCAGTGCACGCGTGATACAAAAAGCTTCTATATCATATTTGTCCTGCATTAAGATGTCATGTGTTTAAAATCCAGAAGTAGACATTTACAATGGTCGTATTAGCGAGACTGGTCTGTACATACTACAATAATTCTATATAACCCTTAAAGAGGAAGTCCCTACAATGATCGCATATTTTCAATAATATCATAAAACCTGGTATTTGTTATGCTCTATCATTATTATGAAGGTTCCCAATTTGAACTTATATCGAAAAATGCTCCTGTGATACAAATAAACCGATTTCATCAATACTGATAATTTTTGTTCTACAACACAATATTATCGGCCTTTTCCGTTAAATTCTTCCGCGTTTTGCCGATGATCACCCGATCTCTCCATTGTTTACATAATAGCTTTCTCGGAAGTGGTCGGAGAATCGCGAATAGGGCGAACAGTTACGAAACTAAAACCCAACCCGAATAAAACTGAAACATCGGGGAGTAAAACCGGGATCGGCGATATCAAACACATGTTTTGTCATTATAAACGGTAATTGGATGGGGCTTTTTGCGATATACTACTTTTCAGCATATAAACAAATGAGTTTTGTACATTTTAAGAGTTTATGAAACCCGTCAAATGTAGGGACATCCTCTTTAACCTGCTCTGGGCAACCTGAATGGAATTTGTAGAGGTCTAGATACGATGTGTTGATAAAACCATTTTCAATAATTTTCTATTTACTCTTACATGTATATCTCCGCCAAACCCTATGTTTTGACCTATCGTTAGAATCGTCTCGAATATTATAAAGATTGGTAACAACATAGTGCTGGGTGGAGAAATGACACTTTTAGGATCTGTTGGTCTGATTTGCATTCAGCTTTGATCCAGATAAGATGCCGACAATTCTCGGCCTCTCATCAGTGATCAAACTGTTTGTCACTAATTTAATAGTTTCTTAAAAGCTTAAACGAATCGAAATAGAATACAATTTAAGCTTTCTAAAATATTATTCATTATGCATACGAAGCCGACTCCGATCTGGGTGAACTCTGTTTGCAATCTATTGAAACACCCTACAAGGGGCGATGGCATGCTTTGTCGTAAACAGTGTAGGTCGTGAAGTGATGTTGCGATGACTATATATGAAAGTAAACCATAGAAGTTATGTATCAATTTTAATTGTCCTTATATTAAATATCAGCTTATATTATATTTTTCTTAGTTGAGGAATTAATAAAACTTTCATAAATTTGAATACATTATAGGGTTCGAGATGCTACTCTTTTGAATCATTCCCTCCGGTGAGATCATGGACTACGAAGTGTGATTCGTCTTGTATGCAACCAAATAACCAGACAAAATGCGGCGGGAACAAGTTTGTGTCCATGTTTAAAGGTATGTTTCGTGAAAATCAGTCTCTGTCCATGTTTAAAGGTATGTTACATGGTAACCAGTATGTGCCAATGCTTAACGGTATGTTTCGTGGAAACCAGTCTGTGTCCATGTTTAAAGGTATGTTTCATGGTAACCAGTCTGTGCCAATGCTTAACGGTATGTTTCGTGGAAACCAGTCTGTGTCCATGTTTAAAGGTATGTTTCATGGTAACCAGTTTGTGTCCATGTTGAACGGTATTGTTCACGGAAACCTGTTTATGTCCATGATTAACGGTAAATGCACACGTCTAAGGGTAAATAATAAACAGGGTACTATTATTTCTAAATATAAATATTCATGAAGTAATGGCTTAAGCAACCATATGTTTTGAAAACAAACTCTCTGGTATTTATTGGTAATGTTTGTCGCTATAATCAAGTGTTCGATAATCGATTAATGAACCATATACGATACTCGATATATGAATTATAATCATATGATACATGTATACGATTTACGAGTTTGATATTCAATACACGCAGAGATCAAAATAAAATATTTTCATGACTAACTTCTTTATTTCTCAAATAAGCCCTATGTTGTGACCGCCCTTTAGAATCGTCTCGACGATTAGTGGAGAAATGACGATTTTAGTACCATAACGCATGCACGACGTGTGCACGAATTACGCAGTATTTGGCCAGTAGTACATTCAAACTACTGTGACAATATTGTTTGCTGAATTGTAAAATCCTATAATGATGACATTGGTATGTTTCATGAAATGATTTCCCTTTAAGCCACAAAACAACTTATATTGTAGAATTTAAGCATAATGATTCACCCATTCCATTTTCAGCTTTCCAAGTGTAATCAGATTGTCTACAAAAATGCAACCAGTGTGCCAAACAGCTTCGATACAAATGAGGTGTCTCATCTGCATCCAAACTGTTGGCCTAGGTAATCACTCATTCGCCACAGGAGGCTCTAAGTTTACACAACATATATGTACCATCCATTGATTATGCTGTGTTGTCCGTTGCTTTGTTATAAATGTATGTTTGTTTCGCTTCAGTTTCCACTGTGCCTCTGGAAAATATCACCAGAGGCAAATTTGGGGACTCGTGTGTTGCGTTTGACCTAAGAAGTCGCTCTTTAGTTCTGGAAAACTGTGTGAAGGAACTGCCTGCAATGTGCCGAATCACTACCAATCGAAGTAAAGCTAACATATTCGTTTTTGATATTTTCCTTTCCCTTTATCTACATTATAATCTGAATACAGCAGTCACTAGATCATTCTGAAACATAGTACCTTAACACGTTTACAGCCGAACACGCCGGAGAGTGACCTTCTGTGGGTCCTCTGATCTAGATATACATTGTTGGAAAACACCAGTGCATGTGCATCCATCATTCAAAGGGTTTAATCTAGGAAACTTGTGTAAACCAGATATTTTAAATGTATTATTACCCCTTACAACACGAATATTCATGTAGGAAATAATGATAACATTATTATTTATTTATTTAATTGTTACCACAGTACATGGACACACGCTCCTTTGTCAATGGCAGAAACTATAGCATCATATTTATTTTAGCATTAGCAAACAGATCAGACCGTGAACAGACGGGTCCTAGAGAGGCGTATTTATGGAGTAAAGGGCTAAGGGAGTCAAGCAGTTTTATTCCTGATAAGAACCAACATATCTCAACTCTCACCTTCATGTCTCATCATGATAAAAACTGTTGCAAATGTTATTACAAATTGGGTCATGTGGTGAATTTAAGACAATCATTGGAGTCAATTTGATATTCTTGGCACTCTTCTGTTTATTTACCGAATAGACGGTCTATGGTCGAATATGTGTATGTACACCGCTATCTGGGAATGATCGTATCTTTTAAATATCTTCGTAAACAGTTTTATCCAGATCGATCATCAGGAGAATCGTAATTTTAAGCATCCTAGTTCCATTTGTGTAGAAAAATGGAACAGTTTTTGACAATGTATGGGTGAAACTTTGAAGGATCACCCATTTTCAGAATATATATACTTCACAACAGCAGGTGTTAAGTGCTTGTGTGGCGGCCGTAAAAAGTCGCCCCGTACTTCATTCTCAGTGTTGGTATATTTTCTGGTCCTTTGGGATCATTACTTTTGATGTTATTTGTTTTGAAAATCGAAAACTGCTTAAGCCGGTGCTAAGGGGCGTGAGTAGTGTTGCACTTTTAATTACTACTCATGAACAGACTCAATAAAACCGAGTCTGCAATTTTCTCTTTTTGCATTTCTACTTTTGATTTCGAAGGATCACCCATTTTCAGAAAATTTGTCCTATCGAACGTTTGCTCAGTATACTAGCGACTAACCGTTTTCGTGCTAAGTGCCCGTCTTGACTCGCATATGTAAACAGCTTGGATTCAGATGAAATGCCAAGTAACTCTGCGTTGTCGAGTAATTCGGCGTCTCAGCAGCTTATACGAGATCGAGCAGGCATTATTCTTTTCAGCACGAGACTGAAACATTTATGGTGCTATACCTACTACGATTTTTGATTTAATTTTCAGATTCTTCTGTTGAAATTACATCTGAAAAATATACATGGAGTGCTTCGTATAATTACTGCTATTTTAAATACCGCTACCCTCTGAGGGAACCAGTAGATACGGATCAATCGGACGGCTTGGTGTGGACAGGAATGTTCCTGTCAAAGACTGTCATCCGCAAATTTAGAGGTACTTGTATCGAAAGCATCGATATCTCGAAATCGTATCATTCGAACTTCGAGATCACTAGAACTAAACGTTTGGTTGTTCCGAAATTTAAAAAAATGTACTTAAATGCATATAACTACTCATATCTAGAAACACATGTGACAGCTTAATGCATGTCTACAGTAATTATGAGAGCTTCTACAGGAGCTTTCAGCATTACGTTATACCTGCATTAAGCTGTGAACTTGATAATTTGCCCAGTTAACACATCTGATAACTTCTGTTATATCGAAGTAACTTGTGTGGTCCTTTGAAGTTCGAAATATCGAAGTTCAACTGCATTTATTACCTCGGAACCCATCGGAAACACACTCGTAATACACCGGAACCTGTTGTAAAAATTAATTATAGTTTAACTGTGATTTAAAACACATTTTGAATATGAGTCTTATTTGGATATTTTGCCTTATACCTTAAGGTGTAACCTATCTAGAATAAGACTGTCTTCACATTCCTTGAGAGTACATACTGGTAGATACAAGAATAATAGATTACCTAGAAATGAGAGAAAGTGTTTACTCTGCGAGTCTGATGACCTTGAAGACAAGTTTCACTTCATTTGTGTCTGTAGTCGGTTTAATGATTTACGGAAACAATATATTAAAACATATTACACAAATAGACCTTCTATGATGAAATTTGTTGAGTTGATGGGTTCTACAAATAAAACAATTATGCGTAATTTAAGTAAATATATAAAATCTGCTTTGAATATTAGACAGACCCTAAATATACGTTAACAAATGTATTCATCCTCTATTGTAGTTGTATATGTCACGTGACTTTTGTATGTATATATGTGTGATATCAGACGAGGTACTTTGTACAAATCTGAATAAAATTATGTTTTGTTCTGTTCTGTTCTGTGATATATCCAACTTCAAGGGACCATACAACAAACTTCGAGATAACAGAGGTTTGAGTCATCCAATTTCTCAAACTCAAAGCTTGATGCAGGTCGAAAGTAATGCTAAGCTCCTGCATTAAATTGTCACATGTGTTTCTAGGTATGCGTAGTAATACATTTTAGAACAATTCTGTATTGTAAATGATGTTTACTTCGAGTTAAGCCGAAGTTTGAGGTATCCGAGGTCAAGAAATGTACTTGTAATTTGCCATAAGGTTTGCTTATGTAAAATATCTAACGAATTTATTTCATCTGTGAGAATTTTGTAAAAAAAAATATTGTGAAAGAATAACTTTGTTGACTCTATTAAGCAGTTAGTTGCTTGCTCTTTCAGCGCCAACGTCGCCTGTTGACTCAATTGAAAACAGTGCAGTCCCAGGCCAGGTGCCGCCTTTTCAAGGCGGCATCTGACCTGGGACTTCACTGTTTACTGTATTATTTTAGCCTAAGCATACAGGTTTTTAAAAACAAATGTTTTACTAATATACATTTATTATTTAGTTTAGAATTGTATTTAATATGAAATTATTATTGCAGAGGACACTGTTAAATTTGGCGCAAAAACAGTTAACCCTCCTCCTTATATATATTTTCTTTTTCTCACCTTTAAAAACATAGTAGTCTCAGATCAGACGACTCCTAAAGGACCCGTCTGATCAGGGTCTGGTCTGTAATTATAATGGAGATGATAATTATGTAGTTTTAATGGATCTGACATTTAAGCTGTGCGAATTTTGTGAAGAAATAAAAACAAACACCATTGCGAGAGAAGTGTCCATATTGAACTGTTTTGTGACGATTCTTTTATCATTTCTACATATTACGTGTATACACTAAACCCTCTCTATAACGGCCACTAAATTGTGCTAATTAGTTATTATTTAGGGCAGGTGAGTGCTTAAAGCAAGTTGAAAGTAAAACAGAACGCTCCTATAGGAACGTTCTGTTTTACTTTCGCCTTGCTTTAAGCAGCCACTTGCCTTTAACACAAACTATTGGATGTAATTTAGTGGTCGTTATAGAGAGGTTTTACTGTATTACATTGTAGCTAACTCACAGGTTACTTGCAAGAGCTATGCAGGGCTATGTCAAGGGCATATAGACAAATGCCATATTGACAAGAAATATAGATATCCATTTCGAAAACATTCTAGATATACTGAAGACCGTGAATGGTAGCAGGGTCAGGTTCGCAGTTTTAAAAGGGTGACACCTGACATAATTTATTGAACTTTTGTCTAAACATTATCTAGTTGATATGTATTTTTCTATTTAGAACGTGTAGAGGCAAACCAGTACGGTTACATAGTCCAGCGAAATGGCACAACATCTTTGAAATTTGAACAACAAAATAGAACATTCAAAGCCTTGTGCGCAGGTGAGTGCCAGGGGAATTGAAACGATCACATAACCCATCGGTTACTAGCCGTCTTATTCCGCCAAAGATCGGAATACAGACTCGCATGAAGCATATGAATACTGCTATTTAAGTACATCATTGTATTTGATCGCATGTAAAAATGACGAACTCCGTAAATGTATCGTTCAATAAAACATGTCTGACGTTGACCTTAGAAAATACGTTCATTATGTTGGAATCATGCATAGAAACAACCACGCTATCCAGGTGTATCAGTAAACTTTACCTAACGAATTTATTTTCATAAAGCACCTCCTACAAATGTATTTAAACTGTTCGCATTGGTAGGGAAGAACTTTTCTACAGGGTTAAATATTTCTTTCGTCTTTCGTCATGCACTGAATAAAACGCCAGAGATGATAA
This sequence comes from Azorinus chamasolen, assembly GCA_963576725.1. NCBI lineage: Eukaryota > Metazoa > Mollusca > Bivalvia > Cardiida > Solecurtidae > Azorinus > Azorinus chamasolen. Next base: position 30,544,707 of record OY755238.1, on the reverse strand, counting down.
TACACAACTTTTGGGGAACAACAAAAGGTTTATCAACAGTTTGTTCAAATCAGAATTAGTCACAATTTCTGCAGATCCACATAATGTTTTTTCAACGGTGCAAGAGTTAAACGTTGTACCTATTAACCATTTAATTGATATAAAGACGCATTTGCAATCAAAGTAACCCAGATTAAATCGCTCCTATAGGCGTTTAAAAGATCTATTTCGTTACTTTCTAATATTGCTACAATGTTCCACTACACCTACCGTATTTCATTATAACTGTTTTGTCCATGAATAATCAGTATGTACTGAAATTTGAATTACACATAGAACAAGGAAACACTGTTAATGGGATGCTATGCATTTTAATACTACATACGCCATGGCCACTGTCATGGAGGGGAGTCTTTTTGAAAAGGGTGGAGCCAACATACAAATGAAGTAGGTGTGTTTTAACCGACATCACCAATAAGTTCCGATTGGCTTGCAAACTTGGGAACTCGTCTTTTGTACAAATATTCTGAAAATGGGTGATCCTTCGAAAGCAAAAGTAGAAATGCAAAAAGAGAAAATTGCATGAATTTCTGCACAAACAAATAAAAAATATCTGTGACAGGACCAGGACAGTGCTCAGTTAATAGAAACAGTTACAGCTTTATACAAATATTCACAAATATTAAGACCGAAATATTGGTGCAATATTGACAACTCTCGTTTCTGTCAAGCTTTTCTGAAACCATTGACCGAAAGTCGAAAAGAACGGATCCTGACGAGACACCGAGATACTGTGCGTCGCATCTCAATCCACGTTGTTTGCCACTGCCAGTCATGTTGTACATAGATACGGAAGGATTCAAACATAAAATGCTTGGGTCTGTTTCTTTACTTCCTAAAATGTCTGCAATGCTCCACCTTCCAGATTTCTTTATAACTATTTTGTTAATAAACATTCAGTAGGTATTGAAATTTGGCCTTAATATAGAACAGGGAAACGGTTAACGTGATAGTCCCTACAGTAAACGCATATTTTCAATATCTACATAAAACTTGGTATTTGTTACATTCAGTTATTATAATGAAGATTGTCGATCTGAACTTACTTATATCGAAACATGTCACTGTGATACAAAATAAACCATTTTCTTCTGTTACTTATATATTGTTGTACAACAAAATTGCGTCAGCCTATGTCAAACAATTATAAAACTAAATCTCACCCGACTAAATACTAATACATTGGCAAATAACATTGGATCATCGATATCAAATACATAAAAGTGTTGTCTTCTTCAGCGTTTATTCGGTTGGTTTTCTTCCGATATCCTTCTTATCAGCATTTAACCCTTTCCCTGTTCTGTATTTAGGCCAAATTTCAATGCCAACTGAATATTCATTATCAAAATAGGTATGATGAAATATGGAAGGTGGAATATTGTAGATATTTTGGAAAGTAAAGAAACAGATATATCAAGTTCTATTAGCAAACAGAACAGACCCTGATCAGACGGCTCCTCTAGGATCCGTCTGATCTGGGTCCACTCTGTTTGCAAATGCGTGAAAACACGTTTATATGAGGGAAAGGGTTAACACTGTCATTCATATGAACGCCTTTTTCACGCATCTGTAAACAGAGTAGACCTATATCAAACGGCTCCTATAGGAGCCATTTGATCAGGGTATGTTCTGTTTGCTTATGATATTATATAGATAAGATTCTATAGAATCTGCCATGGCCACACTTTCCTGTGCCCATGTGCTATTATAACAATTGATCTAATTAATATTCTAGATACCATTTTTTTCCTTCTTGAATATTCAAAGGGATTAAAAGTGTAAATTATTATTTTTATGCAAACCTAGACCAGATGCTAACAACTGTTAATACATTTTCAAATAACCCCGTGACGTTGATATCAACACCATTTGCCACAGAGGAAAATGTACATCAAGACAAGGCGAAGGAAACTCTCAAAGGTAAGTAGTGTTACACTGGTAGATACATGTACATGTACATACAAAAGTCCTTTACTTAGCGAGTTAATTGTCAGCTTATCCACGTACAATAATGCTGGCGGGTAGATAGCTATTCCATTAAGAAGCAATACGAATCGGAATAAGCTTACTTCTACCAGATATTTTTGTACGATTAACCTACATGTATAAGAACGTCACGTGGTAAACTTAAATGCCCGACAAAACTCTCCTGTCCATTTTTGAAGAGTTACAACTCATGTTTAGGTCATGCTAGATTTCTTGTACTCGGGGTATCTTGACTCATATATACGTAACTATATTATTTTATAAGCAAACATAGCAGATCCTGATAGAAGCCATCTGATATGGGTCTTATATGTTTGCAAAGGCGTAGAAATGCGTTTATATGGTCAAAGTTCTAATCAAATTTTACAATGGTTGACTCTCATCACCACCAGCATTATTACAAATAAAGTGCGATGACCGAATATACGATCTTTGCAAACAGAAACCCTTTGGTAAAGGGGTTATAATTCTGGGTTTGTCTTTTGCGTTTGGCTGATATTGAATATGAGATGTTCCTTATTAATTATTCTATGTTTCGTTTCGATAGAGAGGTTTGAGGGTAAATAGTATGCCACAAATTCATATTGATAGTATTGCAATGTGTGGTGGGTTAGTTAATTCTATTTAGTCAGCTTCACTTTTCTGTTTATTAAATTTAATCTTTCTTTTCTATCCGTTTGTTTATTTTGTACTAAGATGATGTGCATTAGTTGCTATGTATTATTTGTATAATATTTGTATCACTTAATACTCTCCGTATGGAGGCTGGTAAATAAATAATAAGTTTCTGCACTGTTTGTCATAAAAATCAGTTTCATTAGTGACAAAGTATAATACATGTACAAGTTTTTATTTAATTTACATACAGACAGTATGCAGGTAATGCCTTAATCTCCTCAGTGTCAGAATTTTCATCCACATTCTCGTCTGTTTCAAGTTTGACGTTTCATCAACCATATTATATAGATAATCAGTGTGTCAAAGAATTTGGATCCTAATGAGACACCGAGTTACTCGGCGTCTCATAGGTCCATCGCAATAGTAGTGAGGGTATTAATCATAATTCGACACCGTGCATCTTATATTGTTTGCTGGTAACCTTAGATACATGTTACAGAGCGCTGACCTACAGGGGCCGCGCTATTGCCAGGGTCAGCACTGTTTGTCACTCACCATTTATTATCTATATTTCTATTAAAAGTAAAACTTCGTCAGGTACCTCATGATAGACGGTGATGTCTGGTCTGTGTCTACAAAGATTCCAATGCAGCATAAGGAGAAACTTACGTATCACAGTAGTTAAATGATCAATTTCTACTTCTCTAAAGCTTGATTAAATCTGAAATAGTCAAAATTGCACCAGATGCAAAATTGAGCAGACAGTATTTTTCAGAGCGAGGAAAAGGGTTGATATTGATAGATGGGTTATATATACAGCAAAGCCTCGATTATTCTAATACTGAAATACAGTAAAACTTCGATTATTCGAACACTAAAATACGTATTATTATCGATCTTTAAGACAGGTGGCAACTTAATGCATGGTGAAAGTCATGCAGAAAGCTCCTCTATGAGCTTTCTGTATGACTTTCACCATGCATTAAGCAGCCACCTGCCTAAAAGGTTCTAAATTTTTCTATAACGAAAATTCGAATAATCGAGGTTTTACTGTACGTATCATTATCAATCTGTAAGACAGGTGGCAGCGTAATGCACGGTGAAAGTCATGCAGAAACTCCTCTAGGAATTTTTGGTATGACTTTTCCAATTGCTGTTTATGCTTATGAAGAATCTCTTATTTTCAGCTCTTATTCACTTTACAAAGTCGTCCCGTACTTAATTCTCAGTGTTGTTTTATTTTCCGGTCTTTCAGGACCAATTTCAATGATTTTACAATGAAGATAATATACCAAAAAGGGAAATAAGATAATATAGAATTACTTAAATAACTTTTATCTAATTAGTTCGACCACTACGGACCTTTATCATTATTCTCTTTGTTTTATGATTGAATGCATGAACCAAAAATGTGTATTTTGACGTGATACATGTAATCTTTGACAAAGGCCCATAGTTATTAGATAAGAGCTATATAAGTAATCAATTTTAGTTATGAAAGCTGAATACCGCTTAAACCTGTGTTAGGGGGGCGTGAGTAGTACTGCACCTTAATAACTGCTCATGGACAGGCTTAATAAAACCGAGTCTGCGATCTCCCTTTTCGCAATACTCCTATGTCCAGATGTTTGACTTCAACAATCGCCTGTCTAAAAGCTTATATACTACAAAATAAATCGAATTATCGAACAAAAATTTAAAGTTTCGAATTATCGAGTTTTTACTGTATTCGGATTAGATGTAGAGATGTTATGTAACTGTTACACAGGGTAAGCCATTACATGTACACATATTCACATTGATCATTTCTCTTTGTAGTTGTCCTTTACATCTCTATCCCAGGAATCGCCCTCCTCACAGTGATCAGTGCATTTATCTGTTGCAAGAAACGGTACGAGACCATTGAATATAATCATTTATTATTCCAGAGGTATTTTCAAGAATGACTTCTTTATTCCTCCACCAAACCCTATGCTGTAACCACTCTTTAGAATCGTCTCAAAGAGACGATTCTAAAGAGTGGTCACAATATAGGATTTGGTTGGAAAATGATGAATGATGAGTCCACACCGTTATATGTTGCTCTGGTTAAGATGAGGTCAAGATGGGGTTAAGATATGAACTTAAGCTGTTTCCTCTTAGACACGTAATTTTGCAATTTTGCAAACATGGTAGACCGAGATCAGACGGTTCCGGTATGAGCCGTCTGATCATGGACTGCCCGTTTTGCTAATGGAACTACATAATTTATATCTTATTCTTCAGTTTCTATCAAATGAAAACCATATGCTTATATACTATGATTTAAATATTATCTAATGTATTTTCATGGTGTCATTATGTCGTACATGAATATTCATGAGGTAAAGGGTAAATGTTTCCTTTTTTGAAGATCCAGTCCAAGATGGATAACTCTGGTACAATAGAACCCATCTTAAGCGACTAAATCAAATATCAACATTAAGTATTAAGCAGTAACCCATTACCTCATAAGCTATTTTAAGACCTAACCTCTTTGAATAAATCTACCGAAAAGGAGCATTTATTAGAGAAGGGGGAAAAATAGAATTTATTGTGTAGTTTTTAAACCATTGTGAAAAATAGAGCATTTGCTCCTGTGGAGCAAATGCTCTATTTATCACATTGGTTTCTAAAAGCGAATGTTTTAGAGGCGTCAACAGGCGTCAGTATGAGGGAATTGGTTGAACAACTGCCTGCTCTTCACGACTTCTATGTTCTAAACACGAAAGGCCGCTACGGACAGCTTATTGCAGTCTCAATATGTACTTCTTGTGTTATACAAAGCTTTGTTTTGTATTTAATAACGTATATAGCCAGAGTTGTAGCCAGCGATACGCACAAGTTTACTTTACGCACGTGCGTAACATCAAATCTGAAAGGTGAACACATTAATTTGGTCAATATGGAAGAAAACTCGGAGGCTAAGAGGGTCGACTTTGGTACACGTCTTTTCATGTTTACATTCTTTAACCCATCCCCTCATACTAACGCCTTTTGACGTAGTTTTAAAGGTCACCTTCTGAAACCGTTGTGATAAACAGGGCATCCGTTATAGGAACAAATTATCTATTTATTACAATGGTTTAAAAACTTCACATTTCTAAACTTTCAAGGGGAACATGCCCCGGGCCCCTATAACTGCGGTGCGTACATTACATTTGGATTCAGCTACGCTCCTGCTAGCATGACATGAGCGCAAGTATTTCATTCCATCTATATGCCTATTGATGCCCAATATATATCTACTACATGCATACTAATTTCACAATTGTAGGGCAAAAGCAAAACACTCCATACATAACGCCACTGTATCAATGGACTACAGCCAAGTCCAAGATTCAATTGACAACGGGTATGTCTACAGTGCACCGTTTGATACACTGGGGAATACGCGACAAAGTAATCCAAATGACGATGACGACGGTGCCTATGACGTCACAAACGCTGGCGGGACAGCACGAAACAAATTCACAGAAGGTGAAAATGTTTATAAGAAACTGAACATGCTCTCCGATGATGATTACGATCACACAAATCTGAAGATCTCCATTGGCTCTGGAAAGTCTGGACAGCGTACCAGGCATCTTGATGACGGTATCTACAGTATCGCTAGTAATAACACTGGCAATACGTACGATACAAGCGCGGTCAAGGGCGGTCAAAGGGTGTTGGAGAATGAGTATAGTACTGGGAATTGTGACGAGGCATATTCTAATACTACCATTGTGACAAGAAACAAGAGTAGCGAAACAGATAATATATATGAATAAGTTTTATAACCAATACACTGACGGCGAATTAGTAGGTATATTAAGACAAAGTGGTGATTTGTTGACCTTTGATTTCCCTCAGGGTCCAAACTGTTTGACACGCTTTTGCGCTTTAGATACATGTAGCTGTTTCGGATGTTAACCCATTTGCTCCCACGATCCCATATATGGGACGTAGGCAAACAGTGTAGACTGATCAGACGCCGCATACTGTGGCGTCTGATCAGAGTCTACACTGTTTACTGATAGGAATTTTAATATAAAACAAAACGAAATTGAAAATTTAGGCCAGACACCTTTTACATAACAAATGGACTAATCCAATATAATTATAAACATTGACGGAGCCACTGGGCGCAAATCGGTCAATGTAGACATTCTGTATCGGCGTTATTTAGTCCCAAACTGTTTGTCCAGCTAAGGTTACGCCTACATGTTGATTATCAGCAATGTCCAGTCCAGGTTTAGTATCTTACAGATCAGTCAGAGCCTTTGCAAATTGAGTAAACCCAGATCAAACGGCCACTGTATGAGACATCTGCAAACAGAGTAGACCCATACAATACGGTTCTTGTAAGAGCCGTCTGATCAGGGTCTTCTTTGTCTGCTTACGTATTAATATACAGATTTGATTCTACTGTTTCTGTCTGTTCATAAATCATTTTAAGATGTCGGCAATAAATATGCATGTTGTCATAATTTCGTCCAGAAAAAATGCATTGGAGAGAGTGCTAAATATAGTAAACTCATTGGAGAGAGTGCTAAATATAGTAAACTCATTGGAGAGAGTGCTAAATATAGTTAACTCATTGGAAAGAGTGCTAAATGTAGTTAACTCATTGGAAAGAATGCTAAATGTAGTTAACTCATTGGAGAGAGTGCTAAATATAGTAAACTCATTGGAGAGAGTGCTAAATATAGTTAACTCATTGGAGAGAGTGCTAAATATAGTTAACTCATTGGAGAGAGTGCTAAATATAGTAAACTCATTGGAGAGAGTGCTAAATATAGTAAACTCATTGGAGAGAGTGCTAAATATAGTAAACTCATTGGAGAGAGTGCTAAATATAGTAAACTCATTGGAGAGAGTGCTAAATGTAGTTAACTCATTGGAGAGAGTGCTAAATATAGTAAACTCATTGGAGAGAGTGCTAAATATAGTTAACTCATTGGAGAGAGTGCTAAATATAGTTAACTCATTGGAGAGAGTGCTAAATATAGTAAACTCATTGGAGAGTGTGCTAAATGTAATAAAATCGTTCAATGGTTTCTACTTAACCCTTTACTACACGTGTTTTCACACATTTGCAAACGGAGTAGACCCAGATCAGACAGCTCCTAAAGGAGCCGTCTGATCAGGGTATACTCTGTTTGCTAGTGGAATTTTGAAAGAAGATAATGTTTCTTGACTTTCTTAAATGGCTATAATATTCCGCCTTTCCATATTTCATTATATTTGGTCAATGAATATTCTGTATGTATTGAAATTTGGAATAAACATGGAACAGGGAAAGGGTTAACGATAAAGCCTAACAGCGGTGCAATTCACCCTTATCCCGCTCTCCGCGATCTGGCCTACTTTGCAAACAGCATAGAGCCAGCTGAGATACCGGATGAGTCGTCTCACCAAGTAGGCTAATTCAGAGCAAGAGATAAAGGTGCGTACGTAATATATCGGTTGGATTATAACAACACCATAACTTCAGTTGTGATCTTTATTTCTCAAACCTAGGGATATGAGAAGCTGTCAGCATTGTCTCCGACTTCTCAACCCAGACTCAAGCCAGTTCCCAGCCAGTCTCCAGCCAATCTCCCTTTGCTAGCATTTCAGCTCTCTCTTTATACATGATTAGTGAACCAGGAAAACCTATCCATATACATAATTGAGCTGCAAATCAATTTGCTGATAAATGAATACTTCCTTAATCAATGTTACCCCTTAACCTGCTGCCAATCTCCATATTTACAAGACAATATTACACGTACTCAGATACTAAAATATTTTTTTCTCAACCAAACCCTATGTTGTGGACACTTGTTAGAATTGTCATATCAACGCGATTCTAAAAAGTGGGCAAAGCATAGGGTTTGGTGGAGAAAGAAAGAAGTAATTCTTGAACATGTGTTTCTGGACCTCTGTTAAGATAGAAGTTGCTTGTAAACTCGGACCAGGTCGCAAAGAATGAGATGAGAGCTAAAGCGCTGATAACCAGGATACATGGCAAGTCCTACACTGTATGCAACACCCTAGGTAATCTTTAATCTGCTGAATATTTGAAACTACATGTAACTCCTCCCTTTCTGAATATTAATTAACCCTTTCCTCCATAGGCTCTTTTTAGACCCAACCTCTTTGAACGAATCTACCCAAAACGAGCATTTACTAGAGAAAAGTGAAATTTTAGAATTTTGTAGTTTGAAACCATTGTGATAAATAGAGCATTTGCTCCTGTAGGTTTCCTAAAGTGACATATACAGAAGCGTAATAAGGTGTATTTATTGAGGAAAGGGTTAAACCAAATATTGTATCAAATCATATCACTAAAGAAAATTATTTTATGCCAACCAGTGCGGATCCTTATCAAAGGGCTCCCTCTACAATGTTTGCCAATGTCAGCTCAGCTCCCACACCTTACAAGATTAATGTTTTCATTCGAAGTTGGAATAAATGCCTAATAATGCTTCTAAACGCCTTTGCTGCCATAGGGATTTCATATCTAATAGTATCGCCACTTCATGTTCAGAGTGAACTCTCCTTCAATTAAACTACAGCAATGTCAAATCAGCTGGACCCTGAGGAAATACCGAGTTTCCCGAGATACCCGGTGTCCATGCTTATACAACTTATTAGTTGAGTCTGGGTTAATTTTCAAGGCTCAAATCTGACCAATCAAAAGCTTGAGAACGAACACAGACTCGACTAAAAAGCTTTATAAGCATGGACTCTGGTGTCTCTTCTCGATGTGAACCACTTGCAAAGGTTACATGTATAACATAATCCCTTTCCTTCACATAAACGTGTTTTCACGCATTTGCAAAGAGAGTAGACCCAGAACAGATAGCTTCTATAGGAGACGTATGATTAGGGGTTGTTCTGTTTGCTATTGGAATTTAAAAGATCGGTTTCTTTACTTTCTAAAATGGCCTCAGTGTTCTACATTCCCTATCTCATTCTATATTGCCCATAGTTGTACGACAGACCCCCAGCAAAGCTATTGAAAAAGTGTCCTTATAAAGGTTGTAAGTGGACACTTTTGTACGCACGGGATTCTTGTGGTTAAAACATATCTACCTAGGATTTGAATTGGGTGAACCAAGGGGGAAACATTTTGTACTAATTGGTGAAATATTCATTTTTAATCAAAATTAAAAGTCTACAACGTACTGTCGTACACGTCTTCGGTCACGCGAACAAACTGTCCTGATAACGGTTGTAAGAAGACACTTTGGTAGTAAGACTCGTACTGTATCTATTACTTATTCAGTAGGTATTGGAATATGGAATAAATATAGAACATGGAAAGGGTTAAGCAGAAAGAACATATATACATGTAACTAGTTAATTACATATTCGACATCTGTATATATAGATTAGAAATCTCGATAAAGGAACAGCTCATTAGTCACCTCCAACATTTTACTAGTCTTAATGTTTGTAATAGATATGTGTATATGTAAATGTATTATTGTTTTGTAAAATATATATTTATTTTAATTTATTTCTACAAAATTTAAAAGCTTGTTTTTAAATTTCTTTTATTTTCACTGCGTTTCATGTTGTTTTTTATGTGTGGACGTTAATCGGTTTCTACTTTCTATATTCAGCTCTTCCTTTCTAACAGTGTAATGCAAATGTGTTTCCTATGATTTGGCAGGATTTGAGTTGAAATGGAAATGTTTTATAGCAACATAACTACTTTAAAACTGCTTTGGACAACCTTCGTGTACACATGTGTTTTTTAACATAAATATCAGACTTTTCAGACCTCAAAAAAACATTTTGCGCTCTTTTGAACTATGCAAACATTAAGACAGTTTATGCTTTAATGTTTAAGTAAAACATATTGTTTTATTTTGTTGTTAATCAAAAACACTAAATTCAATGCTTACAATATATGAATTTTTACTCTTATCCATCATCTGCATTCTGGGACAATAGTTTCTAAAAAGCACGTGTCATAACAATTGGTTTCTCTATCGATTGTTCGATTTAAAAGTAGTCAAAATTGCATCAGTTCGTAATTTGTTAACGGAGAAGCCAGTATAGGCCATCACATAACATATATAGTTTGATTACACTGTATTAGATACTGACGTACACGACATCATGAGCTGACTAGAATATTTTTCGGTAGCATAAATGAAAACAAATTCCGTAGAATATTAAGGGGAGAGCAACATACAATAGGTCATTCTGCAATGCTATAAGAGTTCTCTCCCTTACATCAAAAATGCAATCTCATTTACACCAGTGCCTTTTCGATTGAAGTAATTCTTCCCCCGCTGCCCGTGACCTGACTCTCAGTCAATACTTTCTCAAAAGTTTAACCCATTTGCTTCCAGTGGATTCTTCCATATTTATATATTGGATTAGTCCATTTTTCATCTAAGGGGTGTCTGGTCTAAATTTTCAATTTCGTTTTGTTTTATGTTGAAATTCCTATCAGCAAATAGTGTAGACTGATCAGACGCCGCATTATGCGACATCTGATAAGAGTCTACACTGTTTGCCTACGTCCCATATATGGAATCGTGGTAGCAAATGGGTTAATAGAATCAGATGTTGTCAAACTTCATTATATCAAAATGAGAGCAGACATTTTAATTGGGCAGCGGGCTAAGACTTAACTATAGTTTACAGGATCACAAACAAAATTGTGCTTTTACACACACACATTTTAATGAATTGTTTACAAAATTGCACCAAGCCCGGTAGTCCAGTTGTGTTAGTAAGGATTGTTACTCACTTGAATATACGACCGTAGCATCTAAGCATAACCCCCCTTTTAGACTAAATATAAGAAGTTGAATGGCCGGTCTGTTTGCAAACAGAGTAGACCCTGATCAGACGGCTCCAATAGGAGCCGTCTGATCAGGGTCTGTTCTGTTTGCTTATGAAGTTCTAACATACCTGACTTTACAGTTTCTACCAATACCATTATATATTATGCACATATGCCATCATGAAATTTCAGCTAATACCTATTCATGTTGTCATTATTTCTTAACTGAACATTGAACAGTGAAAAGGTTAACCCATTCCCTCACCAGCTATTTAAGATACAACCTCTTTAAATAAATGTACCGAACAAGAGCATTAACTAGAGAAAAGGAAAATTTTAGAATGTTGTAGTTTTAAACCATTGCGATAAATAGAGCATTTGCTCCTATAGGAGCAAATGCTCTATTTATCACAATGGTTTCACAAAGTGACTTTTACAGAGTCGTCAAAAGTCGTCAATATGATTGAATGGATTAACTAAAGAGTACATTCAGTATAAACTGCTGAATGTTGCTGGTGAAATATGAATGAAACACAGAGCAAACCCTGAGCAGAGGTTTCCTAGAATAGCCACGGAGTCTAAGATATTTCAGCTTTTAAAAGTGCACACTGTGATCAGAATATTCCTCTAGGATCTCTCTAATCGCGGTTTACACTGTTTGCAAATACCAAATACACTGGTTGTTTCGCCTTCAGAGGATGAACTGGAAATTACGATTTTTATTTACACAATATGTATTATTTTGTTACAATATTTGTATATATATATATATGTAATCAGAATTATAGAAAGCTTAGTTGTATATAGATCCAAACTACCCGACCCTCTTATCAGTTTTATTAATTAGAAACCCTCTAAACCGGAATTCCAGTAGATGAGATTTTAGATAGGTTAGGGCATGTGGCTGCTCAATCCAGGGTGAAAGTCATACAGAAAGCTCCTAGAGGAGCTTTTCTACATGTCTTTCATCGTGCATTAAGTTGCCACCAGTATCCAAGAACGATATTTATATAAAATAGAACGCCTGGTTTAGAGAGGATATATTTATCTACCTGTTTGAGGCAAATTCCTAACAACCTACGAGATGACCAATGCAACTTGTGCTGATTTAGATGAGACGACGAGTAAATATGGAGTCAGGTTATAGTAAAAGCCTCTAAACCGGGAGTTCAATTTTGTATAAATCTCGGTCTTGGAGACAGCTGGCAGATTAATGCAGGGTGAAAGTCATGCTGAAAACTCTAGGAGCTTTCTACATGACTTTAAACCTGCACCAACCAATCACCTGCCTTAAAGTATATTAATAAGTCTCTCCTATAATTCCGGTTTACTGTATGTGACTCGTATCAATTTTAAACCTTCGCTCGCTAGTCACGTCAATATACCTACCTGTAAATAGTGAAGACCCAGATGAGACAGCTCCTGCAGGAGCTGTCTCATCAGGGTCTGCACTATTTACAAGTTGATTGTACAACCAGTACACTCCACAGCAGTGATTGAACAGCGAAATACTTGTACACAGTAGAGATATATTTAATTATACAACAGGGCATGGGTAAAGAAGGAGAAATGTATTTAAAAATTCAGCAAGAGAAGGGTTAATCCTTTAGAAAAAAACTTTACCTGTCAGCGGCGAAGTCGTGATAACCTATGCCAACAGTATAGATCTAAATGAGACGCCGAGCAAATCGGGATTAAAACAATTTGACTCATGTCAAGTTCAACTACAGCTGAGCTTCGATTCCTCGAACTCAGATAAAAATCGAATTTCGGGAAAACTCGAAGTAGAAGTTCGGACCTTCACAATATTTACAATACATAATTGTTCTAAAATCTATCAGTACGCATGTCAAGAATCACATCCTACAATAGCGTTCAGCATTACTTTAGTTCTTTTTAAGCTGTCAACTTGAGAAATTGTTCGCATCAGAAAACGGATGGCTCAAACCTCTATTATCTCCAAGTAGAGTGTATGGTCCCTTGAAGTTCGAGATATCGAAGTTCAACTACATTTACCAGCTAGCAGCAAATTCATGATTACCTGTGTACATAGTTATGAGTTAGATAAGACGCCAAATAAATCTGGACCCAAACTGTTTGATTCTCTTGCTGTTTTATGAGGGAAAAAGAATTGTAGCTGACGACTATCTTTGCATAAAAAGCACACACCTTAGCGTGAAAGTACACACTCCTTTAACCCATTTGCTCCTAGTGGATTCTTCCATGCTTATAATTATGTTGGATAAGTCCATTTTTTATCTAAGGGGTGCCTGGTCAAAATTTTGAATTTTGTTTTGTTTTATATTGAAATTCCTATCAGCAAATAGTGTAGACTCTAATCAGACGCCGCATTATGGGACCGTGGGAGCAAATGGGTTAACATCTTTGCAAAGGCATTTGACCCTGAGCAGGCGGACCCTGTAGGAGCCGTCTGATCAGGGTCTAATGTATTTGCTTATGGAATAATAAAGATTTGATCCTACATTTTCTGCCATGACCAAACTTCCCTGTGTACACATACTTTTATACAAGTTCACCAAATTAAGGATTACGGTTGAACGTCTAACCCGTGATTTAATCCTTTATTCCATGAATATTCATGAAAGGAATAATGACACCAATGGTGAATATTAATTAGATTAATTGTTATAATAGTTCATGGGCAAGGGAATCTTTGGCCATGGCAAAACCTATACCATCATATCTATATTACAGTAAAGTCTCTCTATAACGGCCACTAATTTGTTTTATTTACCCTCTCTATAACGGCCACTAATTTGTGATATTTACCGGTATTTGGTATTTAGGGCAGGTGACCGCTTAAAGCAAGGTGAAAGTAAAACAGAACGCTCCTATAGGAGCGTTCTGTTTTACTTTCACCTTGCTTTAAGCAGCAACCTGCCTTTATCACAAAATACTTGATGTAATTTAGTGGACGCTATGGAGAGGTTTTTCTGTGTATCATACGCATACAGAGAAGAACCTAGTCAGTTTGATGTATTCCTACTCTGTTTGCAAAGGCATAGAACGGCGTATTTATGGAGTAGAGGGTTAACAAAGGTAAAGTAATTTCAGACAATAAAAAAAATATTGTCACTTTATATAACAGGTAAACAACATATTATGCAAGCTATTTCTTTAAAAGATCACAAATAACAAACGTTTCCATAGACGGTATATGTGTAGATATATTTAGCTACAAAATGTAGCCCTTCGCCTACTATATATGACAGGAGAGGTAATATGTAAGTAACCTTGCGTCTTATTAGGTCAGTATTTTCTCAAATGTTTTATTCGAATCGAAAGTAATATAGGTAAAGATATATCATATCAGAGATTGAGCAGACATTTTACTCGGGGTAAGGGTTACACTCTAGTCGAAGACAGAAAAGGACAATAAAAGCCAACAACAGCAAAACAACAAACTTAGTGCTATTCCGAAAATAATGTCTGGCAACTGTTGACGGTAACGGTAATTCACGCCAATCTGAAATAGCAGACTTGACTCCGTGCATATAGTGCACACATATCAATCACGTGGAACGGAAAAGCATTTTCTTCTTAACCAAGGTCCTCGATAAGATAAATAAATTAAAACATTTTCAAGAAATAACTTCCGTATTTTTACACCCTACCCTATGTTGTGATTACTTCTAAGAATCGTCTCGAAGATGTTTGGTGGATAGATGCCAATGCATGACGATTGTAGTATTCGAATACGCTACTTTATCTGATTATCCTGGTGTAAAAATGATGTCTGACGAAATTGCAAGCGGTCGCGTGTTAACCCTTCTCTTGCTGAATTTTAAAATACATTTCTCCTTCTTTACACATGCCCTGTTGTATAATTACATATATCGTCACTGTACACGTATTTCGCTGTGCAATCACTGTTGTGGAGTGCACTGTTTGTACAATCGACTTGTAAGTAGTGCAGACCATGATGAAACAGCTCCTGCAGGAGCTGTCTCATCTGGGTCTTCACTATTTACAGGTAGGTATATTGACGTGAATAGCAAGCGAAGGGTTTAGAGTTTAAGACTTAATCACCGATTAAATGCATGCATGTACAGTATACTAACAGCATAAACCGATTAAGCATAATATATGCATTTTCGGGATACAAGATTTGTATTTGTATTCAACCCTGTTGAATATTCATGTAAGAAATAATTATATAATGAATATTTATTAGCTGAAGTCTTATAATGGCAAATATGCATAAGACATTTTAGTACAGTAAAAACCTTCTAATGCGGCCATCAAAAAGGGGCACATTTCTGGGTGGTAGAGGCAGGTGGTAGCTTAATGCAGGATAAAAGTTATGCAGAAAGCTCATATAGGGGCTTTCTGCATCAAGCAACCACCTGCTTATACAGTCATCTATGGTTATTTTTAAGTGGTCGCATTAGAGGGGATCTACTGTATTGGTAGAGGGGTTCTATTGTATTGGTAGAAACTGTAAAATTTATTATTATTTCATAAGCACACATAGAAGGGCCTGATCGGGGGCTCCTATAGGTGCCTCTAATCTTGGCCTGCCCTGTTTGCAAAGTCGTTAAAAGGCGTATTTATGGAGTACATGATAAAAAACAAGTGGCAGCTTAATTTACTCCATGAATATTCATTCAAGAAATAATAACATAATGGATATTAATTAGTTTTTTTTTTATTTATAATGACACATGGTTCCAGAACTCTTGGCAATGGTAGAACACGTAAAATCTTATCCATATTGTTTCATAAGCAAACAGAGTAGCCCCAAATCAGACGGCTCCTCTAGGAGCCGTCTGATCTGGGTTTACTATGTTTGCAAAGGTGCAGAAAGGCGTATCTTTGGCGGAAAAGGGTTAATTCATGGTGAAATCCATGCACAATTCCTGCCCTCAGCCTAAGAACATTCTCAAATGGTCTGCAATAAATAGATTAGCGAAGTGTTACAGGAGACATCCATCTTGTAAGACTTTAATGCAAAACAACCTGACAATTGCGTGTAAACCTGTTCCTGCTGACTAGTTTGACATATTTGTGCTGTCATAAAATAAAGTTTGAAAATCAGACCAGGGAGGTGAGAAGAAATAAAAAAAATGAAAATCATATCAAACAAAAAAGCTTAAAGGCTCGCAGCGAAAATAATCCAATGCAAATAAACCAAGGATTATAAATCCTTCCTGTGTCTGCATGCAACTGATTTGTGAAACAGCAAACGTCGCGCTATTGTCATGGGACATGCGTATTGTTCAAGTATGCCGGTATTTGTTATTTATACCGACCAGGACAGTGCGAAAAGATTCATTTGTTGTTGCTTTTGTGAATTGTGCGTTCATGAAAGAGCAAAGAATGCAGATAGCTTTGTTCTGATTCAAAATCAATGAAAAGATGATTGGTTTTTGGTTTATTCTTTCATATTTTGCACATGACGTGTCACATAATTATATAGAAGATGAACATCCAATGGTATAAACAACAGATGTCAACACATTTTTTGGCTTCAAACAAATTTCATCTGCTACGATTATCATCTGCTTCAGGTTTCAAAATGTCGCCTGCTTCTATTTATTTACAAATAGAGACAATAGAGCCTGTCTTATCCATTTACCTCATAGGCTATTTTTAGATACACCTCTTTGAATTAATCTACCGAAAAGGAACATTAATTAGAGAAAAGGAAATACTTTAGAATTTTGTAGTTTGAAACCATTGTGATAAATAGAGCATTTGCTCCTATAGGTAATTTTTCACAATGGTTTCAATAGGTATTTTTACAGAGGCGTAGACAGGCGTATTTATGGAGGAAAGGGTTAAGGGGCAATTCATTTATTAAACACATCAGTATAAATACGCCTTTCTACGCCTCTGTAAAAATGGCCTATTGAAACCATTGTGATAAATAGAGCATTTGTTCCTATAAGAGCAAATGCTCTATTTATTACAATGGTTTCAAACTACAAAATTCTAAAAGTTTCCTTTTCTCTAGTTAAAGCTCATTTTCTGTAGATTTATTCAAAGTGGTTGGGTCTAAACTAGCTAAGAGGTAATGGGTTAAAAGCAAGTGGTCGTTTAATGCAGGGTAAAGGTAATGCAGAAAGCTCCTATGGGGGGGGGGGGGGGTGCTGCATCACCTTTGATCTGCATTGACGTGCTCAAACTCTAAGATAGAGTATTTTGTCATACATGTTACATGTGTTCTTCCGGGTTGTTCAAACGTTTAACATAACTACGGAACAAGTGTCAAACAGCATGGACTATGATGAGACACAGAGCTATTTGGCGTCTCATTTGGATGTAATTTTTTAGCACGTACCGTTCATGTCACAGTTTGCAGACGAAGCATACTCTGATCAAGAAACTCCTATATAGCTGTCTGATCTGGGTCTACTCTGTTTGCAAAAAGATGAAAGGGGGTTGTCAGGTAAAGAGTTAAAATTCAAGGACCTTTTTTGGTGAAATATGTTGAATCGTTGGAATTAACTCTTTTCTTCATATAAAAGCATTTTCACGTATTTGCAAACAGAGTAGACCCAGATCAGACGGTTCCTACAGGAGCTGTATATTGTAATTTGTTCCAATAAAGTATGATAAATCCATAAACAACACAATCACACAAATGGGACCCAGGTAAACAATGTATACCCAGATCAGAGAGTTTATGGTGGAACCCACTTTTATGATCTGCTCTGTTTGCTATAAAAATAATCCAAAAGGTTTTCAAAACTTTTCATCGGCATATATTTCTCTTTCAGGAACCCTTAACATGAAAAATGGATCCACGTGGATGAATTTTCCGTATACGATATGGGAATTGATAGATTAATTAACTGAATATTAACTAATTGTACTAGAATACAGGAAGTTAGACCCATGTGATTCAGTCTTTAATGTTTAAATATCACACTGACAAAGGTTGGACTCTTTGGGCTGTACTTTCCAGCAATTTACGTGCTTGATGACATGAACACTCTTGTAATGCATACGTGATTTTCACGTCTATTGTATCAACCTATACGCCGCTTTTCGCGACCTGATCAGCATTTGTGAACAAATTGGATCTAGATGAGACGAGGAGAAACTCGGAAAAAACTGTTTGACACTCGGTCAATAGTTTTTCACAGGCTTAGTCTAACCGGAAGTAGTCTAAATTGCACCAGATCCAAATTTTAACAGATATTAAATTTTGAGAGCAAGATGAAGGTTAAGCGTGGAAATATAACGTTCAACTATAACCAGCACTTTTATGCCTTATCATATTTGTACTTTAATTCAGTTTCAGTATCTGGATATGCTCAGATACATGTACTTTGCAAATGGCCCTAAATAGTAAGGATTGTCAATTACAAACTGGAAACAATACAATTCCAAACGCAATGCAAGGTCACTATGCTACACAGATGACAAGGATAGTGTATATTTCACGACGTAGCACATACAACGGCCACCTCCCGGAAGCGAAGGATGTTGCGCAAAGATTATGAGAAGTGTTTCCGGAAGATACTTATGTCACGAGCCGTTTAATATGTTTGAGTCATTAGACACCGATGATAATACGCCCTAGCACGAACTTACACCGGTCTGCAAGACTTCTTTTATCTGGGAGTGTGGCCACCTTCACATGAGTTTGCCCTTTGCGCGTACTGTATTCAATAGAGTGACTTGTACTTTTCGATAAGCTTGCCCTTTGCATCTACTGTATTCAGTAGAGTGGTTTGTACTTTTCGATAAAAGTCTCTTCCATTATTAACTCTTTACTCCATGAATATTAAGTACATCATTAATATTAATTAGATTAATTGTTATGACAGGACATGGACACAGGAATGTTTCGTCATTGAAGAAACTGTACACTCATACATAGAAGATTTTAAATGAGTGCTCATTACAATTTGTTTTATGAAACGAGTTTACTATAATAATATGACACGAGCTTTATTCATTATAGTAAACGAGTTTCATAAAAATAGTTTGAAATTAACACGAATGTAAGATTCTTTTTATCACATAAGCCTTAAAATGCCATAGAAAATGAAACGGACAATAGCTAACCATTGTTTCGCCATTGCTTACAAACAACGTAGTAATACAACGGACGACGCACATGGAGCTCTAAGATTGTCTAACGATTGCTAATTTGCTTAAAAATGCAGAAGTGCATTTTTGCAATTTACGGCACTTTGTTACGGCACTCCCACAAGGCAGATTATGTGATAAATGTAATTATATCATAAGCAAACAGAGCAGACCCTTTTCAGACGTCTCCTATAGGAGTCGACTGATATGGGTCTACTCTGTTTGCAAATGCGTAGAAAGACGTGTTTATGGAGTAAAGGTCTAATCATTTATATCATCAAGAAACATATGCGAAATTATAAATGTATGAAGATTAATTATCTGACGTTTATAATGACATGTGAGCTAGAGAAGTCTGTCCATGTCAGAAACTGTGGAATCTATATTATTGCATGATCAGAGGTTCTTGTAGAAGCCGACTGAACTGGGTTTGCTCTGTTTTAAAATGCATTAAAAGGCGTATATATGGAGTAAATTATTCACGCACGAGAGATAGATGTACTTAACCCTTGTGCTAAGCACAGCACGACCTGATTCCATTTGGCAAACAGCTTGGATTGGATCCAAATCAGACGCCGAATAATTCGACGTCTCATTAGGATCCAAGCTGTTCGACTTTCGGTCATCAGTTTCAAAAACGCGTGTTCGAATTTGAAGTAGGTAATATAGTAAAACCCCGCTAATGCGACCACCTAAAAGAGGTATAATTCTGGGTGCTAGATGCAGGTGGTAGCTTAATGCAGGATAAAAGTAATGCAGAAAGCTCCTCTAGGAGCTTTCTGCATTACTTTTGTCCTGCATTAAGCAACCACCTGCTTATTAAGATGCTCATGTCTATTCAATTAGTGGTCGCATTAGAGGGGTTTACTGTACATGTAATTGCAACAGATCAGAGGTTTGCCAGACATTTTCAGTACGATAAAGTTCTACTAATACTTTGAAAGCAACCGAGCCTTAAAGGTCACTGTTTGCTGGAATATAAACGATATAAATGTAATATTCAAAATATACAATCAATAATATTATATAAGAAGTCTGCAACAAGATATTAAAGTGTTCTTATATATTGCCTTTAAGTCTTGCTATGCGGGACAGGAGTCACTAATGTCCTTTGCAAACAGTGTAGACCCTGATGACTCTCATCAGGGTCTGCACTGTTTGTCATGTTACATTTTTCTTTAGAAATCTCCCTACATATTCACCATAAGCTTAGCCGGTCAGAATTTGGAATTTGGAATAGCCATTTGAAAGGTCAGCGTTGTAAGGGTTAAGATGATAGACTATACCTGCAACGCAATTTAGAAATGCCTAAAATTACCCATTTGTTTATATACCAAAACAATGTACAGTATGTCGCAAGAAACCCAATTGAAGAAGAAGACGATTGATATCGAAGGCCCCGATATTATTCGCCGATATATTTAAGAAATAATAAATTCATACCGGTGTTACGGGTAGTCTTTGAGATGCGTAGTAATTAAATCACGAGGTCTATCGGCCTCATGATTTAATTACTACGCATCTCAAAGACTACCCGTGTTCGATTGCACGATAAAACACTGGTATAAATTTATTATTTCGATTCTAACACTTCAATTTAACTATAATTTGCACTGCCACAATGGCACTACGTTTCTTACAACAATATAAAAATGATAAATTACGAAAACAGTTGACATGCATTTTGTAGCATAGTTTTTGTTTTTTACGTAAGTTAAAATTGACATTATTCATAAGAGTAATTGAACATACATGTAACTAACACCATATTTTATGAATTTATTTTAACCCTTCGCTTGCTGTTCACGTCAATATACTTGCCTGTAAATAGTGAAGACCCAGATGAGACAGCTCCTGCAGGAGCTGTCTCATCAGGGTCTGCACTATTTACAAGTTGATTGTGCAACCAGTGCACTCCACAGTAGTGATTGCACGGCGATATGCTTGTACACAGTGAAGATATATGTAGTTATACAACAGGGCATGGGTAAAGAAGGAGAAATGTATTTTAAAATTCAGCAAGAGAAGGTTTTTAAATGTGCGTTTGCTGTATTGACTCACAAAAAGTACTCGTTTGTGTCTATAGGCCTTTTTAACGAATGGAATTGACACTTTAGGTTAACCCTTTGCCTGATAGAAACGCCTTTTCACGCCTTGCAAATAGAGTTGACACAGATTCTGTAAGAGCCGTTTGAGTAGGGTATGTGCTGTATGCGTATGGAATAAGATATAATAATTATAGATATACCATGGCCAAGATATTCTGTATTGAAATACCACTCTAGAAATGCAAGTAATTGATATACATGTACATAACATTTCTTACATGGATATCCATCGGATAAAAGGTTGATATCTGTAAACAATGTAGAGAAATTTACTCCTTATGTGATGTTTTAATATACTAAGTGGCTGCTATAAATAGTAACATTACGTCTAAAATTAGAAACAGAACTAGGACAATAAATCAACTACTTGACATGTTTACAAACGTCTTGTGTAGTGCCATGATTGAGAGCTAAAGGTTTACATGCGTCAACCTAAGTGGTGTAAAACAATCAGCTGACAGCTTTGGTGTCAGCTAACCCTTTCCCTGTTCTATGTTTATTTCAAATATCAATACCTACTGAATAAACACGTTATAAATAAATGAAATACAAGTATTGATTTTTACGAACATTTTAGCTATTTAAGAAAGTAAAGAAACAGGTCTATCAAATCCCACTGGTAAACAGAGCAGACTCTGAACAGACGGCTCCTCTAGACGGCTGTTTATCTGAAGGAAATGGTTAACACTTATCCCGCGGGGGGGGGGGGGGGTTCTAATTTTGTAAGGCCGGACATTCTGATATTGACGCTTATTCAGTTGATTTATTTATTTTCCAGGGACACCCGGTTCCGACGTTAGAAACATTCTGAGTCTGTATCCGAGTTAATTTTCAAATATCTAACTTTCTAACCAATCAAATGCTTGGGAGTGATCTTAGACTCAAGCAAAGACGTTTATTACCTAGAGACCCGTAGCCTACATGTGGATAAAAGCGTAGCTCCAGATCATTCATGGTATTAACCCTTTCGCTGCCAAACTCTGTCGTCTGCTAACTTTGTCGTCTGCTACAAATTTCATTCTGTTGATTTTCTTCATTTTTGTTTCAAAAACATAGTAACAGCAACAAACAGTTTGGATCCTGATGAGACGCCGAGTTACTCGGCGTCTCATCTGGATCCAAACTGTTTACATAGGTAATCACAGATCCGGCATTGGCAGCGAAAGGGTTAAAACCATTTTTAACCTATGACCTCACGAATATTCATGCCAACTAATGACATCATGCATATTACTTGACTGAATGTTTCATAATAATATACGCGCCCAGGAATATTTGGCCTCGACGGAAACTTTATAACTCCCCGGTCGGACGGGAACTGTCTGATTGGTCTCTTGGATTGTTCTCTTTGTAAAGTCGTCAAAAGGCATCTCTTCCACTTTAACCCTTTCCTTCGTATAAATGTGTTTTCACGAGTTTGTTAATGGCATTTGAAAGATCTGTTTCTTTACTTTCTAAAGTAAGCTACAATGTTCAACCTTCCATATTTCGTTGTAACTATTTTTTCAATGAATATTCAGTAGGTACCGAAATTCGAAATAAACATAGAACAGGGAAAGTGTTAAAGGGTCAACAGATGCATATTTCACAAAGAAAAGCTCATGGCAAGACGGGTGTTTTCTTGGATATTTCTGTACATAGCTGGTAGGTAATTCGTATAAATTATGCAATAGTACTTCAAATCAGAGTTCAACCATTAATGCCGCCCCACACTTAACCTTTAGCCAGCTGTAAAGCTAACATGTACGCTCAAATTTGGTTAATCAAAGCTAATCAGTTCGGAATGATTGGTTACATATTAATAAAAACCCTTCCCCTGTTCTAAGTTAGTTCTAAAGTTTAATGCCTACTGCATATTCATGGACAAAATAGTTATAATGAAATGTGGAAGGTAGAACATTGTAACCATTTTAGAAACTAAAGAAACA
Organism: Azorinus chamasolen; assembly: GCA_963576725.1. Taxonomy (NCBI): domain Eukaryota; kingdom Metazoa; phylum Mollusca; class Bivalvia; order Cardiida; family Solecurtidae; genus Azorinus; species Azorinus chamasolen. The sequence goes on along the minus strand of OY755238.1, from coordinate 30,521,170 downwards.
TATTTATCAAATTCCATTAGCAAACACAGCAGACCCTGATCGGACGGCTCCTAGAGGACAATGTGTTTATATGAAGGAAAACGGTTAGAACGGTGTCTAATAATGGGTACATGTATGTAAGGCAAGTGGTACATGTAGCTTAATGCAGCCCATATAGCTTTCTGCTTTACTTTTCCCCTGCATTAAGCAACCACCTTTTTGATTTAAAAAACAATCCTTTGTTCAGCTGTAATTGACTGATTGATGGGGGTTTTTCGAGTTAGTGTAAAATATATGTATGATATACAGTAAAATATCTCTATAACGGCCACTAAATTGTGTTAATTAGTTGGTATTTAGGGCAGGTGGCTGCTTAAATCAAGGTGAAAGTAAAACAGAACGCTCCTATAGGAGCGTTCTGTTTTACTTTTACCTTGCTTTAAGCAGCCACATGCCTTTAAAACAAAATACTTGATGTAATTTAGTGGCCGTTATAGAGAGGTGTTACTGTACATAAGTCTCATTGAAATTCATACTAAGAATCGTCACTTTAATATCAACCAGAAAGACTGCGTATATCATAAAAGTAATATAGTTAATGAGTTAACTTATAGTTAAAATGCAGATCACAGAAAGGTCAATTCATCTGATACCTTCAACAATATTCCAACCCATTATCCCCTGGGTCATTGGTGTCCGAAACTATTTCTGATCTATGTTCTTCTACTAATAGGGGTCCGGGTTCGATCCCCACTGGACCTAGTCCGTCAGATTAAACGTTATAAACCGGGGCCAGGTGTACCAGTGCTTGTCACTTGGTATCTGAAAGAACCAGAGAAATTCGTTCGCTTATAAAAGAAGGCAACATGTCCAGGTTTCTCTGTATCTGTTCCTCATTCTCTGGTTCGTTCAATTAGCACGTACACGGACTTTAATCAACACAACCAACCAACCACCTATTAGAAAATGGCATTGAGAAATAGAAACACTATAGTTTTTTGTAAAAGTCACCTTTTGAAACCACTGTGATAAATAGAGCATTTGTTCCATATGAGCAAATGCTCTATGTGTTACAATGGTTTCAAAAGTACTTATAGTTGAGCTTCGATATCTCGAACTCGGATAACTCGAACTTCGGGATAACTCGAGTTTAAAGTTCAGTCCTTCCAAAATTTACAATACAGAATTGCTATAAAATGTATTACTACGCATATCTAGAAACACATGTGACACATTAATGTAAATCTAAAGTAATGCTGGAAGCTCCTACTTGAGCTTTCATCATTACTTTTGACCTGCGTTAAGCAGTGAACTTAAGGAAGTGTCCAGATTAGAATCGGATAACTGGAACTTCTGTAATTTCGACTAATGTGTATGGTCCCTTGAAGTTCGAGATTTCGAAGTTCAACTGTAATTCTAAAATTCTCATTTTCTCTAGTAAATGCTCCTTATCGGTAGATGTATTCAAAAAGGGGTTGTCTAAAAATAACAAATGAGAGAGTGGTTAAAAGACGAGCGATACATCTAACAGGAAGACTTATGCAGCACCTCTTGTTAACCCTTTCGGCGCCAAATTTCTAATTGTCGTCTGCAATCCAATTTTTGTTAAATCATTCGGTACAATAAGGAAATGATATAAATAAATGCAAATTTCAAAGGTACAAAGCACATGTATAGAAATAGAGATTGAGACAAAAAGTGAAGTCCCTGATCAGACGCCGCCTCTGTCACTGCACTATTTGTTGTGGCGCATTTATACGAATTGGCGGCGAAAAGGTTAATTACTCTAATCCTTTTCCCGCTATCCGCGACCTGTCTCGCACTTGCAAACAGCTTGGATCCAGATGAGACGCCGAGTATTTCGGCGTCTCATAGGGATCGAAGCGGTTTGACACTCGGTCAAAAGTTTCTCCAAAGCTTCATAGAACCTGAAGAAAAAATACAACAGATCCAAATTTGAACAGACATTATTTTTTCTACACTCGAAAGGGTTATGGTACTGATAATAGTAATTACGACAAGGTTCTTTTACGTAAGTCTTGAAATTAACATTTTAATCTTTAGCCTTTCCCGGTGGATGATTGATTACCTATGCAAACTGTTTGGATCCAGATGAGGCACCGAGTAACTCGGCGTCTCGTCAGGATCCAAACTCTTTCGTCACATCAGGATCCAAAGTGTTTGACACACTGATTGCATTCTTGTAGACACACTGATTATAGTTTGAAATTTGAAAATGTAGTGGGTGAAAAATTGTGTAAAAATAATTTACACTGCAGGCTAAAGGTTTACTGCTGTATATTTAATGTAGAATGGTAAATCAATATTTAACCCTTACTGTGCGGGACATGAGTCACTAATGTCCTTTGCAAACAGTGTAGACCCACATGAGAGGGCTCCTAGAGGAGTCCTCTCATCAGGGTCTGCACTGTTTGTCATGCTACATTTTTCATTATGTACATGTATGATGCAATATTGAAGGTGAAACATTGTAGCCATTTTAGAAACTGTAGAAACAAGCTATCAGATTGCATTAGCAAACAGAGCAGACCCTGATCAGACGACTCCTCTAGAAACCATTTGATCTGGATCTACTATGTTTGCAAATGTGTGAAAAAGCGTTATATGAAGGAAATGTTAAACCCTTTACTCCTTAAATACGCCTTCCTACAGCTTTGCAAACAGAGTAGACCCAGATCATTCTTACAATTTAATTAATATCCATGATGTCATTATTTCTTATATGAATATTCATGGAGTTTAGGATGAAACACAATGGCGATTTTTTTCTTCAAAAGCTTGGACGAAATTAAGTACGTAAACATACAGTAATTTCGGGGTTCGGCAGATAAATGTAAAAGATTATTACACAGCGGATATTTTGAGAATAAAGTACTAAATAATGAATCTCAATGTCTGTACGGGGCTACTTGAAAACATATATTAGTACAGTCAAGCAATTACACTAACTCAACCCTTTCGCTGCCAAATAGTAACGTCTGCAACATTTTGTCGTCTGCTTTAATTTTCAATTTTGATTTTTTTCTTCCATTTTGATTAAAAAATCCCAGGGTCGTAATTGGACGCTTTGTCACTTGGTTTGTCAACTGGGTCGTAGCAGGTATTAACATATTTACTACTGGCAGTAAAAGAGTTTCGCCATTAGCAGTAAGAGAAGTTACCTGATTGTTCATTAGCTGACCATGTCTGGTGGTTTCTGAAAAAAAGAGAGTTCCTACTGTCTGCATAGGAATTAAACTCATTTCCTTATAACCTATTTTTAGACCCAACCTTTTTTGCATAAATCTAGCGAAAAGGAGCATTTACTAGAGAAAAGAAAAAAAAGTAAAATTGTGTAATATTGAACTCATTGTGATCCTATGGAGCAAATGCTCTATGTATCACAATGGTGTCAAAAGGTGACTTTTACAGAGGCGTCAAAAGGCGTCAATGTGAGGGAATGTGTTAACCCTTCGCTTGCTATTCACGTCAATATACCTACCTGTAAATAGTGAAGACCCAGATGAGACAGCTCCTGCAGGAGCTGTCTCATCAGGGTCGGCACTATTTACAAATTGATTGTGCAACCAGTGCACTCAACAGCAGTGATTGCACAGCGAAATACGTTTACACAGTGAAGATATATGTAATTATACAACAGGGCATGGGTAAAGAAGGAGAAATGTATTTTAAATTTCAGCAAGCGAGGGGTTAAATAGTGTGTAGTTTTATCCTTTCACTGTTGAATATGGCATTGTGAATATTAAATCAGTTAATTCTAATAATTGCATATGTACACATGAATTGTTGGTATTGTTAGAAACTGTAGAGTCAGAACTAGCAATACCTGACTTATCTTATCTGTCTTATCTGGGTTTTCCTTGTTTGAAATCTATGAGTAAAAATGCATTTATAAAGATGAAGGAAAGGGTTAATCGGGACTCACACCATATGACACACTGATGAAGAATTAGACCCATTAAACTGCGACAACCGTGTATTTAAGGCATTTGCAAACAGTGTAGACCCAAATAAACGGACTCCCGAGAGAATCCTTTGACCAGGATATGCACTTATTGTCATTAATATATTCTGTGATACATTTTGATACAAGAAGTGATATGCAAGACATAAAGAAGGACTAAGAAGACTTAAGCCTTTCCATCATGAATATCCATCCCTCATGAATACCAATCCCTCATGAATATTCGTGTAAGAAATAATGTCAAAATATAATTATCAATAAGCATTTCGTCGCTGTGCTGACAAAACCTCGTAAAATGAAAATCATTACTTTTCAGGAGAAGCAAAAAACTGATTTTTTTGGTAAATTCGTCTTTATGTGACAAATAAGGTCTATACATGTATTCTTGTACAATATTAAAACACAAATTAATTGATAATACTTTATTTATTCTATCATTCATAAAACTTTATTTTTCCTATCATTTGGTACATGTATGACGATTTTTTAAATGTATGGAATAGTTGTACCAAGTTTTGTTCAACTTATGTATATACTAGGTCTTACCATTTATACGATATTTCGTCGTTTATCTTTTATTCGGCGATCATGATATACGACAATTTACATTCCACTTTAGTCTAAGCTTTGTACCTTGACACACCAAGAAAGGGACAGACCTATGCTCTATGTACCACAATACATGCACTGACCTAATCTGCATTTGTTTTGATATGTTTAATGGCATTGCTCCGCATGCTTGAAGAGTAAAATTTATACGAGGTTTTGATATTGAAAATTTCAGACCAATAAATATACGAGGTTTAATCACGGGCGAGTTTTGACACTTTTCATTGGCCGATTGCGCTGAGATTTTGACAGGATGTGGGCATTGTACATTTAAATCAGAAATCGTGAAGAAACGATTTTCGGCCAAAATGGATATACGAGGTTTTGTCAGCACAGCGACGATTTTGCTTATATGCAGTAAACTCTCTAAACTGGACGTATATTTTAGTATAATATCGGCCTTAGAGACAACTGGCAGCTTAATATAGGGTGAAAGTCATGCCGAAAGCCCCTAGACGAGCTATGCATTAAGCAGCCACCTACCTAAAAGTATTAAATTCTTCTCTACTAGAATTCCGGTTTAGAGGGTTTTTTACTGTATATACATGTATTAATAAGCATCTTGTTTATAATGGTATCTTTAAAAAGGATTTCTTCATTATGACAGAAGCTTTGTTTCACATCGTTTATCATTTTTTTAAGCAAAGAGAGTATTCAATGGTTAGACGGCTCCACATCAGTTGTCTGTCTGATCTAGGTATACAAAAAGCGCTAAAGCGTGTTTATAGAGTAAAAAGGACACACGATGAGACTTAACTCATTCCGTCCTATAATTTTTTTATACCCAAACTCTTTGAATAAATCTACCGAAAAGGAGCATTAACTATAGAAAAGGAGAATTTTAGAATTGTGTCGTTGTGAAACCATTGAGATAAATAGAGCATTTGCTCCTATAGAGCAAATGCTCTATTTATCACAATAGTATCAAAATGTGACTTTTACAGATGCGCAAAAATGCGTCAATAGGGGGGGGATGTGTTAAGCTATTCGAATTCCAGAGCACATCGGTGAAAACATATGAGGGGGAAAAGTTAAGTAAGAACACTTAAGTTGACGCGATAGCTTAAGGCAATAAATCACCCTGAAATCAATCTAATAAAACAAAATAGGCTATTGAACGGAGCGATTTTGTGGATTTATTATTTTACAACATGTCCGTATATTTGCAAACAGAGTAGACCGAGATCAGACCTGTTAGTACTGCCTGATCTGGGTCTGTTTCGTTTTCTAATAAACGGAATGTATGTTTCATAGATTCGATTCTACAAGTTCTGCCATGGCCCAAAATCCTTTGTTCATAAACTATTATAATAAACTGAGACTAGTTGTCTTATTGACAAAACTTTTGCTTAGGTAAATATTATTGTTATTTTGTTATTATTATTAGTAGTAGTAGTAATAGTAGTAGTAGCAGTAGTAGTAGCAGTGATAGTAGTAGAAGCAGTAGTAGTAGTAGTGTAATAGTAGTAGTAGTAGCAGTAGCAGTAGTAGTAGTATTGGTAGTAGAAGAAGTAGTAGGAGTAGTAGTAGTAGTAGGAGTAGTAGTAGTAGTAGTAGTAGTAGTAGTAGTAGTAGTAGTAGTAGTAGTAGTATCAACAGTATCATCATCATCATCATCATCATCATTATAATCATTTTTATCATTATTATTACTACATACATTATTAATTTTCGTGTGCATTGAGTGTCTAATATGGTGGTGTATGGTGGTCTAGTGGTAACGCGCTTGACTGCCGGTCCGGAGGTCCGGGGTTCAAATCTCATGAAAATTATCAATTTGAACTTCTATCGATAAATGTCCCTATGATAAAATATAAATGTTTTTCGTCGAAACTGTTGAACAATAAACTATCTTCCGCATACGTCAGGCAGTTACGAAACTAAAACACAAACTGAAAATACATTGACGAAAAACATCGGGGTATTCGATATTAAATACATAGATATTTGGTCTTCTTTGGCGTTTATTCGAATGACTTTTTTGTAGAACCCCTCTAATGCGACTACTTAATAAATAAACATGACTGTCTTCATACGCAGCTGGTAGCTTAATGCAGGACGAACGTTATGCAGAAATCTCCTAGAGGAGCTTTCTGCATAACCTTTGTCCTGCATTAAGCTACCACCTGCCCCTGGCACCCATAATTACGCCCATTTTTGGTGGTCGCATTAGCGGGGTTTTACTGTACTTCTATAACGGTTTATGTAATTTTAGGTAGTTTATAACGCGTTGCAGGGTACAGACTATCACACTAACCCTTTCCCTCATATTGACGCCTATACTTGTAAACACCTCTGTAAAAGTCACTTTTTGAAACCATTGTGACAAATAGAGCATTTGCTCCACAGGAGCAAATGCTCGATTTATCACATTGGTTGCAACACTGTTTATCACAGCGGTTTCAAAACTACACAATTCTAAAAGTTTCACGTTTTCTAGTAAATGCTCCCTTTCAGTAGATTTATTCAAGAGCTTCGGTAAAGTAATAGCCTATGCGGGAATTGGTTTGGATAAAAAAAAACTATCAGGTAATGGGTTAGCTTGCATACCATACAAGGTCAGCTCGTACAAAGTCAGTTTGAATTTGAATGTATCACTTTTCTCAGAGAATATATCTCAAATATACATTGCATAGCCACTAAACTGCAATGAATATGCATATTTCAGGGGCAAAGCGTATTGGAAATCGATGCGGTGTTTTTGCGACATTAAACATTTTTACAAGATTTTATCACCTGAGTAAAATTCATGGACAAAACCATTAAAAACCATGGAATGGGATTTAGTTCACCATGGTGGAAACTGTAAAATCAGATCTATAAATTTCTATATGCAAACAGAACAGACCCCGATCAGACATATACTTTAGAGGCTGTCTGAGCTGGGTCAACTCTGTTACAAAATGCAAGAAAATACATATTTGTGAAGAAAAGGGTTAATAAGAAGTGGAGTTTAATTATTCGTCTAGTAGGGATAGAGGTGCATACCTGAACTATAGTAATGCAAAAGCTTCAGTGAAAATTTATGGTATAATCCCTTCATTTCAACTCTGCCTTCGTTCAACAACATAAATAATCATTACATAACAGTTGCGGGACGTTTTGGTGACGGCTGTCACCTACGCAGTGAACTTTCTTAACCCTTCTCTTGCTGAATTTTAAAATACATTTCTCCTTCTTTACCCATGCCCTGTTGTATAATTACATATATCTTCACTGCGTACTAGTATTTCGCTGTGCAATCACTGCTGTGGAGTGCACTGGTTGCACGATCAACTTGTAAATAGTGCAGACCCTGATGAGGCAGCTCCTGCAGGAGCTGTCTCATCTGGGTTTTCACTATTTACAGGTAGGTAGATTGACGTGAATAGCAAGCGAAGGGTTAAGTTCAGTGAGTATTATCCCCTTTCTGCTTTAAAAATTCTGATTGGATATAATATTATCTTCTTAATTCCGATTCATTTGAATTTTCGAGACGCCATTGCCCGAGAGTCAAACAGCTTAGATCCAGATGAGACTCGGAGTAACTCAGCGTCTCATCTGGATCTTCGTTGTTTGCAAGTACAAATCAGTTCGTGCTTGGCGGAATAAAGGGTATGTCCTTTCAGATCCTCCATAGTTGCATGGGTTCGAAGATTAGACATGCAGAGCCAAGAAGCACTTGAATGTTTTGTGATTGCAAGGATAGTAAATTAACAAATGTTGAAATGCTAATTTATCATGCCTTTCGAAACCGCTTCTTGCCTTTTAACCCTTTCACTGCCAATGCCGGATCTGTGATTACCTATGCAAACAGTTTGGATCCAGATGAGACGCCGAGTAACTCGGCGTCTCATCAGGATCCAAACTGTTTGTTACTGTTATTATGTTTTTGAAACAAAAATGAAGAATATCAAAAAATGAAATTTTGTAGCAGACGGCAAAGTTAGCAGACGACAGAGTTGGGCAGCGAAAGGGTTAAAACCATAAGGATTTAACCCCCAATCTGCTGAATAAATAAACCTGTCTCCTCCTTTTCTGAAGATAAATCTAGCCAAAAGGTGTATCAAATTCATCGCTGAAGAAAACGATTGCAGTAAAAGCTCTCTATAACGGCCATTAAATTACATTAAGTATTTTGTGTTTAAGGCATGTGGCTGCTTACAGTAAGGTGAAAGTAAAACAGAACGCTCCTATAGGAGCGTTTTGTTTTACTTTCACCTTGCTTTAAGCAGTCACCTGCCTTAAATACCAACTAATTAACACAATTTATTGGCCGTTATAGAGAGGTTTTACTGTATTATGACAAACAGGGTAGACACTGATTAACGGGTCCAATAGCCATTCTCAGTCTACACTGTTAAGAAAGGTCCTATACACGCTGTTCCTTTAGCATATTAAAGGATAAAGACATTACTGTGAAAATACTATTATATTTGTTGTTTTCCACATTTGAGACAGTTTTACTTTAGGGTTCATCAACACAGCGTTTGACACTGAACATTACATTGTGTACATCCAATAGTGTTGATTGGGTACGGGTTAAACATATAGCTTCAGTTTATTGCTATATACAATGGACTCTTGATATCTCGAACTTTAAGAGGCCATACACACTAGTTAATACACATACTTCGATATAGCGGGAGTTCGAGTCAGTCTGTTTCTTACTTGAAAACTTTCTCATTTTGATGCAGGTCGCAGGTAGTGCTGAAAGCTCCTGTAGGAGTCTTCAGCGTTATTTGCGACCTGCATTAAGCTGTCGCGTGTGTTTATAGATGTGTACAATCAGGAGTTTTATAGCAATTCTGTATTGCAAATGGAAGGGACCGAATGTTTAACTCGAGTTATATCGAAGTTCGAGTTATCCGATTCGAGATAACGAGATTACACTATGCTTTGTTTATCTTCTTGCGTATCTAAAGTGTCTTTAGTATATCATACATGTATACATACTTTTCTGACGTCTGTGCATTATCTAAATCTAAACTATTTTCATTTTATTGATATATACCTGGCTCACTTTCCTGAGTATTTATCTAAATGTGTTTTCAATTTATCGCTATATACCTTGATGACATTCTTACTTTAAGGAACATTATACACGAATAACCTTTAACCATTTCACCGCCAATGTCGTAAAACTACACCACGACAAAGAGTGCAGTCCCATATCAGACGCCGCCTTTTCAAGGCGGCGTCTGACAAGGGACTTCACATTTTGTCACAAACTCTATTTCTATATATGTGCTTCATTCCTTTGAAATTCGCATTTTGTTTATTTCATTTTCTAATTTTACCGAATGTTTTCACAAAATTGGGCTGCAGACGACAATTAGTAATTTGGCGCCGAACGTGTTACATCACTTGAAGGAACAGTATTTTAACCCATTCCCTGATATTGACGACTTTAGACGACTCTGTTAAAGTCACTTTGTGAAACCATTGTGATAAATAGAGCATTTGCTCCTATAGGAGCAAATGCTCTATTTATCACAATGGTTTCAAACTACAAAATTCTAAAATTTTCCTTTTCTCTAGTTAATGCTCCTTTTCGGTAGATTTATTCAAAGAGGTTGTATCTAAAAATAGCCTATGAGGTAATGGGTTAAAAGTGATAGTCTCTACTTGCAACTCTTTTTAGAAAACCAATAAATTGCATATATACATGTTGTTTGTTTATTTACATAAAAGAAGTTTACCGCAACCCGATATATAATATAGCCTACGCTGAGGAAGACAAAACGTCTATATGTTTTGATATCGAACGCCGTTGTTATTCGTCAATGTATTAGCATTTATTCAAGCTGCATTTTAATTCCGTAACAGTATGAAAGAGGCCAATAATATTTTGTTGTGCAATACAAAATTATAAGGATCGACACAAACGGTTTATTGTGTATCACAGAGGCCTGTTTGCATTTAGATTCTAATTGACAATCTTAATAACAAATAATGTGACGGTTTGTGATTTTATTGAAAAACAAAACCGCAACAGTTTACAATCAGAGATTATCACTTTAACTTGAAAGAGCAATATACTTGATACTTGTTTATTAAGGCACACGAAACATACAATTGTTTTGCAATGGTAGACATTGCAGAATCTGTTCAATAACATTAGTTAACCATTTCCCTGTTGCATATTCATGTAAGAAATAATGACGTCATGAATATTAATAAGATTATATTTATAATGGCATATGAACACAGTACATTTTGGCTCAGACAGAAGCTGTATAATCAGATCTATATTACACCATAAGCAAACTGAGCAGACCCTGATTAGACGGCTCCTAAAGGAGCCGTCTGATTTGGGTCTACTCTGTTTGCAGATGCGTGAAAATGCGCTGATATAAGGGACAGAGTTAAGCAAACAGAGCAGACACTAGCCAGACATCTACAAGAGTTGTCTGGTCTAAGTTTTTTTTGTGTGAAACGTACATGTAAATAGGAGTGAGTTTATACATGATGGTAAAGTTTAACTTAAAGAGTGAGATAATATCTGAGTTTCATAGAGATTGTTCCTTTCGAACGGGTTGTGGCATTCTATAAGGGAAAGGGTTAAGACACTTTATTATAATGCAAAGTAAAATCCTCGATTTTGATTGGTCAATTAGCCAAATATAAAAGCCGTGTATCCCTCTAAATTCTGATGTATATACGGAGTCATGAGCAACAATGGAATTTCCCCCGTCGACGGCCTCGCTTCCTTGCTATAACAAAATAAAAATGGCCGACCAGTTTCACTTCGTCGATGCGATCCAAACAACCGCTCTCAAACGAAATAACAAGAGTTTGGGGCGGAACAAAGTTATCCATTGAGAAACATTTTTGTTATAATTGTTGTATAACAATGTAAATGAGCCCGATACGTGGCGAAGGTCTTATTCTGATCTGATGCTGCAAATGTTGTCAAAGTGCTTGTGCACGTACCGATTATCCCCCAAAACCCGCCTTTACAAAGACAATCCACACCCAATTCGATTCAGATTTTATTTATGCACATGCACAGTATACGTACCTTTAAATTGCAGTATAGCCGCTCCTCCCTACGCCCATTTGTTTGAATATTATAAAACCGTCATTTTGACGTCATCCAAACGACGTCGGAATTGCGCCAAAATTCCACCAATTAATATGCTTAACCGCTGAAACTTTTACTAACGTCTGATTCTTTCAATCTTTTGAGAAACTAATGCACTTGGAAGATCCCTTTCTATCCACAAGTGTAATGAACTGGTCATTACACACGGCGAACTAGGATCGCAGAGTGATATAAGCCCTTACCTTACAGTATGAGGCCCCTGAAGGGAAGCAAAACGACGCCTATATTAACAACGCTAATTAACTGCTACACATATTAAACTTTGCAGTATAATAAAATCGCTATACAGATCATTGGCGGGATATCTGACTTTTTATTCCCTGCTGAGGAAAATATATGTAGCCCTCGCCTGACGGCTCGGGCAACATGATTTTCCTCAGCAGGAAACAAAAAGTCAGATACCCCCGCCAATGATCTGTATAACTAATATTATTACCAGCCAGAGTAAATCCTTGGAATTTGATTGGACAGTTTGCCAAAAACTGCCGGGATGTACAGAACCGTATTCGGCGTCTTCCACGGAGAATACAGAATTCAAATTTATAGCGTGACGTCATTCATTTTGTTTTTGTTTTTAGCATCGATTCGAAATTTCATACTGTCCTTACTCCATTAATTCTGGACGGATTACGACCAAATAATCGATAATGAACGTAAAAAAACTGTTCCTCGTATGTTCCTCGAGTTGACACTATCAACTTCTCAGTACAGCGTGTAACCGTTAACCTCAAATGTTTACAAGTGAAGTTTAAATTCCTCTTTCGAAATTGCTCTGAGACGATGTCATATTTGCTTTGTGATGACGTCGTGCTTTCCTTGTCATGTCGTAATATAATTAGAGATCTAATGTCAGCAAATAAAGAGTTTTTCGTTTCTTAATCGTATCTCTGACTGGCAATAAGGTCGTTACACGGTAATTTGGCAGGGTGTACGGGCTGGTATGACCGGGTTAGACCACGTATTTCCCAGGAAATGCGGGATCTAACCCGGTCATACCAGCCCGTACACCCTGTAACTAATATTACACGTATCTCTAGGCGTCCAATTAATTGAAAAAGTAGTAAAGTCAAGCAGGCAAAGCCACATGCAATACGCAACCACCACCAAAACACCGATAGACAGCATGACACACACACACACACACACACACACACACACACACACACACACACACACACACACACACACACACACACACACACAACCACACACCCAAACGCACACACACACACGAAATGAACACAGAAAACACCAAAAGACACACAAGAAACAGGGACAAACGTTCCACAACATGAACAAACCACAAGCACAAAGACGCAAGGCAAACAAAAGGAAGGGTGACAAAGAGAGTACCGCCTTGGCACGGTCAGCACCCATACTTGGCAGAAACGGACGTTAATCAACACAATCAACCACCTCTATGAGGGAAAGAAGTACGACACTTTCTGAGCGAGAGGATTTACGACAATGGCATAGTAAAGCACTCACTTACCCCACTCAGACAAAGTTTAAAATAGTAGGTAACATCTTAAATTGTCATGGATTGTCAAACAGCTTAATCTACTTTAAACATTTGCATAATCAAATTAATGATAACGTCAAAAAGTGCAAAATTTAGAGTTTAAAACACGCATAAATATTAAAGGTCCTTATTATCTTTAATTAAATAAGCTGGGTGCTGTGTTTAAATGAGCTTTTATTAATTTGATTGGAATGAAATTGTGACAGTTATAGCCAGTCTGGTGAAGTTATAAAATATCAAACTATTAACTGGTTATAATCAAAGAATATCGGAATAGACACTACCAGCATATAACAATACACTTTCCGAGAAACATATTCTCTGCTATATTTATAACGCGTTCAATGGTCCAAGGAAACTGGAAATATATAGAAAATGGAAGACTGTTCTAGGGAACATTGTGGTGTGTTTGGTTTTAGGAAACTTTCTTGATCGCCATTTTCAGGGTGATAGCTGTATTTATGCTATACTATTATGGTATACTATGTTGAAAATGACAGTCACTTTTTCCATAGTGTCAACCATGTAACCCTGCGTACTAATTGATGACAAAAACATTATATAAACTGCTTATGGAAACTAATTTGGACCTCATTTGCAATATATGTCCACGTATATAAATGGTTTTGCGAAACAAAAGACATACAGTAGAACATGTTTTAAGCGGTCATTCATTTTTGGAACATAGGAGTCTTAAAAAGCAGGCGGTTGCTTAATGCAGGGCCTATAGGAGTTTTCTGCATTACGTTTGATTTGCATTAAGCTACCACCTGTCATACAAACCCATAATTAGACCTCTTTTTTGATGACCGCTTAAGACAGGTTATACTGTATGCTAACTTATTAGTAATATGATGCTTTTATGCTGACTACTAAGCTTCATACAGAAATTAGTTAACCTTTAGCCTGCTGAGCAAATTATGTTTACACAATTTTTCACCGACTACATTTTCAAAAGTCAAGGTATAATCAGTTTGTCATCCAACATGCAATAAGGGTGTCTAACAGTCTGGATCCTGTGACGACGAATTCACTTTCCTTCATAGAAACGCATTTTAACGCCTTTACTAACAGCGAAACCCCAGCTCTAACAGCTCCTACAAATGTATAGGAGTTGTCTGATCAGTGTATGCTCGGCTTACTCAAAGAACTACACAGATCTGGGTCCATGCTTATAAAGCTTTTAGTTGAGTCTGAGTTTCGTTCTCAAGCTTTTGATTGGTCAGATTTGAGTTCTCAAGCTTTTGATTGGTCAGATTTGAGCCGTTGGCTCAAATCTGACCAATCAAAAGCTTGAGAACGATCTCATGCTCAACTAAAAGCTTTATAAGCATGGACCCTGATCCTACAGCGTATGTCTGAGTTAAAATTTCCTTTATTAGTTTTACAGTGTTAAACATAGGATTATGACAATACACGAAGTGATTAATTCACGTATAAATGTTCATCAATAAAGTGTTAACCCTTTCCCTGTTCTATGTTTATTCCAACTTTCAACACTACTGAAAATTCATGGACAAAATAGTTAGAATGAAATATGGAAGGGGGGACATAACAGCAATTTTAGACAATAAAGAAACAGATATTTCAAATTCCATTAGCAAACAGAGGATACCCTGATCCGATGGCCGTCTGATCTGGGTCTACGCTGTTTGCAAATGCGTGAAAGGGTAAAGCAACTGGTATACATATATTGAAGTATTTAAGGCCGGCAATAACTCTCCCAATGTATTTATGTCACGTCTTCATGTATTTGACCAATTGAGTGTGGCAAACGTATTATTGATGTCATTTGCAAACAGTGTAGACCCAGATGATACACAGAAGCCCTTTTCACTAGGGTACATGTATGTACTGTTTAACATGTGTACACACGTTTCTTTAAAAAAATCCCTGAATATCAGCGGTAAGCCTTTTCAAGGCGGCGTCTGATCAGGGACTTCACTATTTGTCTCAATCGCTATTTCTATATATTTGCTTTATTCATTTGAGATTTGCATTTACTTATCTCATTTCCTTATTTTACTGAATGATCTAACAAACTTGGATTGCAGACGACATTTAGAAAATTGGCGCCGAAAGCGTTAAAGTACAGTCAACGAGTATATAAGACATTGGGAAACAGTGTAGACCCATATCAAACAGTGTAGACCCATATCAAACAGTGTAGACCCATATCAAACAGTGTAGACCCATATCAAACAGTGTAGACCCATATCAAACAGTGTAGCCCCATATCAAACAGTGTAGCCCCATATCAAACAGTGTAGACCCATATCAAACAGTGTAGCCCCATATCAAACAGTGTAGACCCATATCAAACAGTGTAGACCCATATCAAACAGTGTAGACCCATATCAAACAGTGTAGACCCATATCAAACAGTGTAGACCCATATCAAACAGTGTAGACCCATACCAAACAGTGTAGACCCATATCAAACAGTGTAGACCCATACCAAACAGTGTAGCCCCATATCAAACAGTGTAGACCCATATCAAACAGTGTAGACCCATATCAAACAGTGTAGACCCATACCAAACAGTGTAGACCCATATCAAACTACTTCTGAGGGACTCATATTAACTTGGCCAGCACTGTTCATAATAAAAAGTTTTTTTCAGTGATAAAATTTGATATATTATTGTTTAAATCTTAATTCAGAAAGGGAGGCGTCAGTTTTAATTATGAGGCTGGTGAAACATTAACACTTTCACCGCCGCAATGGCATAAATGCACCACGACAAATAGTGCAGTCCCAGATCAGGCGCCGCCTTTTCAAGGCGGCGTCTGATCAGGGACTTCACTATTTGTCTCAATCTCTATTTCTATATATGTGCTTCATTCCTTTGAAATTTGCATTTATTTATCTCATTTCCTTATTTTACTGAATGATTTAACAAACTTGGATTGCAGACGACAATAAGAAATTTGGCGCCGAAAGCGTTAAAGTACAGTAAACGAGTATATAAGACATTTGCAAACAGTGTAGCCCCATATCAAACAGTGTAGACCCATATCAAACAGTGTAGACCCATACCAAACAGTGTAGACCCATATCAAACAGTGTAGACCCATATCAAACTACTTCTGAGGGACTCATATTAACTTGGCCAGCACTTTCATAATAAAAAAGAAATTCAGTGATAAAATTTGATACATTATTGTTTAAATCTCAGTTCAGAAAGGGAGGCACCAGTTTTAATTATGAAGTGGTGAAACATTAAAGTAGTACATGTACCGTTATACAGTACACACTCAGACTGGATCCAGATTATACCCAGCAACTAGATTATATTACAGCAATTGCATATCAATTTGAAAACAAAAATCGTTCTTATATATTTTTACAGGCGATCATAACTTCGCAATTAGTGAAGAAAATCGTTATGTGCTAATATTGCAATATTGCATCATCGAGTGTAGTGGCCAATAATACTTTATGTGCTAAACCTTACTTGACTGACATGTGCAAACATAAATAGTCCATGTGCCCGTTTTATTTATGATAATTTCAGTAGTGATACGGCCCAGGTCTGGTGCTTATAAAACTGTTGAGCCTGAGTACGACATCATGCTAAAGCCCCACATTGTCAGACTTAGTGAGCATCTGAAAATTGTGATGCTCCACAGACAGGCATGCGTACGGACGGACGTACATGCATGCATGCATACAGACAGACAGACAGACAGGCAGGCAGAATAGAGAGGCATAGAGAGAGGGAGGATAGAGGGAGGAGGGAGGGAGAAAGAAACAGAGAGACAGAGAGAGTTAGCGACAGAGATGGTACAGGCAGTAATCTAATTTGACTGATTTCGGCTATATACGTAACCAATGAAAGTAAATTTAATTCATTCACTACAATGTATTTCTGTTAGTAAGGCCTTGTCCATTGATATAGCAGACATTAGATTTTGCAGACGACAGCCAAACTGGAGTTCAAAGATTTAAATCAATGAGCAGATATGAATGGAATTCTTTCTTGACATGTAAACAAAAACGTGTTGAGTGCAGATGGCCATTAAGCAAACATAAAGTCACAAAGTATAACGACATACATAATGGCAAATCTATTGAAATTAACTCTTTAATTCTCTATTATATTTGGCCTGTCAGACGCTGTAGGATCAATTTTTCCAGTATATTCTTTTTTTTTCAAAAACAAACAGAGCATATCCTGATCAGATGGCTCTTACAGGAGCCGTTTGATCTGGATCAAGTATGTTTGCAAACGTGCCAAGAGGCGTCAAATATGGGGTAAACACAGTTAAATCATACATTTGTCTCGGTCACTAGAGCTGTACATTGTGTAAACATTGATTAAAGTAGCCCAGAATGACTCAGTAGAATTTTTCAAACTGTGAAAGAAAAATACACGATAACCTCACAATCTGCAAACAGTCTGTATCAATATAGGATAACCAGTTACAATATGTGTCGGTAGCAAAGATCCAGATAAGATGCGTAAATTAAAACATTTTCAATAATAACTACTTCATTTTTACACCAAACCCTATGTTATGACCACTCTTTAGAATCGTCTCTTCGAGACGATTCTAACGAGTGGTCACAACATTGGGTTTGTTGGAGAAATGACGATTTTAGCACGCTCGTACTTAAGTACGCACCTTTATATGCTGCTTTGTCTAGGACTAAATCTGACATTCGCACTGTGTCATGAAAAATAAGAAAAAATTAGGGTAAGAATTCAACTTCACCCTACGTTTCAAACTTCCTTTTACTTAACCCTTTCCCTTGTGTCAGCGCATTTTGACGCATCTGAAAACAGAGTAGACCAAGGTCAGACGGCTCCTATAAGAACCGTCTGATCAGGGTCTGCCCTGTTTGCTTATGGTGTAATATAGATCTGATTCTACAGATTCTGCCTGAGCCGAAATGTCCTGTGTTCATAAGCCCTTATAATTTTTTTTATTTTTACATGAATATTCATCAGGGAAAGGGTTAATCAAGTAGAAGGTTAAATCTTATCATACTAACCAAGACATGTTTTACATTTACAAAGAATTTGGATCCAGATGAGACGCCGAGTAACTCGGCATCTTAACAGGATCCAAGCTATTTGACACTGAGTCAATGATATCTCAAACGCTTGAACAAATCGAGAGAAAATGACTGGGATAAAATATTGAGCAGACATAATTGTTTACCTTTTTCGCTGCCAACTTTTGCCGTCTGCAAACTTTGTTGTCTGCTACATTTTTTTTAAGTATTCCTCATTTTTGTCGCAAAAACCATTGTCATAATAACAAACAGTTTGGACCTTCTCGGCGTCTCATCTGGATCCAAACTGTTTGCATAGGTTATTACAGATGCGGCATTGACAGCGAAACAGTTAAGCATGAAAAAAAAGATAATCGTCCAATTTTCAGGGTCACTAGAATTTTAGTATGCGTTAATTCGATGAAAAGAGTAGTTCAATTTTTGAACCCTACTTAATCATTATCTTGCAAAGTAAAAAATGATGTATGCCAAAACTCTTATCAGCAATTTTACTTTTTTATATGGTTTAAACTTTTGTGTAACTATAGACCGAATGTCATATAGATTGGATACTGATGAGACAGTCGAGTTACTCGGCATTTCACACGGATCCAAGCTGTTGGATTTGTTTCGCAAATCGTTTAGAGACCGTCTAATAATTTAGATCTTGATTAGTCGCAGACTACTGACTTCTACAAGTTATCGCTGACCCAGTGTTAACATACAAAGGATAATTGGTATGACTTGCTTAATCTTTCACCGCCAAATAATATTTTTGTCAGTTTTATGTTTACATCTATTGTCAAATTGGCATTTTCTTTAATATATTTTCAGATACGAATCAGAGTGTCAAACAGTTTGGATCCAGATGAGTCACTGAGTAATGCCGAGTTACTCGGCGTCTCATCTGGATCCAATCTGTTTGCAAAGTGTATAACCGGTTCGCCTAGTGCTATGAAAGAGTTAATACATGTACTTAATTTTGGCGGAAAATATTACAAAGAGTAAATTATAAACAGACAGGTGTGATTGCATGAGTGAAATGTCTGGGTGATGAAATAGCTGGGTCATGTTGGCTCATCTCAAAAGTTTCCACAAGTATTGAGTGAGTCAGCTTAAATTACCAAATATTTTGTTCTTTTATATTTAAGAGCTTTATACCTTAGTGGAATATCAACCATTTACTTCATATAGATAGTAAAACCCTGCTAATGCGACCATCTAAAAGAGGTATAATTCTGGTTGCTAGATGCAGGTGGTAGCTTAATACAGGACAAAAGTAATACAGAAAGCTCCAAAGGAGCTTTCTGCATTACTTTTGTCCTGTATTAAGCAACCACCTGCTTATACAGACAGCCACGTTTATTCATTAAGTGGTCGCATTAGAGGGCTTCTATTGTATATCTTTTCCAGAGGTCAAGAGAGGATGCGTAAATTTAAACAAGTTCAAGAATAACCCCTTTATTTCTCCACCAAAGCTTATACTGTGGCCACTCATTAGAATCGTCTCGAAGAGATAATTCTAAAGAGTGGTCACAGTAAAGGGTTTGTAGGAAAAATGACAATTTCATTATTTGGGCACGCACCTTTATCTGTAGTTTTGCGAGTTTCCACGTCTTTGCAAACTGTGGGAACCATATGATCAGGGTCTCCTATGTTTGCTTATGAAATAATCTAGATAGGATTCTACAGTTTCTGTCATGGCCAAACATTCCTCTGTCCATGTGTTATTATAGCAATTAATCTAATTAATATTCATGATATCATTATTTCTTGTATGAATATTCAAGGCGTATAGGGTTAATGCACTATAGAATATCCAGTAAAAGATACGAGGAATTTCCGTCGGACATAAATTAAAATAGAACTGGTGAAATATAGATATTAACATTTAGTTTGCTCCTCAACTTTTCAACAGAAAATGACGTCTATATCAAACACAAAATCAGATAAGTTCAAAATCTCACTTTCTTCTAAAAATACGAAAGAATGTCAAAAAGTTGGCGTTTCTTCTGGATCGAAGCTGTTTGTAAATGGACAAATTCGCTTTTTGGCGCGCTAAAGGTACAAATAATTAACACACAAAAGAATGGATTGATCTGTAAGATTATAGCGATGATTTTCAATGGTATTTGTAGATGACCTCCTTTTTGACCAATTTTAGTATCATGCGAATACCTAAAATAACTAATAATAATAGGTACGGTTCATGGGCCTTTTGAGGATTTAGGGAAGGATATTTTATTGACCTAACAACAAAGCATGGCTGACTGCACCAATAGAGAGAACGTGGATGATGAAATAATTGGACATAACCAGACAGTAATAATGACTCGGCGAATATTTTCCTTCTAATTTTGTTTTACCCTCCCTGCTGAATATTCATATAAGATATAAGGACATCATGAACATTTATATGGTTGAATATTTATAACGGCATATATACATTTCTTAATAGTAATGATAATAGTTATAATTATAATAATAATAATGATAATAATAAAAATAATAGTTATAACCTTAAAATGTAGTAATAATGATAATAAAAAACAATAAAAATCAATAGATATTAAATAAATAATGATACATGTAATACTTATAATAGTAATATTACTACTGTTAATAATAATGATAATGATAATAATATAACGCTACTAATAATAAATAAATAAATAAATAAATAAATAACTAAATAAATAAATGAATGAATGAATAAATAAATAAATAAATGAATAAATAAATAAATAGATAAATAAATAAATAAATAAATAAATAAATAAATAAATAAATAAATAAATAAATAAATAAATAAATAAATAAATAAATAAATAAAATAAATAAAATAAATAAATAAATGAATAAATGAATGAATGAATGAATGAATGAATGAATGAATGAATGAATGAATGAATAAATAAATAAATAAATAAATAAATAAATAAATAAATAAATGACTGAAATCACTGAATGAATGAATGAATGAATGAATGAATGAATGAATGAATGAATGAATGAATGAATGAATGCATGCAT
The DNA here is from genome assembly GCA_963576725.1 of Azorinus chamasolen. Classification (NCBI taxonomy): domain Eukaryota; kingdom Metazoa; phylum Mollusca; class Bivalvia; order Cardiida; family Solecurtidae; genus Azorinus; species Azorinus chamasolen. Next base: position 30,499,953 of record OY755238.1, on the reverse strand, counting down.
GCATGAATGAATGAATGAATGATCGAACGAACAAACGAGACTAACGAACGAACGAACAAATAAACAAAATAAATAAAATATAAACATGTACCAATAAATATAAGATAAGTATTATGGTACTTGTGATAACGAATAGTAGTATGTGTTCAATAAGATCTTAGATATTTTTCACAGACTTTATCGATCAGAGAAGACCTAGCTCATATAGAGATAGTGACTAATCCTGGTCCGGATTTGTTTAGAGTTGCTTTGAGAGAACACTTGTGATAGCGCAGACTTGAATTGAATGTCAGCTTTAAAACGTACGAGGAAAATTACAAATCCTATTGTGAGCTGGGCGGGGAATAGGTTTATTAGTAGTCCACGATCAGTGAAGTACAAGGGTGATGCAATAGTGACCTTGACCTTGGTGCAACTTAACCCTGATCATACTGTAACAAAAGTATGTCAGCTCATACTTAGGTTTGAAACAAGTCTACTTATTTGAGATTCGCTGGAGAAACTGCAGACTGGGTGCCAAACAGCTTGCACATTGGCGAGGTTCAGCGAGGTACGCGACATATGATCTGGATCTAGCCTGTTTGCCACTGCGAGTCAGCACGCGCTCAGCATGCTAAGGGTCAAGAGAAAACCCATCATCTTACAATAGCATGCATGGAAATGCATGTGTGGATATGTGTAACAATACACATTCCTGCGGTTTGTTAATGTCTGTTTTTATGGCGACGACTTCTATAATTATAAAATAAACTGGCTATAAGGTTTTCCGGATGAACATATTGCAATGGAACCCTTTACTCCATGATTATCTATGTATGAAATAATAACACAATCCATATTCATTAACATGATATTTAGAGTGTTTAATGAATATTGGATTGTTTTGCTCTGACAAAAACGGTAAAATCGTACCTATATTATGCCACAAGCAGACGGAGAACAGACCCTGATCAGACGGCCCCTTTAGGCGATGTCTTGTCTGTGTCTACTATGTTAGCAAATAGATTCAAAGGCAAAGTGTTCACTCCCAACATAACTACATGTATATAGTCAGTAATCTGAGTTATTTGTTACAGTAAAACCGCTCAAATATGATAACAAGGTATAAATATTCAAAAGAAATGTAGTTGATAGCTTAATGCATGACGAAAGTTAATCAGAAAGCTCTCATACATGTAGGAGCTCTCTGCGTTACGTTCGTCGTACTACATTAACCATGGATCTGTTCAATGCTCATGTAAGAAATAATGATACCATGGATACAGATTAGCTGAATATTTATACTGTACATGTAATATGTTAACCCATTCCTTCATATAAACGCCTTTTCACGCATTTTGCAAACAGAGTAGACCCAGATCAGACGGCTCCTATTAGAGCCCTCTGATCAGGGTCTGCTCTGTTTGCTAATGGAATTTGATAGATATGTTTATTTAGTTTCTAAATGGTCACAATGTATCACCTTCCATAAAACTATGTTGCCCATGAATATTCAACAGGTATTGAAAACTGGAATAAATATAGAACAGGGAAAGAGTTAATGAGAACGTATGGGTTTTACAAGCACAATAGAATCAGATCTATATCAAATCATAAGCAAACAGAGCAAACCGTGATCAGACAGCTACTATATCTGCATATAGGACCCACCTCCCTACTTAGTAGAAACTGTAAAATCAAAACTATTTTATTCAAAAAGAAAACAGGGCAGACCTTGATCAGGCGACTCCTACAGTAATCGTCTGCTGTGGATCTACTCTATTTGCAAACATTTTTATATGAAGGAAAGGGTTACGCAACTACCTGTTATAAAGACACCCATAGTTATTAATTGCGTAGTCGCTTTAACCCTTTCAACGCTTAACTTTCAAATTGATTATTCCAAAATTCAAACAGGTCAAGCTTATGGTGAATATTTAGGGATGTTTTAATCTTTACAATACTGAATTTCCAAATTGTCTATTCCAAAATTCAAACAGGTCCAGCTTATGGTGACTATTTAATTTCTTTTCTAATGACAAGTGTAACATGACAAACAGTGCAGACTCTGATGAGAGGGTTCCTCCATCTGGGTCTACACCGTTTGCAAAGGACATTAGTGACTCTTGTCCCGCACTGTAAGGATTGAAAAGTTTATACTGTGTTTTGCTGCATTCCACAGGAGCTAAAGTAAAACTTGTGTTAAAATTAAGTGTTTTTGCGTCTTACAGGCAGGTGATACATGTAGCTTATTGCAGGTCGAAAGTAATGCAGAAAACTTTTATAGAAGCTTTATACATTACTTTTGCCCTGCAATGGTCTCGTTCAATGGTGAACATTGTTTGCATGTGGATTGATCACTTCTTGAATCTTCAATAATTTGATTTTATAAGATAGATAGATAGATAGATTTTATTTCTTTCAGTAACTTATACATGTAGTATCTCGTTACATATACAGATATTCAATACATGTGCATCACATGACAATAATAGAAAACACACACACACACACTTCAATCAACTACAGTCACTTCATAAATGTATATTCCTTTACAATGCAACTTAGTACTAAACTGAAGGGTTCATAGTTGCGGAGAATGAACAAATTGTTAAGTCATTCAGTTGAAATAGTGATAATTAATCACACATCAGGTTGATTTCTTGAAATAGATAATAACAATTCCTGACGTCTACTATTTGCTTCTGTAATAAACAGTGATAATCTGGTCAGCAATTGTCTATTCCTTGATGTTAAAAGTTCTATAAATGTGTACATGCTTGGCCTTTCTCTATAGTATCTTTTTATATACTTTCGTCTGATATCGTTAAATGTATTGCATTTAATAATAAAGTGAAATTCGTCCTCAATATCTCGTGTCTGACACAATTGACATATTCTTTCATTCCTTTGTATTCGCTCCCTCCCATATCTGCCTGTCTGTATGCGTAGATTATGAGAGGCAATTCGAATACCTGTAATGCATTTCCTTAACCGTTTGCTTCCAATTATGTTTAAGTAGTCTTCTTCTGAAATTTTTTTTTTTATATTAACGTAAAGAGTATTTAAAACAGCATTTGACTGTATATCATTATACCACTTCTGATGAAAGCAATCTATTACTCTTTGTTTAAATGATGAAATAAAGAGATTACCATTAATATTCTGTGGATCTATCCAAGCATAAGAAAAACCGTAATCATCCAACAATGTTTTTACGTTTCTTACCCAATTTTTCTCACCATTTCCATACCCTTCAAGTGATACTTGATACACGTACTTCAATATGATATTATCTGAGTTTACTAATTTCAACCAATATTTAATAATTTGAACAAACCTATTTATGTATAGTGGATACCGACCTAACTCACCATAGACGGCATCGTTGCATGAATTTTGCCTGACACCCAGTATCATCTTGCAGAATTTTATGTGGATTCTTTCCAGATTTTTAGATTTTGTAAAACCCCAAACAGGACATGCATAATTCATGATAGATCCAACAAATGCATCAAATAGCTGCATTGCTGTTTTCGGTTTAACTTCAAATCTATTAACATTATGATATAAAATGTTCATTGCTCTAAGAGCCTTATCAGCTAAACACTGGTTATTCAAAACAAACGAGCCAGTATAATTAAACGTAATGCCTAGATAGTTAAAATCATCAACAACCTCTAAAATAGAATCATTATAATACCATTGCTCGTGAGTACGAGTTTTACCTCTTTTACGAAAAACGACAACTTTCGTTTTTGCTGTATTAATCTCAAGTCCCCATATCTTGCAATACTGATGTAATTTATTCAAACTAAGTTGAAGATCCTCTGTCGAGTTACCTACGATCACCATATCATCAGCAAAACAGAGTAACATTATACATAATTCATAAATATCAATGCCAGAGTTAACATTATCTTGCAAAAATAGTTCTAAATCTTCAAGGAAGAGGGCAAACAATGCCGGCGAGTTATTTTGGCCTTGCCGTAAGCCTACCGAAATGCTGAAAAAATCAGAAAACGAGTTACATTGTTTTATACAAGACTTGACGTCCGCATACATGGCTTTAAATATTTTAAGTATTTTGCCATCTAACCCCATGTTAAATAACTTGAACCACAGTGCGTTAGTATAAACAGAATCAAACGCCTTTTTAAAGTCTACAAATGCACAAGGCAAGCGCAAATTCTTACCAAGTGTTTTTTCAATCAATGCATGTAAAATAAATATAGCGTCAACTGTGCCCCTTCCTTTTCGGAATCCGAATTGGCAATCTGATAACAAATTATTATCCTCAAACCACTTTTCGACTCTTGCCGTTAATATACTAGTAAAAAGTTTCCCTAAATTACTCGATAGTGTAATACCACGATAATTATTTGGATCATTCCGGTCATTTTTCTTATGTAGTGGGACAATATATCCTTTAGACCACACTTCGGGGAAGAACCCGGCATCAAAAACTTTATTAAATATATCAGTTAAATGTCCTATTAGTATATCTGAGGATTCTATGAAATATTCATTTAATAAATTATCGCTAGGAGCACATGCTCTGTTACGCTTTAATGTTTTGATAGCGCTCCCCACCTCTTGAACTGTAATAGGAGCATTTAACTCTTCGAATGTCGGATCTGTTACATTGAAATCGCTATTTTCATTAAAGCTTTCAACCTCCTCTATAACAGTAGTTTTAATATCAGCATATAGACCCTCAAAATATTGTTTAAATGACTCTGCATCAATATCGGTTTCTGCAGGCCTTTTGCTATTAGCAAAAAACTTCCAAAAATCTTTCGGTCTACTTGTTTTCATTTTTTCTAATTCCCTCCCTTTTCTAAGCCTATACAATTGCTTCTTTTTCCTTATCATTTTCTTGTACTTTGCTTTAATGAAACACAGATCTGCCCTATTTTCGGTAGTTTTGTCGCGATTAAAGTTATTCAGGGATTCTCTGTATAATTGTTTAGCCTCAAAGCAGTCTGCATCAAACCACTCGTTTTTCGAACTATGCCCGCGAGGCTTGACAGTTTTCGCGAACAATGGGTCAGCTATACTACAAATGGATTTCGAAAAGTCTTTTAACATATTCTCGATATCGTTAACATCGTGTTTATCCGTACTCTCAATAAGGTTATTAAAGTATGGGAGTTTACCAATAATGCCTCTCCTAAAACTATTTCTATGTTCGTCTTTCCATTTAATATATGTAATCGGTGTTAAGCGCTCACATGAGACGCTACCTATCAGTTGACCACGCAAACAAAACTGTAATGGAGCATGATCACTATATATGTTGAAATCATGAATGGTAAAATCGTGTATAATGTGAAAATCCTTCAGACATGTTAACAAATAATCTATTGTACTAGAACCATGTCGGTTAAAACATGTATATGCACCTGTCCCATATAATGACCCTAGTCGACCGTTAATTACTCGCAACGATGTTGCCTTACACAATTCAATAAGCCTATTGCCCCGTGCATTACATACTTTATCGAGAGAGGCCCGATCGAGGGCCTGGTCTGGACTATACAAATAACTGTCTATTTCTGGTACATTTATATCATTCATAATATAATCATTTTTACTGCCAATTCGAGCATTAAAATCTCCAGATATAAACACACTACCAAGTTGTGCAAAATGCAAAGCGTCTTGCATAACAATGTTATATAAATCAGCATCAACAATTCGTGCAGCTGGCGATTCATCAGACCATAAATACACGCCACATATAAATACATCATTTTCAAAATCAAAATACTCTTTATCAAGTTTCAACCATACCACAGTATCAAAGCTGTTTTTAACCACTGATATGCCACTACTTATACAGTTTCTAACATATATAACAATACCACCACTGTTTCTTTTGGCCCTTTTATGCCTAAATTTTCTATAGTAGTTATAGCATCTAAAACCTTCCATATCTATTGTCGAGTTCGCATCTGTCCAGGTCTCTAACAAAATAATGATGTCATTAGCAGTAAGTAGTCTTATGAAATCAATATCATTGAGTTTATCTTTTGTCAACCCGTTGCAATTCCATACAATACACTTCGGTCCACCCTCCGGTAACTCCTAGTCTATTTTCACAGTCTTACCGTCAACATACAATGTATCGTACGCTATCCATGCGTTCTTTCCCTCATCTCTAGCTTTCTTAAGATGTGGCAGCAATCTCTTTCGTTTGGCAACTATCTCCGGTGGAAACTGTTCATTTATATAATAGTTTGTGTCTTTCAGCTCCGTACGTTTCTGCTTCACGGTCTCTCTGTCTTTAAATAGAGTGAATTTACACACAATGCTACGTCGACCCTTGTTGCGTACACTGTTGACCGCACCAATTCTATGCACCCTTTCGATTTTTATCGAGTCTACATATTCTTGTGCAAGTTTCAGTTTGCTAACCATGAACTCTCTAAGTATTGTCTCTGTCTCCTCCGGTTTTTCATCTTCTTGTTCTGTGATATTGCTGAACAAAAGGTTATTTCTCATGGATTGGCTCTGGAGATATGTCATAGAATCTTTCAATCTGCTGTTCTCCATTTCTAACTGGTGAAGCCTACTCGCTTGGTATCCATCCTGCCACTCAGCATTGTCCATGCGTTCATCCAGTTCATAAAATTTATCGTCGTACCCCTTTGTCCTATTGTCTATATACAGCCATAATTTCTGTATTTCAGCCTCAAATTTCCCTACCTTCTCTTCCAGCGAATCTAGCTTTTGTAGTTTAACCTCAACGTTCTCTAGTCTCAAATCTATTTTCTTCAGATATTCAATAACTACTGTATCGGACGAGGGAGTCGTAACCTCTTGATGCGTTTCGTTTGCGGCCATTTTGCGGGGCGTCGATTGGGTCTCTCCGCTAATTTCTTTGCTATTGTCTTGAAAAACAGGATTCTCACAAAATAACACAGAGTTTGTCTGGCTCAAAATACTACTTACACTGCAGTCCTTCGGATCTGGTGTTCTAGTCTGACCCCCTGCTGGGCCTTCCGCTCTAGATTGTTTATGAATGTTCGCAAATAAAGACTCGTCGCCGCTACTGCTTCCTTTCTTTCTCTTACTTCTATTTTTCCAACCCATATCATCTTCACACTAATCACACAAATAGTCCGAATTACATCATCTACATCACTCCGCACTATAATCAATATCTCCTTATTGCATAAATATCACCAAATACTAATTTCTTTAGAGAGCGAAAAAACACACGTCCGCCATTAAAGTCACGTGACACACCACCAGATAAGGTAAACATTTCGAAGGGAATTGCTGGGCTGGCTTAGACGATTACTATAAGATAAGATTTATATGATTTACATACCTTGATCAGTCGACTCCTACAAGATTGTATGAACTGGATCAACCCTGTTTACAAGCGCTTGAAAAAGCGTTTGTATGAATGAACGGGTTTAGCAACCACATACTTCTTAATACTCTGATGTTTAATTAGTAAATTCTTCGAGCTTTCAACATTACGTTTGTTCTGCAATCAAGCAACCCCTATCAATAAATACTCACTTAGGACGGATTCTATTTCGTGGATAATTGGGAGTGTTAATTAACTACATGTACTAACCCTTTCCATCATATACACATATTGTCCCGCCTTTTCAAACAGAGTAGACCTATATCAGAATATCCTCTTGGAGCTGTCTGATCAGGGTTTATAATGGCATTGGGACGCTAGAAATTTTGCTCATGCCACAAACTGCCGGATCAAGTTTATATTATGTCATAAGCACAAAGAGTAGACCCTGATCAGACAGCTCATACAGGAGTCGTCTGATCTGTGTCTACTCTGTTTACAAATGGTATTGAAAGGCAAGTCTAAGGAGTAAAGGGTTAATGGAAAACCGCAGATCTAAATATAGTAACAGGGGTAAATGCTCACAGACATCTGTATGTTCCCATTACTTTTCAGACAAACCTATTCCAGTTATAAACCCACCCACTCCCGTATCATCTTCGAAAAACAAAGAAATGCAATGTGACATTTGGACTCACCTGTGTTCATGTTGAGGGGGCACATATAACATATTTACTGGTATAAACCACTAACTAGTTCAGCAAACAGTGCAGACCCTGATAACAGAGCTACTTTAGGAGCATTCCGATCTGGATCTGCACTGTTTGCCTATGCACCATTTATAGGATAGTTTGAGTAAATATGTTGCACAAGAAATACTTAATCAAACCTGCTTTTCAGTTTCAAGTAGCATTAGTAAATGCAGCTCAGATGCATAAAACAGTGTACATGTGTTACTAAGTCTCCGCCCTGTCCTGTGTTTGCATCGCCTGAACAGTTTGTTACACGCTTTCTTATAATGATAACCCTCATTGTGCTATTTTTTTTAAACATGATGCCTGTTAAACCTTCATCTGATTCAATTGTGATTACTTTCGATTCCTGTCAAGTTTTTTAGAAGTATTGACCTAGTTAGTCATCAGGATATATTAAGCTGTTTATAAATGTATGTCAAGTCGCGCTTAACCCTTCCCTGTTCTACATTTATTTCAAATTACAATACATACTGAATACCTATATAACAAATAAGTTTGAATGAAATGTGGAAGGTAAACCTTTGTAGCCATTTTAGAACGTAAAGAAACAGATCTATTAACTTGTGTTAGCAAACAGAGCATACCCTGATCAGATGGCTCCTATAGGGGTTATCTGATCAGGGTCTTCTATGTCTGCAAATGAGTGAAATGGCGTTTATATGAAGGAAATTGTTAATTGTTTCGCTGCCAATGTCGCATCTGTGATTACCTGTGCAAACGGTTTGAATCAAGATGAGACGCCGAGTAATTCGGCATCTCATCAAGATCCAAATCGTTTGTAACTGTGACTATGTTTTTGAAAAACAAAATCAAGAAAATTAAAAAAAACGAACAGATGTAGCAGACGACAAAATTAGCAGACGACAGAATTTGGCAGCGAAAGACTTAACACGGTAAGCGTTACATGTAAACATTGCATCGTACTTAACTCTTTCGCCGCCGATGGAGCTACAATGCACAAAGACAAATGCACAAAGACAAATGAACAAAGACAAACAGTCCCAGGCGGCGTCTGATCTAGGACTTCACTGTTTGTCTCAGTCTTTAGTTCCATGTCAGCGGTTTATTCATATGAGATTTTCAATTATTTATCCCAATTCATCTTTTTACAAAAAAAGGGTTTAAACCAAATTGTGTGTAAACGGCAATTGGAATTTTGGCCACGAAAGGGTTAATTTCGTCTACTGCGAACTTTGGTATAGCATGCAGACATAAAAACTATCAAAAGCGGTATAAGTCTTGGTCTTTTACCAATCCACACCACCCCTTGAATATCAATGTAAGAAATAATTATGTAATGAATACTAATTCGATTAATTTGTTATAATATCACATAGACACGGGAGGTTTTGGGCATGGCGGGAAATGTAGAATCACATCTACACGTATATAATTTCATAAGCAAACAGAGCAGACCCTGATCGGACGGCTCCTACAGCAGCCGTTTGATCTTGGCCTTCTCTGTTTGCAAATACATTTATGGAGTAAAGTTATAGTGTCTACATTCAACGTGTTTTAAAATTGCGTACAAATTATTGAAAACATTTGTTTATATGATGAAAAAGATATACATTGTACATGTAGCAGGAAAACCGATCGAACGAACGCTGAAGAAGACATAACTGTCTTGTGACCTCAATGTTGTTCACTGATGTATAAGTAACTGTTCGACAATTGACTGAAACGGGTTGTTTTGTATCATAGGGGCATTTATCGATATAAGTTCAACTTTACAATCTCCATAAAATAGTTTAACATTATCAACACCAATTTTATTTTTTATAATTTTACTGAGAGTATGTTTTTAATGTTGTGGCTTAATGCAGAGGGGGAATGAAGAAGTACAATGTAGTCCTAAATAGATGATAAGAGTTCTGCGTTTCGTTTTTCTCTGCACCAAGCAATTGTCTACTTTAAGGCCCTACTAAACCCTTTACCCCATTTACATGAATTTGCAAACATAGTAGAACCAATTAATGAATATTCATGAGGTGGTCATTTCATGCATTGATTTCATTAGTGAAAGGGTAGACCACAATAAAGCTATGCTAAACCACCGTTTTAGTCAATTCCAGTACAAAAAGGTACCCAATCAAGCAAGCATATGGCTAAAACAGGACCGTTCTGTTTTTGGCACCAAATAAGTTTAGTCTGTGATCATTATAGTTTCCTTTAACCCTTTACCCAATAGCCTATTTCTAGTTTTGAAGACAGGTGACCACTTAAAGCAGGTTGAAAGTAAAGCAGAATGCGCCTTAATGCGCATTCTGCTTTACTTTCAGCCTGCTTTAAGCTACCACCTCCTAGAATATAGAAACTATTTATGATGATATATGTTCATTATTTTAAAAATTGGAACTATTTTCTTCAGCGGAGGAATATATTAAACTCGCTTAAAGCCGCTTCTATCAGGTAAAGGGTTAAATATCTCTCTGCTGCGGGCGTATACGAGTGATTGCTTATGTAAACAGATTGGGTCCAGATGAGAAGCCGAGTTAATCAGGGCCGAAACTATTTCGACATCCTGATTATATTGTGGGAGACAAACTGATTATATAGTGGCGAAATATTGTGTAAATACATGTATAAGTTTCTCAGTATGCTAAAGGTTAATCATAATACTGGACCCTTCCTTCAAATTTTGTTCAAAAACAAATGGAGTGATGAACAGTTTGGATGTTGGTGTGAATCTCATTTGAATCTAAACGCTTTGCTGAACTGCCCCTGCAGCAGGCTCTCCGACGACAACAGTGGTGAAAGATTTACATGTACAGTAAAACCTTGCTAAACTGGACGTTCAAATTAGTGTAAATATCGGTCTTGGAGACAGGTGGCAGCTTAATGCAGGGTGAAAGTCATGCAGAAAGCTCATATAGGAACTTTCTGCTTGACTTTCGCCCTGCATTAATCAGCCACCTGTCTAAAAGTATCTAAAACCTTCTCAGCTAGAATTCCGGTCTAGAGAGGTTTTACTGTAATACAATATGATTTCTTTCCCTGATTTCCCTTTCATATACAGTAAAACCTGTCTGACATTCAATTATTAAACATATGAATGTTAACAACAAGTTCATAATGAAAGTAATAACCCTTAACTCCATAATTACGCTTTTCTACTCCTATAGCAGCTGTCTGATCAGGTTCCGCTCTGTCAGCTTATGGTATAATATAGATATGATTCTACAGCTTCTGCCATGACCAAAAGATCCTGAGAAAATTCCCGACAGAGACTATTGACAAAAGTCAATACAAATCGGTCCATATTGCTGAAAACGTATAGTAGAAGCTATCTTAAGCGGTCATTCATTTATTGAACATAGGGGTCTTAACGAGCAGGTGTTTGCTTAATGCAGGGCAACAGTAATGCAGAAAGCTCCTATAGGAGTTTTCTGTATTATTTTCGACCTGCATTAAACTACCAGCTGCCTTACAGACCCATTATTAGACCTCCTTACGATTGCCACATAAGTAAGGTTGTACTTTAAGCACATTCCAAACAACTGACGGCACTATTTGAAGCAAATGGCTAGATCCAGATGAGACGCAAGTAACTCATTATCAGTACATGTATCTAGACTAAAGCATATACTTACATGTATATGTGAAAACAGAAAATGAATGAAATGAACCATTGCTCCGTTTACTCCTGCAATCCCATAGATGTGGCACAGGCAAACACTGTAGAAACAGAGCAAGGGCTTTAAATCAGACAACCTCCTCCGATTCTGGAAGGGCTGGTAAACCCGAGCGTATATGGTAACACATATAGAACCTGATCAAACAGTTCATACACGAGCAAATTCGCAAAAAGAGCAGACCCTGATCAGACGGCTCCTATAGGAGCCGTCTGATTTGGGTCTTCTCTGTTTGCAAAGGCGTGAAAGGCGTTTATATGAAGGAAATGATTAAATGATTGTGTAATTGTAAACATATTTGTCACAGATGACTTGACTATATGGTTGTTGTGTAACAATTAGTTAATCCCTGGATGAACAGTTTGACGAATTACCCCTGAAAACTAAACATATTTGATGACAGTTGATCAAAGGAAATTAGATTATCTTCTTCTGACGTATAATGTCAGACTCTTTGATCTAATTTGTAGATAGAAATAAACCTATCCTGAATAACGTTACATGTTTACTCTACGTGTGTTTCCGTTAAAACGTAATAGTATTGCCCCCACTAATCGTAAATAAATAGGCAGGTACATGTAGGTAGGCAGATAAATAGATAGATATATAGAAAAGGAATTGATTGTAAATTATTGTTGTAGTTTCTATATGTACAGCAGAACCTGTCTTAAACGGTCATCAAAAGAGGTGTAATTATGGGTATGTGAGGCAGGTAGTAGCTTAATGCAGGTAGGAGCTTTCTGCATTACTTTTGCCCTGCATTAAGGAACAAAATCTATGTTATGATTTCTATTTTCAGTGAATGAATGACCGATTAGGACAGGTTATGTTATATATACAGTAAAACCCCGCTAATGCGACCGCCTAAAAGAGGTGTAATTCTGGGTGCTAGATGCAGGTGGTAGGTTAATGCAGGACAAAAGTAATGCAGAAAGCTCCTAGAGGAGCTTTCTGCATTAGTTTTGTTCTGCATTAAGCAACCACCTGCTTATAAAGACACCCATGTCTCTCCATTAAGTGGTCGAATTAGAGGGGTTCTACTGTAATATTATTACACTTTTCTTATGAACATTAGTTTACTCTGTACTTTTCTTTCTCTATGTATTGTATGGCAAATTGGCAATGAACTACTTTTGTCATAGCGAATAACACATTGAAATGAATTGAATCATTTGGATCAAAACAAACAGCTGCTATTGTGATAGGGTAATGCATGTAAGAAGGCCATTACTACATGTAGCCCCTGATAAACCAAGTGATTTGCATATTATTTAATGAATACCCGCCAATCGTCCATATCTTACATTGGAATCCATCCATTTTTCATTTTCTTAGAACCACAGGTGCCAGGCGCGTAACCATTTCATAAATACTTCTGACAAACATCGTCATATACGTTTCGACATCATGATTTGACAGAAAACAAAGAGTTTTTTCCCTGTCAAATCATTATATCTAAACGTATTTGAAGATGTTTGTCAGTAGTATTTATAAAATGAAACGCGCCTGGCACCTGTGCATAGAACCCAGTGACAAACTATTTGCTGGTATAAGTCACTGACATCGAATGTTCAGCAAATAGTGTAGGCCCTGATCAGAGGGATCTTTCAGGAACCCTCTGATATGGGTCTACATCATTTGTCCGTGTCCTTTTGTAAGAAACACTGGGCAATAATGAGTTAAATTGCCCACGTACAAACAATTATACACTTTTGTTCATTTGATAAACACAAAAAGTCCACTCACTTGAATTTGACGTATTATCGGTAAGGTTTGGACTGGCACTCATCACTTTCCGCCGACTTACGTCGATGAAAAATCGTGATAGTGACGCATGTTTCACGTGTGTGTTCGGAAGGATAAAACAGCTTACGGAAAAAGGCGGAATATTCATGCAGTGCCAGGCTAAACCTTATCGACAATATACGTGAAACATGCGTCACTATCACGATTTTCCATCGACGAAAGTTGGCGGAAAGTGATGAGTGCCAGTTCAAACCTTACCGATAATAGACCAACTTATTTTGGAACAAAACATGACCTACTCTAGTGTAAACAAAACAAAGTGACTACGGTGCTTCTTTATTTTTAAATCACTTGGCAAGCCGCATCTCTTCAGCATAGTTGTCTTGGTGCAATGGATATGTATTTGGGCTTGCATGCATCGGGTCTCGAGTTCTATTATGACCAGTGGCAAATATTTTTTTTTATCAAAATACTGTTCATACAAAACAAAAATGAATATAAAATATAATAATTAATAAAAAAAAATATTAACATATAATTGAAATAGAATAAAAAAGATGATTGCAAATAGCAAATCAGTTTTCTTTAAAAAAGCAAACTGCATAGCTTGGGATTCGAACCTCAGTTTGCAAGACCGAGTACATATCCATTAGACCAAAGCCCAGTACATGTGCATGATATGTGGCGGCTTACTAAATTATGTTGGCTGGTCCTATATTTGTGTACTGTTATGTAAACAACAAAATAACAACAAGTCTCAATATAGCTTGGTTTACCTGTACTTACCTAACAATATTAACAAATACCCATCCATATCTTATGTTGGAATCCATCCATTTTTCATGTTGAGGGAGCCCAGTAACAAAATATTGGCTGGTAAAAGAAATTAAAATCGAGTGTTCAGCAAACAGTGTAGACCCTGGTTCTCTTCCAGGAGCCCTTTGATCTGGGGTCTACATTGTTTGCATATGTCCCTTTTCACCAATTACCTCATAGGCTACTTTTAGATCCTACATCTTTGAATAAATCTACCAAAAAGGAGCATTAACTAGAGAAAAGATTTTTTTTAGAATTGGGTAGTTTTGAAACCATTGTGATAAATAGAACATTTGCTCCTATGGAGCAAATGCTCTATTTATCACGATGGTTTCATAAAGTGACTTTTAAATAGGCATAGAAAGGCGTATTTATGGAGGAAATGGTTAGGAAACACTGGGAAGCAATGGGTTAAAGTGCCCCCGCACAAACAATTATACACTGATGTTCATTTGGTAACAAAATAATTCCACCCACTTGACTAGACTTTCTCTTACCTCACACTATTAACCATTGTTCGGTTCTATATTCTATTTAGCCCAATTTTAAACACCTACTGAATATTCATGAACACAATAGTTATGACGAAATAAGGAAAGTGTAACATTGTAGCCATTTTAGAAACTAAAGAAACATATCTATACTGTAGAAGTTGCCTGATCTGGGTTTACTCTGTTTGCAAATGTATGGAAATGTGTTTATATGAAGGAAATGGTTAAACACAATACAAAGTTATAAGTTATTCTCTTGATGCTGTGCAATTTCCAAATGGTAATCCCATGTGATATTAATTTCCATTACAGGAAACAAATTACTAAGGCGCGGCCTTCCTTCAGACCTTCCTACGTTGTCACGGGTGCGGGACTTAAATATGTTTGACATCTATACAAATTTCTTTTGTAAACAGTTTAGATCCACATGAGAAACAAAGTATTGTGACGTCTTATTTTAGGAGCCATACTGTTGGTCATTGTGTTTTATTTGTTTTAACCCTTCGCTTGCTATTCGCGTCAATATGCCTACCTGTAAATAGTGAAGACCCTGATGAGACAGCTCCTGCAGGAGCTGTCTCATCAGGGTCTGCACTATTTACAAGTTGATTGTTCAACCAGTGCACTCCACAACAGTGATTGCATAGCGAAATACTTGTACACAGTGAAGATATAATGTAATTATACAACAGGGCATGGGTAAAGAAGGAGAAATGTATTTTAAAATTCAGCAAGAGAAGGGTTAAAACAAGAATAAGAAAATGAAAATTGAAGCAAACGACGCATGTTGAAGACGGAAATAATTATATTAAACTTAACCCTTTACTCCGTAAATACGCTGTTCCACGTCTGTGCAAACAGAGTAGACCCAGATCAGACGGCTCCTATAGGAGTCGTCTGATCAGGGTCTGCTCTGTTTGCTTATGTTATTATATAGATATGATTTTACAGTTCTTGTTAAAGCCAATCCGTCTGTGTCCATGTGCTATTATAAGCATGATTATAATTAATGTCCATGGTGTCATTATTTCTTATATGAATATTCATGGATTAAAATGTTAAGTGGATATGCAACTGTTCTGATGGCAACATAGTACCCCTTGCCACAAGAACCAAGCAAATGGTTGGATTTCAGCTCCGAATAGTACAGTAAAACCTCTCTATAACGGCCACTAATTTACATCAAGTATTTGTGTTAAAGGCAGGTGGCTGCTTAAAGCAAGGTGAAAGTAAAACAGAACGCTCCTATAGGAGCGTTCTGTTTTACTTTCACATTGCTTTAAGCAGCCACCTGCCCTAATATACCAACTAATTATTCCAATTTAGTGGCCGTAATAGAGAGGTTTTACTGTACCGTTTGTCACATAAATATGCAACTCGGCGTTTCATTTGGATCCGCACTGTTTACAAAGGTCAGGCAGGTCACCCTTATCACCAGAATGGCTAACCCTTACAACGCCAACGCCTTTCAAATGGACTATTCCAAATTTCAAACAGGTCAAGCTTATGGTGTAAAAATTAGGGATATTTCTAAAGGAGAGTGTAACATGACAAGCAGTACAGTCCCTGATGGGAGGGCATCTCTAGGAGCCCTTGCATCTGGGTCTATACTATTTACAATGACATAGTGACTCGTGCCCCGCACTGTAAGAGTTACATAATATGTTTTACTTGCGTTCTGCATCAGGCAACCATCTGCTTTTTAGGTTCATAAAATCCAAATTATTGAATTTATTTATGACGTATCAACTGTAATCGTAGTCTATTGTATTTGTTTCCATTCAAGTCTGCATTACAATGAGAAAGGTATGACCAAACAGAGTAGACCAAGCCTATGCTGTGTGTTTTGCTACGGAAATAGTCTATAATTGCTATAAATGTTAACGCGGGACATCAATCATCCCATGAAAGGAGTTTAAAAGACCAGTGACAGTCTGCATAATGTTAGTCTCAATTATGTGAAATGTTATTCGATCAATAAAATGTTTGATCTTAATGACTAAGCTTTATTTTGTAAATAGTGGTTGCATGAAAAAATCTAAAGTAAGGAATGGTCGTATGATTGTAACCTTATCCTGCCGAGCCACTTAATCCTACACCAATCAGTAACCACCCTCTACATTTTAACATTTTCAGCTATAACCAGTTTTTTCTACCAAAATGCAATGATACTGTCGAACAGTTTGGATCCTCGGTGCTTCATCTGGACCCATACTGTTTGTATAGGCAATCACTCATCCTCATCCAGTAGGATAAATGCTACATGTACCATTAAAAACTTATGATATCTGGATTGAGTCATTTATACAAGGAACTGATCTGTAAAGAGAGAGAGGTTAGATACGTGTAAGTGGGATGAATATCCGATAATAACAGTTTCTTGTAAATACGATACATATACGACTATAGAATGATACTCATACAACTATAGTACGATACTCATAAAGCTACAGTACGATACTCATACAAAAAAAGTACGAAACTCACACAACTATAGTACGATACTTATACAACTATAGTACGATACACATACAACTATAGTACATTTGTACGATACTCATACAGCTATAGTACTATATTCATAAAGCTACAGTACGATACTCATACAAAAAGTACTATAGTACGATACTCATACAACTATAATACGATACGGTTCTCATACAACTATAGTACGATACTCATACAACTATAGTACGGTACTCATACAACTATAGTACGATACTCATACAAATATTCTGAAAATGGGTGATCCTTCGAAAGCAAAAGTAGAAATGCAAAAAGAGAAAATTGCAGACTCGGTTTTATTGAGTCTGTTCATGAGTAGTAATTAAAAGTGCAACACTACTCATGCCCCCTAGCACCGGCTTAAGCAGTATTCAATTTTCAAAACGATTAACATCAAAACTAATGATCGCGAAGGACCATAACATATAACAACACTGAGAATGAAGTACGGGGCGACTTTATACAGCCGCCACACAAGCACTTATCACCTGCTGTTGTGAAGTACATATATTCTGAAAATGGGTGATCCTTCGAATGCAAAAGTAGAAATGCAAAAGGAGAAAATTGCAGACTCATAAAACTGTTGTGCAAAACTCATACACTGTATTGCCATACGCATACACTGTAGTATGACACTCCTACACCATAGTACGATACTCATACACACACTGATGTGCGATACTCATACAATGTAGTATGACTATTTATATACAAAGCTTCTTGTAATCATGATTGCTTTTCTAAAATCAGCCAGGGGATGCTTTTGTGTCGGCGAAATTTTGCTTGAAGTTATGATATCGCTCAAAATCATAATAATATCGCGTAGTTTGTAAAATGTACTATGCCTGATACAAATACCCACTGAAAACGTATTAATAACACAATTTTAACTAATCTGTCGTTAGTAATCAGCTAATGAACGTATTATCCTGCTGTCATAACATTATGGAGCTGTGGCTTACATGTTGACTTGAATCGAGCATTCTCTATTGGCGTCATATATTATAATGAGGTTTTTTTTATTTATGCTGAGTCTAACTGAAAAATTGTCGGAAAAAGTTCGGCCACGGTGAAAATGTGAACAAACCCTGGGTTATCTGAGCAAGTTACACCATAAACTACTTGTTAAATTTTTCCAATTTTGGGTTTACTCGTATTTCTGCATGAGGATTATTTTTTAAGAGTTAAACATTTATATATAGACACGTCAACCTTCTTACAATGTGCGAAATGTTGCGATTTTGAGCTATAGTATGACTTTAAACAATATGTTACATATAAAAACTACATTGAATCATATTCAAACAACAATAACAAACACCAAGATCAGAACTATTTGTGGGGTGCCTGGTGTACCTAGACAATGTTTAAACTAACCGACCTGGGCTAAACTGACATCATTGTTGACGAGCTTAACCCATTACATCATAAGCTATATTTAGACCCAACCTCTCTGAATAAACATACTGAAAAGGAGTATTTAATAAAAACAAGGAAAAAATATGAATTGTTTAGTTTTGAAACCAATGTGATAAATAGAGCATTTGCTCATGGAGCAAATGCTCTATTTATCAAATTGGTTTTAAAACGTGACTTTTACACAGGCGTCAAAAGGCGTCAATTGATATGAGGGAATGGGTTAACCCTAATCTAGTTATCCGTGACAAGCAGATATCATTGTTTGACACCGGAGTAATGGTTAAATAATTTCCCACGTGTGTCGCACGATTTGCAAGTGTGTCTGCCTTACTTTCTATTACGTCAGAAGATTGATCTGTAACCCTTATCATGCTAAGCGCGTCCTCAACCGCATTTGCAAACAGCTTGGATCCAGATGAGACGCCGAGTAAATCGGCGTCTCATCTGGATCCAAGCTGTTTGAAACCCAGTCAATGGTTTCTAAACTGTTGTACGACTCAGATGTAAGGGAGTGTATTTGAAACAGATTACAGTTTTGACAGACATAATTTTTCAACACGATAAGGATTAATGTGAAACTAATTGTTTCAGTATAACTTCTTGCGGCAAAAATGAATATAGACATGCAATCTGTTACAATGACAATTGAGCGAATATTTGTACAATTTTTTAAAGCTCTGGGGTAAGGAATTTATTTTAGCCTTTCCCAACAGTGCCGTATGTGAGGTTTTGATTTCTTATTTTGAGACGCGTCTACTACTTTGATACCTTAATAAATATTTGGCAATAGTTTTGTTTACATGATAGTCTGACATATTATTTGGGGATAGTTCTGTTACACGAGTGCATGTGTTGTTACTTAGAAATGTTCCTGTTGTGTGAAACCCTTGATTATCATTTGAGGATGTTTCTGTTTCTTGAAGTATTGCTTTGTTATGTAAGGATTGTTATATTACACAAGACCCTAAATTATTATTTAGGAATGTTTCTGTTATACGACAGCCTGAATTATTGTGTTAGGGCGTTTCTCTTACCAAATATATTTGGGGATGTTTATATTACACGAGAGCCTGAGTTGGTATTTAGGTATGTTTCTGTTACACGAGAGTCTGAATTATGTTTTGAGGATGTTTCTGTTACTCGGGGTATCACGTTATGTTTGGGTGATGTTGCTATTACATGACAGCCTAAATTGGTATTGTAGTATGTTTCTGTTACATTAGGGTCTGAATTATTATTTGAGGATGCGTCTGTTACTTGAGGTATCGAATTGTTATTTGGGGATGTTTCTATGTAATGAGAGTCTGAGTTGTTATTTAGGAAATTCACCGTTTCTGTTACACGAGACCCGTTATTATTATTATTTGGAAATGTTTCTGTTACTTGATGCGTTACTTTGTTAACTTGTATTATTGAAGGACCAGACGCATATTTTGAGGAGGTTTCCGTTAATTGAAATATTGCTTTCTTTTTATATTACATGGGAATCCGAAGTGTTATTTAATGATGTTTATGTTACTTGGGGCGCTGTTTTGGTATTTGTTAATGTTTTAAGTCAAAGGTCCAGTACAATGTATATATTATTTGATACTCCAGCCTTTTTACGCCTTTGAAAATGTATGTTAACTTATATGTTACAGGAATAACCAAAGGTAGTGATCACTGTAGGCTTTATATTCTAACACTAGCCAAATGCATTGGTATTATCCCCTATCCTAATCTATAGGCGCAATACAACCGATCTTAAAAGAGTCCTCACTCAATGACTAACTCAGCTCATCCGCCGTTGGCGATTGGGGACAAGTTCTATATCGCAAAACGGTGGTAAAGTATTTGTTTAAAATCGTTTAGTTTCTTGTATTTACGTCAAGTTCATATTGTAACCTATTAGAATTCAGTGAAAACACGCCACACCAGCATTTTTATTCTATCAAATGTGTTTCCTCCATAAATACGCCTTCTACGCCTCTGTAAAAATCACCAATTCAAACCATTGTGATAAACAGAGCATTTGTTCCTATTTGTCACAGTGGTTTCAAACCACAAAATTCTAAAATGTTCCTTTTCTCTAGTTAATACTCCTTTACGGTAGATTTATTCAAGGTGGTTGGATCTAAAAATAGCCTATTGAGGAATGGTTAAAACGTTACCAGGAGCGTCGCTGAATCCAAATGTAATGTACGCACCGTGACTATATTGATCATGCTCCCTCGAGACAATTTAGAAGTGTGTATGTAGTTTTTGAAACCAATGTGATAAATAGAGCATTTGCTCCTATATCTAATTATCCCATTGGTTTCAAAAGGAGGCTTTTACATAGGCACCAACGGCGTCAATATCAGCTTATATGACAAGACAGAACTCTGCCAAAGCCGCCTTTCCCACCACCTTAGCCTTCGATGTTTGTTCCAGTTTGGCTATACTAATGTTTTCACCTTTCAGATTTATGTTATTCACTTGAGTAAGTGTATGTCGCTAGCTATGCTCCTGGGTACACAAATGCATTTACCCGGTATATAAATAAACCATTATGTACAGAGACTCTTTCATAATTACATGTACTTCTAAAATATATGTTTATGTAATCAAGAAGCCCATTTCCATAACTCTTATGTATACTATATGAAATAAATTAATATAACGTTCTTGTAATCAAGAAGCCCATTTCCATAACTCTTATATATACTATATGAATTAAATTAATATAATAATACATTTATAATTAAACAGAGCAACAACTAAACGTGCGTACTCAGATACAAAATCGACATGTTTTCACCAAACACTATGTGGTGACCACTCTTTAGAATATCGTCTCTCCTATGATGTGACCAAACCTCAATGTTGTAACCACTCTTTAGAATCGTCTCTTCGAGACGATTCTAAATAGTAGTCACAACATTGGGTTTGGTGGTGAAACAAAGGAGTCAAGTTTTGAAAATGCTTCAACTTACGCATCTTATATGGACCTGCACTATCTATTCATAATGATCAGAGTCTTACATAAATATACAGTAACATATTGCATAGTGTAACTATGCCGTGCAGACTTTTCAATACGCATTGTTCTTGCAACGCTTGCGTGACTATCTGCAGTTGCACTAACCTTTGTCACTCTTTGATAAACATAGTCTCGGCTCAAATGTTGATCCATCGAAATTTAGATTACATGTACTTCTGATTCGATAAGGCGTTTGAGAAAATGACCGAATTTAAAAACAGTCTGGATCCTTATGAGACCCCGAGTTTTCACCTGGACCTAGGTTGTTGGCAAAGTCTCGGATAGCAGCACAAGTGTTAAAACATTCGCCAGACATATCTGGTGAATTAGTGCAGTGATATTTAATTAATATGTGCGTGATGATACGCGATCTCGAAAGAAGCATCTCTATGCAGCAAATGCTTTAATTTCCCATATGACAGGTGATGTCAACTTGTATTGAAGCATATATAATTAACAATTTTCATGATGGTAACACATGATGCATTCACAAAACTCTGAACTACAGTGCTCCCTCCCTACAACGACCCTCTCAATAACGATTCCCTCCTTACAACAACGCATGCCACTGTTTCCGAAACAACAAGGCTCCAGAAACAACCTTTTTCCATCGTATTTTCTTTATGCCCCCATCAAACCCTGCAAACCCTATGTTGTGACCACTCTTTAGAATCGTCACACAGTGACGATTCTAAAGAATGGTCACAACATAGGGTTTGATGAAGGCATAACGAATTTAGTTCTCGAAATACGCCTTATCTGGGGATCTGCAAACAAGCTAGTTATGTTTGATTTTCCCTCCCTATAACAACTCCCTCTTAACAACACATACAATCTTCGTATCCCAAAGGGTGTCGTTGTAGAGAGGGAGCACTGTACTGCAAGTTTTACAGACCACTGAATTATTAAAGGTTTGAAAAAAATATCATACCATTAGGATGTTGCGCCCAATTATTTTTTTCTGAAAATAACATTCAATGATTACAATTTCAACCATATGCAAGAAATTCCTTTTGCAGTCCACTGGTCGGGCACAACCATCTTATTTTTAACGACTGAAGTGTTTTTGTCAGGCTATTACTTTGCGTTTAGACTTTTTATTGCAAGATGGTCCCTGAAGTATTTGTGAGTGTTCCCTGCACAAATGTTGTTTGCTAGAACAAAATGTCTTCCGATCACTCCAGTCACCTCTCCGAATATAACTCGCCACCAAAGGCATCATTCGCGCCATATAGAATGGCTTAAAACGATTATAAGAATGTATTTCATAATCGATGCAAAACAGACAAACTTTAAGCTAAATCCTTTCTTTCATACAAACCTTCGCAAAGAAAGTAGAATAAGATCATAGGATTCTACAGGAGATGTCTGATCAGTATCTACTCTGGTTGCTTTATAAGCAACCAGAGTAGATCCTGATCAGACAGCTCCTGATCATAACAGATCTGACTCTAGTTTCTACCAATATCAAAACACCCTATGTACGTACGTATCCCATTATAACAATTCTGCTAATCAATACATATGATGTCATTATGACTTGAATGAATATTCAACAGGGAAAGGGTTAACAATGATATATTCAATGTCTGACCTACTGTAAGGTTTACTGACTTCTGAATTATTCAAGGTTTGGAAACTAGTGACCAAGTATCATACCATTTGGATGTTGTGCCTAAGATTTTATTGCAAGTAACCATATACAAGACATTCCTTTTGCAGTCCTTTGATCAAGCACATCCATTTCATTTTTAACGACTGAAGTGTTCTTCTCAAAATGTTACCTTGCGTTTAGAAATTTTATTGCATGGGGGTTCTGGAAGTATTGTCAGGGAGTGTGCCTACAAGGATGATTGCCTGTACAAGAGTTCTTTTCGAACACTCCTCCCATACAACTCAACACAGAAAGCATCCTACATTCCATACAGAATAGAGAGTTCCAAATAAGATGCGTAAATTAACCCATTTTAAGAATAACTCCTTTATATCTCGATCAAACCCTATACTGTGACCATTCTTTAGAATCGTCTCCTAAAGAGTGGTCACAGTATAGGTTTGGGTGAAGAATTGACGATTTTAGTATTTAGGTACGCACCCGTACATGTATCTGTAGCTCTGTAGAATGGCTTGAAAGTATTATATGTATTAAAATGCATTTCACAATCAAAGTAAAACAAGTCCATTTTAAACTGAACCCCTTCCTTCATATAATTTTCTCGCCTTTCAAAATAGAGTAGACCAAGATCAGACGGCCGCAATTGGAACAGTCCGATCTTGGTCTGCTCTGTAATATAGATTTGATTCTGAAGTTTCGACCAGTATCGAAAGGTCCCGTGTACATGTTCCATTATAAAAACTCTGCTAGTGTATATTCGAAATGTAGTTATTTCTGACGAGAATATGCAACAGGGAATAGGTTAACCCATTCCCTTATACTCAGAGTAAGCTAGTTTTAGATCAAACTTCTTTGAATAAATCTGCCGAAAAGGAACATTAACTAGAGAAAAGGAAAATTTTAGAATTTTGTAGTTTGAATCCATTGTGATAAATAGAGCATTTGTTCCTATAGGAGCAAATGCTTTATTTATCACAATGGTTTCAACAGGTGATTTTACAGATACGTAGAAAGATGTATTTATGGAGGAAAGGGTTGAATAAAGACTACACCCTTAAAGTGCGATTTTTGTTTCACTATTTTATGTTACAAGTTTTAACGAGAACTATGTCACAATTTAAAGAAGTCGGAATGAGATCCCCAGTTTATTTTATACCCCAGAAGGTACATAAAAACAAACAAGGGAAGTTTTAATGAATGTTACGCCATAAACATTAGCAAATAATGATACGAGAATAGGATACAAAATCTCATATATCAGTTACATAAATTGACATTGAAAAAACATGTTACAAAACATTGCACTTTATGCTGAAGTGAAAAAAACAATGTCAAAGATTTATCTCTTTTGCTTCCGACTGCAAATCTGTGATCAGCTTAGAAAAAAAAGTAGCTCATTGAGACGCCGAGTAACTCGGTGTCTCACCAGGGACAAAACGGTGATCTTCTGTAAAAAGGTTTATTGGAACATGAAATAAATATGAAAACCCTCTTCAGACGAAGATACGTGGCAGTGAATATTAAATTACCAGACTATAAAAAGTATTATATCTTTAATCGGGGCCGCAGATAAACGTGCGTACTCATGAACTAAAAATCGTCATTTCTCTACCAAACTATACTGTGACCACTCTTTAGAATCGTCTCTTCGAGACGATTCTAAAGAGTGGTCACAGTATAGGGGTTGGTGGAGAAATAAATAAGCTATTCTTGAAAATGTTTGAATTTACGCATCTTAGTTGTAACTCTGCTCAACCCTTTGCATGCTTCAGCGTATCCGGATCCGCATTTGCGAGCAGCTTAGATCCAGATTAGACACAGAGGAACAAAGTGTCTCATCAGCTGTTTTGGCACTCGGTCAATAGTTTCTGAAAAGTGTTAACAAATCGGAAGTAAGCAAAAATTTGTAGCGGATCAATTTTGAGCAGACATCTTATTTTAGCAGGCTAATAATTACAATAAGCATATTGCTACCAGAATAGGTGAGCTATCTTTAATCCTTCCATGGTCAATATTCATGTAAGGAATAATGAAATCATGAGTATTTATTAGCTGAATTTTTATAAAATTAATTTTTCAAGGATTTTTTTTGTACACAAACTGTATAATGTAAAAAAACAAACAGAACAGACTCTGGTCAGACGGCTCCTATGTTTGCAAATGCGTGACAAATTTGAAAAAGGGTTAATAACCTGTACTCTATTGTAATTAACACGTCTGTTCAAAATTGGATATGGTGCAATATTGGACTACTTCCGATTCGATCAAGAGTCTGAGTAGTACATGTACATGTAAGTACCGAAGGAATGTCAAACAGTTTGGATTCTTATGAGTCGCTAAGTTACTATAGGCGACTCATCTGAATCCAAACCTTCTTTAAAACTGTAGAATCAGAATAATATTATTCTATAAGTAAACATAGTCGACCCTACAAGAGCTGTCTGATCTGGGTTTACCCTGTTTTCAAATGTGCGAAAGGGTATTTGTATCGAGTAAAGGGTTAAAATAGATTTTACATTATATATTTATGTGTATAATTGATAATAACTCTGTACATACGCTGGTGGCAAGCGTGTAATACATGTAACATAAAAATTATGCAGATAGTATGGATCCAGATTAGGCGTCTCAGACTACTTAAAGTGACAGTCCCTACAATAAACGCATGTTTTCAATATCATTATAAAACTTGGTATTTATTATGTTCAATCATTATTATGACGATTATCAACCTGAACTTGTATCGACAACCCTGTGATACAACATGAATCGTTTTCATCGATGCTGATAATGTTTATGGTTTTTTTGCCATTGTCGTACAGTTTAAGAATCTATAACGCAACCCAATAAATACTAATATAATGCCGAATAGCACCGGGTCGTCAGTATCAAACGCATGAAAGTTTTGTCTTCTTCCGCGTGTACTAGTATTCGATTGATTTTGTTGCGGTATATTTTCAGTCAACATATAAACATGATTAATGTATTTGTAAGGCATTTGTTAGAAACACGTTGCGAATAGAGACTATCACTATTAACCGTTTCGGCGTCAAATGTCTAATTGTCGTCTGCAAACCAACTTTTGTTAAATGATTTGGTAAAATAAGTAAATGAGATAAATAAATAAAAAATTCAAAAGAATAAAGCATAGATATAGAAATAGAGATTGAGACAAAAAGTGAAGTCCCTGAACAGACGCCGCCTTGAAAAGGTGGCGTCTGATCTGGGACTGCACTATTTGTCGCGGTGCATTTATAAATGCGAAATTGGCGGTGAAAGGGTTAATGGAAGGATAGTTAAACTTGCATATAACTGTCACTTAGTGTGCAAAGAGCTTCAATGGAAATGTTTAACGGCTTCAGCTCTTAGAGTAGTCATCCTTATCCTAGATTCCAAGACCTGACTCGCACTTGCAAACAGCTTGAACCCAGCCGAGACGCCGAGTAACTCGGCATCTCATCAGAATCCCAGTTATTTGACGCTCGGTCAAAGTTTCTCCAAATATGATCGAATCGGAAGTAGTTAAAATTACACTATCCAAATTGTAGCTGGCATTATGTTTTAAATAGCAGAGTAAGGGTTAACCCTTCTCTTGCTGAATTTTAAAATGCGTTTCTTCTTTTTTACCCATGCCCAGTTGTATAATTACATATATCTTCACTGTGTACAAGTATTTTGCTGTGCAATAACTGCTGTGGAGTGCACTGGTTGCACAATCAACTTGTAAATAGTGCAGACCCTGATGAGACAGCTCCTGCAGGAGGGTCTTCACTATTTACAGGTAGGTACATGTATATTGACGTGAATATCAAGCGAAGGGTTAACCCTTCGCTTGCTATTCACGTCAATACTAGCACAACCTCTACTGCTCATTGGTTTCGAATTCACAAATTGAATCTATCAAATGTTATGCTATCTAAAACGACGGAGATGTTTATGCAGGCGTAAAGAAATGTTGAAATCAAACTACCAACAACCTATGGAGCGTGAGTATTTATGAGAATCAAACGTGTCGGATTATTATCTTGGGAACGAAAAAAATGGATTTACGGTTGTATGGCATGATAGTAAAAACTGGGCATTTTTAACGAAATATCATAATTTCCCCAGATAACCGCGGTTAACATAATTCAGAACTCGCATTGTTCTATACTGAGATACAACCATACAGAAATGAATAACATTTTTAAAGTTTGTTCCTGATTTATCTTTTACGCCAACCGACTAATTGTTGTTTGGTCTTTTTGTTTTAAAAAAAGAATTGTTAACACGTATCAATGTCGTATTTTATAGTCTTGTTTAATGCAACACTTCAGTCATGTTTTCATTAAATCAAACCACGCATAGTGTCATCTATTTGCACATGAGCTAGTTACCTAACGCATATTATTTTAACCTTTAGCCTGCTGCGGGTGAGTGAGTGATCACCTGTGCAAACAATTTGGATCCAGATGAGACGCCGAGTAACTCGGCGTCTCATCAGGATCCAAATTGTTTGATACTGTTTGACCGTGCTGTTGAAAAGAAATGCAAGATAAATGAACAGTGACAACTGAAATCAGTGACATTTGCTACAGACAAACTTTTGCTCAGCAAACTAAAGGTTAAGAAATAATGACGTCATGTATATTAATCAGATGAATTGTTATAATCACATGTGAGCACATGACTGCTTCTACTCTGTGTCAAAATGCTTCCATATGGAGTAAAGGCTTAGACAACTGCTCTAGGAGCTGTCTGTCCTGGGTATACTCTGTTTGCAAAGACATTTCTATGGAATAAAGTGTTAGACAATCCTGTAATAGCTGTGCAGTATGGATCTTCTCAGTTTGCAAGGGCATCAATAGGCGTACATCTGGAGTAAAGGCTTACTACTGAAATAGGTTTAGTGAAGGGAATTCTTGAATCAATTTATTTCATCAGTATTTATCTAAAGTAAAGTGATTAAAACTTATACACTCATATAAACATATATACACTCGTATAAACTCATATGTACTCATATATCTGAATTTGAATTTATTATAAATGGCTACATTGGAAGGTATTGATCAGATTGCGAATATATTATATTATAGTATATCAACAGTTTTCAGTGTGTAAAGTTAAACCCCTCTAAACCGGAATTCTAGTCGAGAAAACTTAATGCATATGGCTGCTTAATGCAGGATGAAAGTCATGCAGAAAGCTCCTAGATAGCGCTTTTTGTATGACTCTCACTCTGCATGACTCTCATTCTGCATTAAGACAACAGCATCATGAATGTCTTAGATTGAGTTGACATTTATTTATGATTTTTTTTTGTCCCTTCAAACTAACTTTCATACAATATTAACTCATTCCATCGCATTGCCACCTTTTGAGGCCTCTGTAAAAGTGATGTTTTGAAAACAATGCTCTATCTATCATAATTGTTTCAAAACTACACGAATCTAAAACTTTCATTTTCTCCATAGTAAATGCTCCTTTTCGGTAGATTTATTTAAAGTGGTTGGGTCTTAATTTTAGAGAATGTGTTGAACCACCGCCTTATCCTGAGATAACAGATGTCACGTGTCAACAACGCTACATGTTTACGTTCGGCTTGTTCACAACGAATCTGTTACATAAAGCAGTGATTTCTCCAGACATTGGAGAACCGAAAGAAACAAACAATATTAACAAGTAATACATAACAAAAAGACAGCGACTGCAAGCAACAAAGACAACAAGCAACAATAACAAGAACACAAGAATATCCAAACAATAAGAGACAACAATAAACAGAACAAATACAGAAAACAAAAACAATAACAGGCAACACCTGAAATGACGTGTGGACGTCAGCGGATATATACCAAAAGTATCCGTAATATATCCAAGTTACGTTCACGATTGTACCATTGGAAATATTATATCCTCTAGCTAATGTATTAATGGTTCCAAGATCATAGTGTATCACCTCCTCAGACATTGTTTATGAACGATACAAGTTATTTATTGAACACCTTTCTCGCTTTTACCCGTACCCCGCTGTGATAAAATAACTTCTAACCAAATTTGGATCTGAAGCAATTTTGACAACTTTCGATCCCAACAAAATTTTGACCCTGTGTCAAACAGCTTAGATTCTGATTAGACGCCGAGTTACTCGGCGTCTCATCTGGATCCAAGCTGTTTGCAAAGCGTGTCCGTTCGCGGTTAGCCAGCTTTAAGAGTTAAATCCGCATCTCTCTGTTGAATATTTCATGACCGTATTATTACACGGCCATCATAATATATCTTGTTGAGTTATTTAATGAGCGAGCGTCGTTTCTTACCAATCTCCACAAAAATGTGTCCTCCACAGAAATGTGTCTGGGTGTGTGTGTGTGTGTGTGTGTGGGGGGGGGGTCTGTTGTCCCACACCTTATACTACATGTACTTATAATTGCAACGCATTTAAACTTCCTACAAATTACATATCATATTCATTTATTTACTGGAAAGACGTTTATCGCAAGAAAACAGAAAAGAAGACATACTGTTCAGACGTTAGATATGTATGACACCGATACTCGCAGATGTAATAGTATCATTTTGGTGTAAATGTACAACCAATAGTTATAAATATCGATGAAAATGATTTATTTTTGTATCACAGGGGCATTTTTCGGTATA
Source organism: Azorinus chamasolen (assembly GCA_963576725.1). Classification (NCBI taxonomy): domain Eukaryota; kingdom Metazoa; phylum Mollusca; class Bivalvia; order Cardiida; family Solecurtidae; genus Azorinus; species Azorinus chamasolen. Next base: position 30,470,028 of record OY755238.1, on the reverse strand, counting down.
GGTTCAAAGTTGAAATCTACTAATTAACCTTTAGCCTGCTGAGCAAATTATTTTTACATAATTTTTCACCAACATGTACTACATTTTCAAAATTCAAGCAATAATCAATATGTCTACCAAAATGCAACCAGGGTGTCAAACAGTTTGGATCCTGATGAGACGCCGAGTTACTCGGCGTCTCATCTGAATCCAAACTGTTTGCATAGGTATTCATATCATAGCAGGCTAAAGGTTAAGAATAATCGAACATAACCAGCAGCGTGTGTTATGATTTTTTTGAAAGTATGCGTTCACTGTACAGACTATCACTTTAACATTAATCTCGACTGACATTTGAAAACTTGCCGAGGTGACTCGGCGTCTCATGAGAATCCAAGCTGCATGACTTGGTCAAGTTTCTTAATCCATAGACTCCATAAATACGCTTTTCTACGCCTTTGCAAACAGAGTAGATCCAGATCAGACGGCTCCTATAGGAGCCGTCTGATCAGGGTCTGCTCTGTAAGCTTATGATGTGATGTAGGTATGATTCTACAGTTTCTGCAATGGTAAAACAATTCTATGTCCATGTTCTATTGTATGCATGATTCTGGTTAATATTTATGACGGCATTATTTCTGACCCAAACATTCATGGAGTAAATGGTTATAACACGCCTACCCTAACATTTACAAGTGAATATAATAAACAGTTAAATATTGAATATATTTCTCTTTGAGAGAGACATACACCCACGTTTCTTCTGCTTCAACGTTTAGGAAATCAAATCATACGTGAATTGTATTGTTTAAAGACCAATGAATGCACATTTTCAGTCATATATTGCTGTAATGACGCCAAACACCATCTGATTTCAAAATATTAAAAAAAAACAGGTTAACTCTTTCCCTCATATAAACACATTTTCACGCATTTGTAGACACAGTAGACCCAGATCAAATGACTCCTATAGAAGCCGTCTGATCAGGGACGGCTCTGTTTGCAAATGAAATTTATATGGGTTGTTTCTTTTCTATCTAAAATGGCTACACTGCTCCACCTTCCATATTGCATTATAACTATTTTGTCCATGAATATCCAGTACGTATTGAAATTTGAAATAAATATAGAACAGGGAATGGGTTAATGAACGAAAAACATACATATGTAATATTCTGTACAATAGACTAATTAAGCATCGCTCTGATCTGGGTCCATCCGGTTTATTCATATTCTGTCTAGTGACAATATCTATACAGCAGAACCTATCCTAAGCGGCCATTCATTTACTGCACATAGGAGTCTTAAAAGCAGGCACTTGCTTGATACAGGGCAAAAGTAGCATTCGGCATCATCTACTGCCTACCTTATAGACCCGTACTTAGACCTCGTTTTGATGGCCATTTAAGACAGGTTTTACTGGAACTTAGAGATTGCCAAATACGGGTGTTTTTTCTCGCACTTACTATGGTTGTATGCTAATAGCGAACTGAGTTAACTCGTTCCCTCCCAACCTCATTGAATCTTTAAAACCCAACTCACTACCTCACTCACTCGTTTAATCAATATACCAACAATGAGTCCTAACTACAGAAAAGGAGAAATTTAGAATATGGTGGTTTTTAAACCATTGTACTCTATTTATCACAATGTGTTTCAAATATGGGTTTTACCAAGGCGCAAAAAAGCATCAGTAGGAGAGAATGCGTTAATTTCAACTGAACATTTAATCTGCTAAATAATTAAAACTGGATCTTCCCTTTCTGGATATCAGTTGAACAAAACATTGTATCAAAATGTATCGCTGAAGGCCTGGATCTGATCCAATGTGTTATTTTCCTGCAATAGGTACCATGATTAGAGATTTATGATTCATTCTTAAGGTATTTCCGACAATGGCCGTTTGTTTACTTTCTTTCAATTTGACCTTCATATTAAAAATTGATAAAATCTATATTTTAAACAGTTTTTCAGCAATTATTTTAATACAGTTATTAAGTAAAGGTCCTAGTGTAGTTCATAAATGTTAAACAAAGTTTTTTAAGAATTAAATAAAAACTTTATTTTTTACCTGAAAATATGCAAAAAAGAGGTGTCATATAACTCACTTTTCCAGATATTTTTTTTAAAAAAAAGTATCAAAAGTTTCCTTCTAAATATCTTCTTTAGTCCTGTTGGTGTATCAATAAGTCCTTATTATATGATAAATGTTCCAATTTCACTTTTTCCGAGCACCACTTTTTTCAATCATAGCAAATCATACGAGGGACATTCAGTATGCAATGCAACTGATGGTTTATTTAAGAAACAAACAAATGGATTCCGAATTTTAACGCTTTCTTGAGATCGTTTTCCAACCAAACCGCAGTGCATACGAGTAGAGCTGTTCAATGTACATGTACACTTTTAGATATATTTATGTAACCAACCTACACATATTTGGTATCAGTGTAAAGGGTAGATAGTGAATTGAACGTGTATATAAAGGGATTAGCGGCCACGTGCAATGCAAGGAAAACCGAGCGCTAGTTTCATTACATACTGAATAGCCCTCGCATGTTTGCTATAATTGAAATACAGTGGTGTTGGGGAAAAGTTAATTTGGAACATTTATCATATAATAAGGACTTATTAATACATCAACAGGACTAAAGAAGATATTTGGAATGATTCTTTTGAAAGAAATTTTAAAAAAACAAATCTGGAAAAGTGAGTTATATGACACCTCTTTTTTGCATATTTTCAGGTAAAAATTAAAGTTTTTATTTAACTCTTAAAGAAATTACCCAGGTCCATTCAATGATCCCCCCCCATTGTTCTCAATAGGCGTGAAAGTAACAGTAAAAGCATGATACAAGTGTGCAAAATATGGCAAGCCGTCTCATTCTGTCTAGAGAGGCCCTGACATACAATTAGTCAAGGGGAACACACTCAAAAGACCATTGTTGGTCAGAACCCAATAGAAGTTCAACCCTTAAGAAGCCTACCACTAACAAACAAAGGGCCAAATGCAAACAGGTTGGATCCAGATGAGACGTCAAGTAACCCGGCATCTTATCTGGATACAAGCTATTTGACAGACAACATTTTCACAAATCTTTACAAACTATGAAGCACTTTCACATTTGAAGCAGACAAGCAATTTAGCAGATGAATATTTTATAAGGATTAAATACATTAAAAAACCCTGAGCGCTTATGTATATCAGAGATAAAACTCTGGACATTTGGCCTGCAGTAGAATCCATTTAACATGCAGTGGAGGAGAGCTATAATATGTTCAAAGGCGCCCTAATTAAAGCTGAGAATTCAATTTTGTATTTTATCAGAATATGTAAATACTGCTCAGAAAGTTATAATTTAACCCCTGCACCCTGCACTTGATCTCAATGAGATATATTTGTATGTGGAGTGTCATGAATGTAGGTTGAGCACTTTAGAAGACATTCACAGGCCGAACGGACAAAGCGGGGCCTATATGCTCCTTCTTATAGTTTCAAGGAGCATAATAAAAAATAAAAACATATACTGCATTAGTGACAATCTAATCATTTCCAAATCATCAAATGTAAGAGACGGGCCTCACATGGAACGCTCCAGTGGTTCTTGACAGGCAGACTGCTATAGCTCTTACCATGTGCCGCATGCTTTTTCACAGGTTAGCTGTAAAGACCCACGCCGGCCAAGGGAATGTCTTTAAAAGGTGTTGTTTAACATTTATGAACTACAGTAGGACATTTACTTAATAATTGCATTAAAATAATTGCTGAAAAAGTGTTAAAAATATAGATTTAATCAATTTTAAATATGAAGGTCAAATTGAATAGAAACAAATGGCCATTGACGGAAATACCTTAACTCAATTTGGGAGCTCATTATTAGTCCATATACCGCTCTGCGTCACGTGATTGACATTTACAATCCAGATCCGAAATCGGGTAAAAATCCACCAAGGTGTTGTGATGATGTTTTTGAAAGTAAAAAGAAGAAAACCAAATAAAATAAAAATTATCTCATCAGAATCCAAGCTGTTTGTCACTCAGTCAATAGTTTTACAACATCTCGATTTAATCGGAACTATTCAGAATTGCATCATATTCAAATTTGGGCCATCATTATGTTTTTGTCAGCATGGTAAGGGGTAAAACACAAATTACCGAGGTAACGATAGGGTCGTGGGAACTGTCAATCACGTGAATTTATTGTCTCTTGTTTATATCAGCATATACAGTCAATACCCTTAAACAGAAATTCTAATAGAGAAGAATTTAGATACTGGTAGGCAGGTGGCTGCTTAATGCAGGGTGAAAGTCATACAGAAAGCTCCTAGGGGAGCTTTCTGTATGACTTTCACCCTGCATTAAGCTATCACCTGTCTCCAAGAATATATATACTAAATTGAACAACGTCCGGTTTAGAGGGGGTTTAATGTAGTTTACTTGCATGAATCCATCGACATGAAAAATTGATGTGTTCCAATTTTAAATTCACCCCAAATGGTATGAGAGTGACTGGGTTGACATATTCGTGTAAGATATAATGACATTATGAATAATTGTTAGCTGATTTATTTTATATTGGCATATGCACAATGACATTTTTAGTATTAATAGAATCTGTAGAATCAGATCTATTATATTGTTAATATGCAAACAGAGCAGACCATGATCAGACATCTTCTTTAGAAACCGTCTAGTCTGGATCTTGTCTGTTTGCAAAGGCGTGAAAGGGCTTTTATATGAGGGAATTGGTTAAGCATGATACAATTGGTATTACAGAAAAAATACAGTAAAACCTCTCTAAACCGGAATTCTAGTAGAGAAGAATTTAGATACCTTTAGGCAGGTGGCTACTTAATACAGAGTGAAAGTCATGCAGAAAGCTCCTAGAGGAGCTTTCTGCATGACGTTCACCCTGTATTAAGCTGCCACCTGTCTCCAAGACCGATATTTATACCAAATTTAACGTCCGTTTTAGAGGGGTTTTACTTTATATGATACCATATCGTACAATGAGAGGAATTATTGTATTTCGGTATTGCTCGGACGAAATTCACCATATTCTAGATATTGAATGGGTATGGAAGGCATATACTATTGTACAATACAAAGCAACACCGGTCCACCAAAATGGTTTACTAATCCTCAAGATCCAGATGAGGCATTGAGTAGGTCGGCGTCTCACCCGGATCAAAGCTGTTTGACACTCGGTCAATAGTTTCTCAACAGTTTAATCGAATCGGAATTATTCAAAATGTCACCAAATTTTGCAAGTCCTATCAGACATTATCATGTTTCATGCAACGGATTAATTGTATAAGGGCCTAAGCGTCCCTCTCGTAGTTTAGTCATGCATCACCAATCAATCAATCATTTACACAGCTTTTTTTCGTGCACACACGGGACAAGTACGGTTCACCCGAGATGTTTACTATTGGGTGTTGAAGATTCCAAGTGATTGATAACACGCATCACATGAGTGTGGTGTTACGACAATATCATGCATCAAAAGATCACCCTTTTCTACGCAAATCTCAGAGAAATAAGTTGAATATGGCGGCATCATTAACCCTTTACTACAAACATACACATTTCTACATGTACACCACTGCAAACAGAGGAGACCCAGATCAGACAGCTCCTTCATGGAGTAAAGGTTTAATTATCCTTCTTGATTAAAACATTCACTACAACAGCAACGCCCCTCTAATACAACCCTATAACGCATTAACATTAAACGCACGCAATTGTCGAACCCTTTCACCGCCATTAGCCGTATTCGACTGGCCCTGTATCAATAAGCAACGAAAATAATTCCCAGTCGAATACAATACACATTGTGCAACGAAAATAAATTATGCCACGCGGGTTGAATTCAATATAATTCAATAGGTGGGTGAAGTTTGTGGCGGAACAGCAAGAAAAATCCCTGTCGAATACGGCTAATGTCGCATAAATGCGCCCCGACAAAAAGTGTAATCCTAGATCAGACGCCGTCTTTTAAAGGCGGCGTCTGATCAGGGACTTCACTTTTTGTCTCAATCTCTGTTTCTATATCTGTGATTTATTCCTTTGAAAATTGCATTTATTTATCTCATATCCTTATGATTTTACAAACTTGGATTGCAGACGACAATTAGAAATTTGGCATCGAAAGGGTTAATGCATGTCAAAGTAATGCCGAAAGCTTCCTAACTTTTGTCATCCATTAAGCTACCACACTTGTTTTTTTAAAAAAATCCAGAATATGGCTGCAAAATATTTAACCCTTATCCCGCGGTTCGCGACCTGACTGTCGCATTTACAAACATCTAGGATCCAAGAGGATCTAAGTGAGACGTCGTGAAGCTGTTTGACACTTGGTCATTAGTTTCTCAATAGTTTGATCGAATCGGAAGTAGTCAAATTCGCACACATTCTAACTTTCAGCAGACATTTTTTTCACAGCGGGGAAAAGGGTTAATATCTGTGTTCACAATTTGGACACATAACAGAGAACAGAGAGAAGTGGCATTAATTTAAAAAAAAATTACGTGAAAGATTTTCATCCCCAGACAAATATTGTCATTCGGAGCAAAAAAGGCATCGAAGCGCGAATAAATCAAAAATCAAATATGATCACAATTAAGTGGCGATCTAGAATAAGTCTAATTACGGGTTTGTAAGGCAGTTGGTAGCTTAATGCAGGTCACGATAAATGCAAAAAGCTCCTGCATGAGCTTCTTGCATTACCTTTGCCCTGTATTAAGCAACCACCTGCTTTTTAAGGGTTCTATGCTCAATAAAAAAAAATGGCCGCTTAGGATAGGTATGACTGTACTCGCTTGATTATTAGGAAAATGTCTGCAGCACTATAGTTAATCTGGTGAAGAATGGGGTGATCTATGTGTACCTATAATGACTGGTGTTAGGAAAATGTGTCTGCATCGCTAGACATATGCATGTAGATCTATGGGTAAAACAGTGACTGTTGTTAAGAGAATGCCTCTGCAAAGTAGTCATATGAAGTTATGTTTATATGACTGCGTACCTATGACTAGACTGGTGTTGAAGAATGTGCTAACAATACTAGCGAGATTAAGGTGTCGCTAGGAAAATGCGTCTTAACCCATTCCCTCATATTGACGACTTTTTACGACTCTGTATAAGTCACTTTGTGAAACCATTGTGATAAATAGAGCATTTGCTCCTATAGGAGCAAATGCTCTATTTATCACAATGATTTCAACCTACAAAATTCTAAAATGTTCCTTTTATCTAGCTAATGCTCCTTTTCGGTAGATTTATTCAAAGAGGTTGTATCTAAAAATAGCCTATGAGGTAATGGGTTAATACTACAGTACGACCTGCCTTAAGCGGCTATTCATTTGTTTAATATAGGAGTCTTAAAAAGGAGGTGGTTGCTTAATGCATGGCAAAAGTAATAGAGAAAATTCCTATAGGAGATTTCTGTGTAAAGCTACCACTTGCCTTAGAGACCCATTCTTTGACCTAATTTCGTTTGATGGCCGCTTTAAGACAGGTTCTACTGCATACATATGATGATATACATATGTATATCTAGTGCAATGCGTGTCGTTAGGGGAATATGTATGTTTACCAGTATGAGGGTAGATCTAGCACAAAGTATGTCGTTTTAGGATATTGTCTTAACACCATTCACATGAAGGTATATTTAGAACAAGGCCTGTCGTTAGGAGAATGTGTCATAACACTAGTCGCATGAAGTTAGATCTGTATGTATAACAAGGAATGCCGTTAGGAGAGTGTGTTTTAACACTAGTCATAAAATTATACAGGTGGATCAAGTACAAGAACTGTCGTTAGGAGAATGTGTCTTAACACTAGTCACAATAATGTTGATCCAGTACAAGTGCTGCCGTTAGGGAAATGAGTCTTAACAATAGTCACATGAAGTTAGATCTTTACAAGGGATGTCGTTAGGAGAGTGTTACGTATGCAATTCATATGAAGATAGGTCTAGTACAATATCTGTCATTAGGAAAATGTGTCTTAAGTTCTTAACACTAGTCAAATGTCGGTAGATTTAATACGGGGACTGTCGTTAGGGAAATGAATCTTAACACTAGTCAGATGACGGCAGATCCAGCACAAGGCATGTCGTTAGGGGAATACGTCTTAACACTAGTCACATGAAGGTAGATGTCGTACAAGGATTGTCATTAGGGGAATGCGTCTTAAGACTAGTCACATGACGGCAAATCTCGTACAAGGGTTGTCATTAGGGGAATTAGGCTTAGCACTAGTCACATGAAAGATAGATCTAGTACAATGACCATCGCTTGGAGAATATGTATGTACGTAAAACTCGTCGATATTAAAATTTTGAACTCACCCGTTTTGTTTTCATATACGTGTAGTTCGATAGGCTCTGCAAGAAAATTGTAGACCTTGATCAGATGATTCCTGAAGTATCGACTATGAGCTTGGCATACTCTGTTTGGCTATAAATATCACATTTACGGAATCGCCGCCGGTCGTAAATGGGTTATCCCTCTTCTCTCATGACAAACAATTTGGATCCTGATGAGACGTCGAGTAATTCGGCGTCTCATCTGGATTCGAGTTGTTTGACAGATTGTTTGTTAGAATCTTGGTTCAATTTACGTAGTTTATACATGTATATGACCGAATCCAAATTAAACTCTGATGAATATGCATGTAGGAAATAATGACGTCATGAAGATTTTTTATAATGGCATATGGACACATGGTATTTTGGTTCAGGCGGAAGCTGTAGAATCATATCTATATTACAAATTAAGCAAACAGAGCAGACCCTGATCAGACGGCTCCTATAGGAGCCGTCTGATCTGGGTCTACTCTGTTTGCAGAGGCGTCAAATGCGCTAAGGTAAAGGGTAAATGAGAAAAAAAATTTCACAGAGGGTAAGATTTAAACTAATCATATCTGTTCAGTCGTGTTTTATTCTCCTTTAATTCCAAAAACAAAGTGCGGCGCGTGGAAATGATTGACAATTCTCATGATCCAGATTTTATACTGTTTTTAACGAGGAGTCCCATCTGAGTAAAGAATGAATAAAATCTGTCAAGCATAGTACTAATTACGGGGTAATCAGCATTTTTGCATCAAAAACATATACCCCCGAATAATTACGAGGTAGTGAATGTTTTGTTATGTAATTGAATTCCGTTAACGACCTGGGAAACTTTCACGTCAATAGCTAATTTGCATCGTTTTTATTTATTGTTAAATATTAGTGATGAATTACAGTAGAACCCGTCTTAACCCTTCTCTTGCTGAATTTTAAAATACATTTCTCCTTCTTTACCCATGCCCTGTTGTATATTTACATATGTCTTCACTGTGTACACGTATTTCGCTGTGCAATCACTGCTGTGGAGTGCACTGGTTGCACAATCAACTTGTAAATAGTGCAGACCCTGATGAGACAGCTCCTGCGGGAGGTGATATCTTAATTCAGGTCAAAAGTAATGCAGAAAGCTCCTATGGCGGCTTACTGCATTACTTTTGCCCTGTATTAAGTAACCACCTGCTTTTAAAAACTCATTTATCAAAATAAATGAATGACCGTTTATGACAGGTTCTACTGTAATTATAATTTACTTATATTGACTTTTTAATTATACTGAGGAATTCGTAGCAACCTTTGCAGGAGACTATTAACAATTTCCCTGTTCTATATCTACTCCAAATTACTATACCTACTGAATAGTCATGGACAAAACAGTAATAATGAAGTATGGAAAGTGGAACACTGTAACGATTTCAGAAAGAAAAGAAATAGGTATTTCAAATTCCACTAGCAAACAGAGTTGACCCTAATCAGACGGCCCCTTTAGAAGCCGTCTGATCTGGGTCTACTCTGTTTGCAAATGCATGAACTTACGTTTGTGTGGAGAAACTGCAGCATTCAAAGAGTTAATTACACATACAGTTGAACATAGATATCTCCAACTCGGATAACTCGAACATCGGGATAACTCGAACATCGGGATAATTCGAACTTCGTGATAATTCGAACTAAAAGTTCGGTACAGTGCTCCCTCCGTACAACGGCCCTCTCTATAACGATCCCCTCCTTACAACAACGCATGTCACGGTTTCTGAAACAACAAGGCTCCAGAAACAACTTTTTTCCATCGTATTTTCTTTGTGCCTCCATCAAACCCTATGTTGTGACCACTCTTTAGAATCGTCACTTTGTGACGATTCTAAAGAGTGGTCACAACATAGGGTCTTATTGAGGCATAACGGTTTTAGTTCTCGAAATACACCTTATCTAGGAATCTGCAAACAAGCTAATTATGTTTGAGTTTCCCTCCCTATAACAACTCCCTTTGAACAACACATACAATCTTCGTATCCCAAAGGGTGTCGTTGTAGAGAGGGAGCACTGTACTTCCAAAGCTTACAACACAAAATTGCTCATTTACTACGCAAATCTAGAAACAAATGACAAAATCATTATTTCTGGTCTAAAGTAATATTAAAAGTTCCTACAGGAAAATTCTAAACTTTCACCGGAAAATGCGCGTATCGACATTTGCAAATAACGTAGACCTAGCTAATAGGGCTCATAATGCTTATTACATTGCAAGTTTCCCTTTGCATTATTAGGATACAATTTGTCAAATCCTGATATTTCTTTACTTGATGTTTATGTTTGAATTACCGTCAAGTATTAACCCTTTTCGCATCGAGACCGCATTTGAAAACAAAGTTAACCCAGATCAGACAGCTGCTATAGGGTCAAATCTGTTTCCTAATGCAATGATATAGACATAATTCAAGAGTTTCAATGTGAATAACCTAAAAATATGAAGAACCTAAAACGACTATATTTTAAGAACATTCCTGATAGTTACAGCCTTCATCTTGCATGAATAGGGTATTTGTTTATTTCTCCACCAAACACTCTGTTGTAACCACTCTTTAGAAGAGTGGTTACAACATAGGGTTTGATGGGAAAATGGCGAATTTAGTATTTGAATACATACGCAACTTATCTGTTGCTATGTTACGCTTTAGATTTTAGATAAAAATGCAAACAGTTTGACTCATATGCGACACCGTGTGACTCATCGTCTCAGTCTGACAGAAATTGTTTAAAATCAAGTGGAATTAGGCTGATTTATGGTCAACTGAAAGAACTACTTCAAGCAATAGTTCCATATAAGAACCTGAAATATTTTAAGAATGTTCCTGATATTTACAACAAGGGATTTTAGACTTCGTCTAGCATGAGTATATTACAATAGTTAACATGTTGTAGGGGTAAAGTCTAGACACAATTCAATAAAAATCTGGATAAATTATGAGGGGAAAATGCCATGAGCTCAATCAATTTCATTTGAAATGCAAATTGAATAGATGGAATACTAGTTGAAAACGGGATTGTTTTGGGTTGATTACAGCCTATATTTAAGCATGTCTAGACATTTGTGGCATATCTTGGACAACGTTTAACCGCATTTGATTGGTTTATTCGAGTTTGCATCGAGTAGTTCACCTATAACGACGTTGTATTTTTGTTTTTAAATTGACATGTATTTTGTTTAGCATAGTCGTTACATTATTAAAATGACCGGTGGAAATATTTATTCTACAGTGCACTCCCGCTAAACCGGACGTCCAATTTAGTATAAATATAGGTCTCGGAGACGTGACTTTAACCCCACTTTAAGCAGCCATCTGCCGAAAAGTAGCTAAATTATTATCTACTAGAATTCCGGCTGAAATTAGGCTTACTGCTCAGTAACCCTTAACTCCATGAATAGTAATATGACAAACAAAATGGCAATATGAATATTAATCAGCTGAATCCTAACCCATCCCCCATAGGCTATTTTAGATCCTATACTTCTTTAATAAATATACAGAAAAGTAGCATTATTAAAGAAAAGGAAATTTTCATAATTATGTAGTTTTGAAACCATTGTGATAAATAGAGCATTTGCTCCTATGGAGCAAATGCTCTATTTATCACAATGGTTTCAGAAAGATACTTTTACAGAGGCGTCAAAAGAGGTCAATATGAGGGAACGGGTTAAAGGCAGCATGAACACATGTTAGGTTTACTATAGAAGAAGAGCCGATTGTTACTGGGCCCCCTGACCTGAATCTACCCTGTTTGTAATGTTGCCAAAAGGCGTCTATTTGGGGTTACAGGTTTAATGTTTCGAAGCCCTCTTATAATATAGTTCGATTCTACTGGACCTTTTTGAAAAAAACACACAACACCGGGATACATTACGCGCTTTTCTTTGTTTTGTTTTGTTTGTTTTTGTTTTATTTTTTTATTTTTTATTTTTGAAAAGAAAAGACGCAAAGTAGTTCGGAAATATCAGTGAAAGGATCCAAGTGTCCATTGCATCTATATATAATGACAAATGTATGCATATACATATTTAATACAATCGTACTTGTTATACTTATTTGAACTGAATATGTTATACATTGTACTATAAATATTCATATTTCGAGCTGTTTATTAATTTGAGCCTATTCCACTAAAATTCATTCATTAAACTACATCACGGAGTTCTCCCATTGTTTGTGGAGATAGGTCTACACTTATAATTAATGATTTAGATACATACATGTGTGTTTCAATGATATCGTACGACTTTACTACTTTTCCATTTAGTTTAACCCTTCGCTTAAAATACAGTTCTCCTTCTTTACCTATGCTCTGTTGTACAATTACATATATCTTCACTGTGTACAAGTATTTCGCTGTACAATCACTGTAATCAACGTGTAAATAGTGCAGACCCTGCAGGAGCTGTCTCATCTGGGTCTTCACTATTTACAGGTAGGTATATTGACGTGAATAACAAGCGAAGGGTTAAATATAGTTTATGTCTGTAATTTACAACATGCATAAATATACATAGTTTCTAAGAAGGATTTGAATGAAAGCTTGGAGCTTTCGTATGACCTTAACACCACTCACGTAATCGCTAATTTTACAGATACCATAACGGCATTATGAACACGTGAACACATTTGTTCATGACAGAAAGTGTCGAATCGCATCTATATGATTTCGTCAGCAAAGCAAAGCCGTCTGATCAGGATTGACTCTGTAAGCAATGACGTTTCAATGAGTGTGTGTCTGGTAAAGACTTAATTGTTAGCTTCAAATACAGAACGTTTGATAAACTAAAATACATACAGTAAACCTGTGCTAAAGCGACCGCCATAAAGATGCCATTATTTTTTGGACTTACAGACAGGTGACAGCTTTATGCAGGAATAAAGTTATGAAGAAAGCTCTCACAGGAGCTTTCTGCATTACTTTCGTCCTGCATTAAAGGGGAAATTCCTATATTCGACGCGTTTCGAAAATACATGTATTTAAATATACAAACTCATTTGTTTATATGCTGATACATGTAAGTAGTATATTGCAAGACAACCTATCCAATAAAAGTTGAAAATGACAAATGTTTGATATCGACTATCCCGATTTTATTCACCGATGTTGCAGTTTTATTTGTATTGGGTTTTGGTTTCGTATCTGTTCGCGCTATTCGCATCTCTCCGACCACTTCCGAGAAAATCTGTTACGTAAACAATGGAGGGATCGGATGATCATCGGAAAACGTGGACAATTTGATCGGAAAACGCCGATAATACTTTGTTGTAGAACAACATTTATAAATATTCATGAAATTGGTTTACTTTGTATCAAAGAGGCATTTTTCGATACAAGTTCAAATTGACAATCTTCATAATTGTGATTGAGCGTAACAAATACCAAGTTTAATGATATTATTGAAAATAAGCGTTTATTGTAGGGATTTCCTCTTTAAGCAATCGTCAGATTGTAAAGACACATATGTTGTGGCCATTAATAGATGCCCTACTGTAAGGTAGAAAATGTCCTGCAGCAAGGGAGAAATTTGTCAAATGAATATAATATGCTTCATTTCAGAAAACATATTAATAACCTGTCTCGGCCGAATGACAATAATTGTTCATACTGAATCTGATTGTCATAACCAGACACATTACAATATTTGGACCTATCTGCAAGATAATGTTGTGTGGAAATGTGTTTTATGATATAATATGCTCTTTAGGTATCCCCAAATGTCTGTAATGTCCTTAATGCATTGCAAAGGTCTTATACATACTTGGAAAATGCATTAACCCTTTATTTCATGAATATTTATGACGAAATGAGGTCATGCATAACAATTAGTAGAATTATTATGATGATATAAAACACGTGGTTGTTTGGCCATGCCACAGACTGTAGATCATCTTAACGCTTAAGAAAACAGGGCAGACCCGAGTCAGACGGCTCCTACATATCAATATCACCGTTATAAGACATTTCGTTTGTACAGTAGAACCCCTCTAATGCGACCACTTAAAGAATAACCATAGCTGCCTTTATAAACAGGTGCTTGCTTAATGCAGGACAAAACTAATGCAGAAACCTCCTCTACATTACTTTTGTACTGCATTAAGCTACCACCTGCATCTAGTACCCAGAATAGTACCTCTTTTAGATGGTCCCATTAGCGGGATTTTACTGTATTTTGGGAACGACTCACATATAGGTGTATCATATTTTGGAAACGACTAACATATAGGTGTATCATAATTATGCAGTAAAATCTCTCTAAACTGGAATTGAAATTAAGAATAATTTAGATACTCTTAGGCAGGTGGCGGCTTAATGCAGGGTGAAAGTGATGCAGAAAGCTGTCACCTGTCTCCAAGACCGATTTTTATACTAGATTTAACGTCAAGTTACGAACACTTCTTGAATATTTATGTAAGAAATTATGCTCTCGTGGATATTACTTAGCTTATTTTCATTGTAACATATGAATACAGGAACATTTGGCCTTGGTAAAAACTGTAGAATAATATACATATTATTGTATAAGCAAATATAGCGATAGTATCCGTCAGATCTGGCTCTACCCTGTTTGCAAAGGAGACAGTGTAGTCGTCACTATGCTATAGGGCGTTAATCAGGCTTACTAAGAGTACAGGTAATATAGTTCATTCTTGACCCTTTGCTCCATGAATATTCATGCAAACAAGGCATAAGGAATACTAATTAGATTAATTCTTATAATGTCACATGGACATAAGAATATTTGGCCATCACAGAAGTTGTAAAATCATATCTACATTTTGTATATTATACATGAACATGTATCACAAGCAAGGTTTTACGCAAGCGTAAAATGGCTACGTAACATGTCTTTAAGCAGGATAGAAGAAAAAGAGGGAGCAATATTGTTTAGTACTTTAAATTAACATATACATTGGGAAAACATGACTGTAATGTATAGATTAATAGCAGAAACTGGTGAATGTTATAATGAGCCATGATGCATAATACCTGTGTATGCCACCAATATTAGACATTACGTCACAGATCAATGTTATTTGTTTACTGAAACACATTGACGTAAAAACCATTATCACATAAAGTGATGTTCACAAGGCATATAAACTCCCATACTTACAGTCTACATGAAATTATTTGAATAGGTCGACTCAATGCCCATTAACTTTTTCACTTATATTGTCCCCAAATTAAGAACAGGTTAGTATAAGATATACATTTAAATGGAGGCAAATTCATGCACAATGGTGAAATACGCAAAACGGTCAACAAAACCACGAGTAAAAGGTCTCAGCTAAATAACTTTACCAAAGCCAAAATGCAAACAAAGGACTTGTATTTTTATGTACAAAATGGTTTTAAACCAAAAGCACGTAAACTAAGGGTGCTAAGAAAAAAGCTTCCGCCGAGGATCGAACCCACGACCTCACATTTTGTAAGCTATCGTATTAACCCTTAGACCACGCTGACCGCTCTGATTGGGAAAGTGATTTTAATCAGTTATACCTAATTCACTAGCATTTTCACTGAAACTGGGTCATGGCAGAAAAGAAAGAAATAACCCCGACAAAAATATGTGCCCCGTTAAAAAAATACATGAATCAAAATAAATAAAATAAATGAATATATATAAATGAAAACTTGTCTCACAGTAAACTATAGTTATTAAAAAGATTGGCTTTTATAGAAACACAGGAACGCATGGTCAAAATTCAAAGTCGTATGAGATTCGGCTGCTTTCGCAGCCCAATAAGCAAACAAAGAAGACACTGATCATCCTATAGGAGATGGTCTGGGTCTATCCTGTTTGCGAAGGCATAGAAAGGCGTATTGATGGAGTAAATGGTTCAATATTTAAAGGCAATGTGTCTATAAATGGTGCATTTTAATTATTTACTCCATAAATAAACCTTACTACGTCTTTGCAAACAGAGTAGACATTTAGGTAGGAGTCGTTTGATCAGTTTCTGCTCTGTTTGCTTATAAAATAATAAAAGATATGATTCTACAGTTTCTGCCATGGCCAAAAGTTCCAATGTTTATATGCCATGATACATATTATTCTAATTAATATTCCCGATGCCGTAATTTCTTACATGTAGTTAAGGGTTAAAGTCTGGAAAACTGGAAACAAATTGTATATAGTATGATATCAAAATAACTTACGAATATGCACTGAAATTGCGACTGTAATATAGCTGTAAATTATTGTGTTGTTAACCAATTCCATCATATTGACGACCTTTGACAACTCTGTAAAAGTCATTTTGCAAATGCTCTATTTATCATAATGGTTTAAAACTACACCATTCTAAAGTGTTCCTTTTCTCTAGTTAAATGCACCTTTTCAAAGAGGTTGTATCTAAAAATAGCATATGATGTAATGAGTTAAGGGTTGACGTCGCTGATGTTTTAGCTCGTTTTAGCTCGCAATAACAGTTATGATTGGCCTATCGAATAGTCCCGAGATCGCAATAACATCTAATTCTTGAACAATAAATTACGCGTGGCGGTGTAAACCATTGTTATTGATTCATCCGGGCGTTTTAAGATATGTTATTCGGGAAATTTATACATAAAATAGCCCAAATATTATTATTTACAATTGTTTGAAGCTATTTTCAGATAACGCGTTTTATATTGACGTAAGTATTACCTTTAACGTTATAGTGTTCTACTCTTAACACTTGAAGCTTTAACTTGCTGAGCAAATTATTTTTACAGAATTTTTCAAATTTCAAACTATGATCAATTTGTCAACCAAATTGCAATCAGTGTGTCAAACGGTTTGGATCCTGATTCGGCGTCTCATCTGGATCAAAACTGTTTGCATATGTAATCACTCAACCGTCCATATATAGCCGACTAAAGGATATATAAAACTTTTCCCGCCTTTTGCAAACAGAGTAGACCCATATCAGATGATTGTCCTAGGAGCCTTCAGATGAGGATCTTCTCAGTTTGCTTGTGGATTTACACATATCTAATTGAATGTTTTCTGCGCTGGTCAATTTTTTTTATTTGATGTGTATGCGCAGTTTTAAAACATAATCTTAATAATATTCATGATGGTATTATTTCTAACATGAATATTCATGGAGTAAGAGTTAACTTTCATCTCCAGACATTGATTAATTTGGCACATCCTCAGAAATAAACAAATTAAAATACATCAAATCAGACAAAGCTTAGATGTGTTCTGATTTATCTGTATCCAAACTGCATGTAAATTCTAGTCGTGTTGTGCTTAGCATGATTACAGGTATATCATTTTCTCACATGTTAAAAATAAATTTACGATAACGTTTGCAAACAGTTTGGACCCTGATAAAACGCCGAGTATCAACTCATCACAGGATCCACACTGTTTGACACCTGTATCGTGATGTTTGACACCTGTAATGTGGTATGATACATATATCATGTTTTTGAAAACAGAAGAAATGACATTATGTTGTTTATGTTGTTTTTTGAAATTTTAAAGCAGGCAATACGATTTGCAGACTTTCAAAAATATGTTTAACCATTTATTCAATCAATATGCGTTTTTATAAATTTGCAAACAGGGTAGACCCAGATAAGACGGCTCCAGCAGGATCAGAGTCTGTTCTGTTTGATTACGAAGTAATATTGATATGATTCTACAGCTTCTACAATATCTAAACATTCGTGCAACCATAAACAATCTTATTAATATTAATGATGCTGTTATTTCTTACATGACTATTCCTGGAGTAAAGCATTAAGGGTAATTGCCACTGTGCACAGATGTATCCAAACTTGCTGAACTTGATAATGCAGTAACCACGTGCCATGCCATGAACAGTTCTTTCAGCATGCAAGGTTTTTATATGTCAATCCTAATTCCGCTGTTTGCCACTAGAACTCGTAATTGCAAACAGCTTGGATACAGATGAGACGCCGAGTAACTCGGCGTCTCATCAGGATCCAAGCTGTTTGACACTCTGTCAATACTTTCCTAAACTGTGATCGAATCGGAAGTAGTCAAATATGTACCAGATCAAAATTTGGAGCAAGCGTTATTTTTACAGCCGGAAAAGGGTTAACAATGATGGTTCTATTTCATGTGAAACACGTGGTATGCTGCTTAACAAGAGACTGCAATGTCATCATGCGCATACCCATCATTCCCGGACTAATTGTTTGTTATTTTACAGCTCTTTTCATTTTCCATGTTTTTGGATGATGCAATCATGTTGGTGGTTTGTGTGTAAATGTCTAGCTACTTGCATATCAGAGAGGAAAGCTCTTCTCATCAAGTAAATATACTGTCTTCTCAACACTCTGAATTGCTTATCTTCTCATCTGTTTTCATGATGTTTGCAAATATCAGTTCGCTTAGCATAAGAATAATTAAATTACTGATATACATTATGATAGGACCACAGTAGCCTCTTAGGACAACAATGTCCTAAAAAACAACGGCCTCTTAGGACCCCAATGACCTCATACAACCAAAATGGCCTTTTAAGACTACAATGACCTCTTAGGGCCACAAAGACTCTTAGGATCACAATGTTCTCATAAAACCACAACGACCTCTTAATACCACTATGGCCTCGTAGACCACAATGCCTTCATAAAACCACAATGGACTCTTATGAAACAATGACCTCTAAGGACAACACTAACTTTTTAGGACCACAATAACTCATAAACACACAATGGTCTCTTAGGACTACAATAGTCTTTTAGAACCACAATGACCTCATAGGACCACACCGGCTTCATAGGACCACAATTACTTCATAGGACCACAAGAATCTCTTAGTACCACAATTGCCTCAACTACTACAATGGCATAATAGGACAACAATGACATCATAATACCAAATGGTATCTTAGGACCAGTAGGACAATTTAGGACCACAATAGTCTAATAGGATAAATTTGGTCTTTTAGGACCACACTAGCCACTTAGGATCACAATGGCTAAATAGGACCACAATGGCAGCATAAGGCCACAATGGCCTTTAGGACCACAATGACCTCTCATAAGATGCGTCTCATAGGACCACAATGACATCTTAGGACCACAATGGCCTCATATGGCCACAATGACCCATTGGGACCAACATAGCCTCGTTGGACAGTAATTGTATCTTGGGATCACAATATCCACATAAGACCACACTGGCCTATTAGAACCACAATGGTTCTTACTACCACAGTGACCTCTTAGGACCACGGCAGAAATAAGAACCGCTTCTATCCGTGCTATCCATGGCTTACAGGACATGACATTCATGGAGAATATATGTATATATATTTCATAATAATTATACTTTGAAAATCAAATTATGTTTGTGAACCATGTTTTTTGTTTAGCCGAAATATCTCTCATTTTATCTCAACTCCTCTCATTTGCAAACAGAACACACCAAGCTCATACGGCTTATGTATGCCGTTTGGTCACGGTTTGCTCTGTTTGCGTATCAAAATACAGTAGAAACTCTCTATAACGGCCACTAAATGTGTGTTAATTAGTTGGTATTGAGGGCAGGTGGTTGCTTAAAGCAAGGTGAAAGTAAAACAGAATGGTTCTGTTTTACTTTCACCTTGCCTTAAGCAGCCGCATGCCTATAACACAAAATACCTGATGTAATTCAATTGCCGTTGTAGAGAGGTTTTACTGTATAAAGAGCTAATTCTACAGTTTCTGTCATGGTTAAAAGGTCCTATATTCAGATAGTATAGCAAAAACGCTAATAAATACTCATGATGCCATTATTTCTAAATGAATATTCATCAGGTATGTTTGACCTACTTTGAAGTTTACAATAGTCCATTTTAAAAATCAGCGTTGAAAGTGTTTAAACTAAATTACATAACGAAATTCGGAATAAAATACGTTTTGTAAAGACGGACAATTGTATAAAGTGCGTCGGGGGAGTCTTGCGACATTCTTTAAATTCAACGACTATCCAGGTAAGTATGTGCACCTTCATGAAAGTCTGTACTATTCAAACATCGCGCAATTTTTCAATAATGGTACAATAGGCTAGCAAAAAAGAATAAAATATTAATTATTTCGCACCCTAGGAATATATTTTGAAATTACATTGGTAAGACTAATTCATTTTATTTTTTTCATTTACAGAGCATAGTTATTCACAGGTTTATAACACACCAAAACGTAGTTTGTATAAAACGATGAGTGGTTATATAAAAGAATAGCTGATAATTACAGGTGAACTTCGATATCTCGAACAGCAATGGGCCAAACAAATTTCTTCGAGATATCAGAGGTTCGAGTCATCCGATATATAAGCTGAACAATTTTCAAGTTCACAGCCGATCTAGATAATCTTTCATCATTACTTTCTACGCAATCGTAAGAGTGTGTAGGTTAACCCTTTCCCTCATATAGACGACATTTGACGACTCTATAAAAGTCAAATTGTTAAACCATTATGATAAATAGAGCATTTGCTCCTATAGGAGCAAATGCTCTATTTATCACAATGGTTTCAAACTAAAAAAATCTAATATTTTCCTTTTCTCTAGTTAATGCTCCTTTTCGGTAGATTTATTCAAAGAGGTTGTATCTAAATATAGCCTATGAGGTAATGGTTTAAAGGGATAGTATCCACTTGCAATGCGTTTTAAAGTTACCTACACTAACATAAAGCGTTTGTTTATAAGCTGAAAAGAATTCTATTGTCCGAAAACCGATCGAATAAACGCTACAGAAAACACAAGTTTCATGTATTTGATATCGAAGATCCCGATGCTATGCCCTGATGTACTGCTATTTATCCGAGTTGTGTTTTAGATTATTACCGGTTTGAAATAAACCGATGAGATTGTGTTGTACAATGAAACAAAATATAAGTATATATAGTAAAGAAAAACGTTTTACTTTGTATTACGTGGCCATTTTTCGATATCAGGTCAAATTGTTGCCAGTAGGCATAGGAATAAATGAACATAACGAGGGTTAACTGTATGCATGTTGATAAGGTGGTGTTAGGCAATAAAAACAGCATTAAGGATATAACGATTCTTTCCACAGAGAAAACAAAATCACCAATACCTATGACATACTATTCCGTGCTTTACTAAACATGATTGATTGATATTGTTTTGAATAAATGACTAGATTAAAGTTCTGCTTTATTGAGGTCTTGTGATTATAATGTATATGCATACAAATTATGTCCAGTATTATCACGTGATTACAAATACAAGTACCATCAGTAAATGTATTAGTAGCTTGGTATTGTATAATTTATTTCACCTTCAATTATCTGTGCAAATGAACAGACAGAACGTGTAGCTGTACAATCTAATCAACTTTAAATTTAAATAAAAACATTAAAGACCTGTTTATTGGCTATTTATTTTGTTTTTTAATTAGTTAGTTTTAATCTTTGAAGAATGCCACAGCAGTTTACTTTTGCATTTGACTTTTCCAAGACTTTTTGTGAATTTTGATTTTCACTGAACAGTTTTCAAAAGTCCCTGACAATTCACTGACTTTGAAAAAAAAATCATATTTCACTGACTTTTGAAGACCGTTGGCAGCCCGGATTATAGACGGAGTATGGTAAGTTCAGTGGGAGTTTTATTACATTTTCC
Organism: Azorinus chamasolen; assembly: GCA_963576725.1. NCBI lineage: Eukaryota > Metazoa > Mollusca > Bivalvia > Cardiida > Solecurtidae > Azorinus > Azorinus chamasolen. Next base: position 30,448,066 of record OY755238.1, on the reverse strand, counting down.
ATTAAATGTCTTAAGCACTTTAAAATAAAGTGCACCTTATCTTTTCCCTGAGTTGGCGTTCCTATAAATGTTTTAAGATAGGTCAGCCCTGTAATCATATACTTAAAGTACATGACTATTGTTCCCGATTTAGTGCTCATGTCAATATTTCAACTATATTCATATGACATATACAGTAGAATCGGTCTGATGCGGTCATCAAAAGGATGTCTGATTATAGGTTTATAAAGCATGTGGTAGCTTAGTGCAGATCAAAATTAACACAAAAAGCTCCTATAGGAGCTTTATGTATAAGAGCTTTATGCATTGTTTTTGCCCTACATTAAGCAAGTACCTGCTTTTTAACATCCCTATGTAAATAAATGAATGATTGCTTAGGCCAGGTTCTGTTATATATACTCAGTACAAATGCAGAGTTGAACTTCGATATCTCGAACTCGGATAACTTGAACCTCTGATAGCTCAAAGTAAATGTTGGGTACTTCCAAAAATTATAATACAGAAATGTTCTAAAATGTATAACTACGCATAAAAAGAAACACACGTGACAACTAAATGAAGTAATGCTAACAACTCACACAGGGGCTTTCAGTATTACTTTAGATCTGCATTAACCCTTTCACCGCCGCAGTCGCATAAATGCACCACGACAAATAGTGCAGTCCCAGATCAGACGCCGCCTTTTCAAGGCCGCGTCTGATCAGGGACTTCACTATTTGTCTCAATCTCTATTTCTATATACATGTATGTGCTTTAATCCTTTGAAATTTGCATTTATTTATCTCATTTCCTTACTTTACTGAACGATTTAACAAACTTGGATTGCAGACGACAATTAGAAATTTGGCACCGAAAGGGTTAAGTTGTGAACTTGAGACATCGTCCAGATTAGAAATCGAATTACTCGAACCTCTGCTATCTCAAAGTAATTCGTATGGTCCCTTAAAGTTTGAGAAACCGAAGCTCAACGGTATATGAATAATTACATGTACAGTATAACCTCTCTTAACCGGAATTCTAGTAGATAATAATTTAGATACTTTTAGGCAGGTGGCTGCTTAATGCAGGGTGAAAGTCATGCAGAAAGCTCCTCTAGGAATTTTCTGCATGACTTTCACCCTGCATTAAGCTGCCACCTGTCTCCAAGACCGATATTCATTCTAAATTTAACTGCCGGTTAAGAGAGGTTTTACATGTATCAATAACAACATCCAGACTGTTCAGAGAATAACAATAAAGACTGTGACATTTACATTTTAAATATTATCGTTGAATAAAGTAGATGCTAAATCAGTTCCAACGAGATTTAACTCTTTCTCTGCCAAATGTAGTCGTCTTCAAACTTTGCCGTGTTCTACATTTTTCAGGGTTTGTATATCTTTTCTACATTTTTTCCTTAAAACAGATACAGTAACAAATCGTTTGGATCCATATTAGACGCGTCTCTTTGCGTCTAAATCTGGATCCAAACAGTATGTACATTAATTACAGATGTGACATTGGAAGCGAACTGGTTAAATACAAATGTTATCCTTAACTCCTTTGGCGCTAAATCATTTTAGTCTGCAAACATAGCCGTCTGCTTTAATAATGTTGAGAGTGGATTTTCTTTCAATTTCATCGGATTCTACAATTTCTGTCTGGGCAATAATGTCCTTTGTTCAAAAGCCATTATAACAAGATGTGTTTGTGAAACACTAAGTCCCCCGGTTATCGCCAATATACATTTGACCAGTAATTTGACCTTTGACCTGGATATATGATTTTGACCATAATAAGTTACCCCTTGAAATGACCCCTTCCATAAGTTGCACATGCATGCCAATTTCGAAGTATGTACATGTATGTGCAATGGCTACAAAAATATCGCCAACGTTAAAGTTGTCCACCAACCAACAGAAAGACAACGCAAAAACGAAAGCAACATGTCCCCTCCCCTTAGCTCGGGTGGGGAGGGGATAAAACAATCTAATTAATATTCATGATGTTAATATTTTTACATGAATATTCATTAGGTAATATAAGCGTTAAGGCTGTATATAAAACAATAATTCTAAAGAGTCGAATGGCTGTAGGACAAAGTGTTCTGTGTTCTCATATGCGATTATCATAGAATGCAATAGCCTATGGCACCCTGTGCACACTAACCATTTCCTTAATATAAACGCCTTTCTACGCATTTGCAGAGTATACCCAGTTAAGGCGGCCCATAAAGGAGCCGTCTGATCTGGGTATGCTCCGTTTGCTTTTGACATGGTATAGATATTATTAATTCTTTTGTCAAAGCAAACCATTTCCATGAAAAGTCTACATCATTTAAGTTCAGCTAATGAATATTCATGCAGTCATAATTTCTTACATGAATGTTAAACAAGGAAGTGGTTAAAAATTACAAAAAAGTGTCTATCCCATACTAATTAAGGTAAACATCTCCTGTATCCATGCTTATAAAACTTTTTAGTTGAGTCTGAATTCGTTCTCAAGCTGTTGATTGGTCAGATTTGAGCCAAGGCTCAAATCTGACCAATCAACAGCTTGAGAACGAACTCAGACTCAACTAAAAATGTTTATAAGCATGGATCCAGATCTTACTGTTGACCCTATCCATTTTTCATGCTGATTTCTTTATTTTCTTATTTTTATTAACGCCTATTTCCACTCACTACAGGTTGATGGACACAACAAACACATTATCTGTTGACACAAACCATTTACATCGATGCGTTCAGCAAACAGTGCAGACCCTGATCAGTGGGCTCCTTCAGGAGCCCTCTGATCTTGGTCTACACTGTTTGTCTATGTACTATTTAAGGGGCAATAGGCACTAACGGATTCATTCATGGTCCAGAGAGTAGTTGATTATATTTCGTGTCAAGGACGTAATAAATGGGTTAAGCATTGTGACGTAACTCTTGGAAACGCGGCGTCTGACCTAGATCCAAACTGTTTTCAAATGTTAACACAGATTTGTGTTTAACGTGTACAAAAAGAAAGACAACTTTCATGAGGTGAAAATAAAATAAATAAACTTAGGCATGAGTCTTGTGTTAAGGTTCTAGTTATTACCATTTCTAGGTTCACTTTTCAAAATGTTTAAATGTTGTTGAAGAACATTTCCTCCTAACTGGAAAGCATGTGATTTGCAGCGGAAATGTCGAAAATTAAAACAGTAGCCATATTCTATGTGCTTATTATTACTATGGATCGATTTAATATTTACACAGGTAAATATATTCTTCTTTGCTATATCTTAACATTTTATAGATAATGACACTTTCGTGATTCCATATATGCATTCCTGTATATTAACCCTTCGCTTGCTATTCACGTCAATATACCCACCTGTAAATAGTGAAGACCCAGATGAGACAGTTCCTGCAGGAGCTGTCTCATCAGGGTCTGCACTATTTACACGTTGATTGTGCAACCAGTGCACTCCACAGCAGTGATTGCACAGCGAAATACTTGTACACGGTGAAGATATTTGTGATTATACAACAGGGAGTGGGTAAAGAAGGAGAAATGCATTTTAAAATTCAGCAAGCGAAGGGTTAAACATAGTTTTGTAATTTGTTACAGTTCCGAATGTTTCGCGTTATGCGAACAACTTCCCATAATCATTTCTGTTCAATGTGTAGATTAATCTATTTATTTATGTATTAATTTATGCGTATTCTTATTATAGTTATTTTTGTTGCATATTATTGCTATTGATCTGATATCAACACAGAAAAAAGCCAGATCAAATTATATATGTAGCTCTTCTTTGAATTGAGAACCCAATGACATTGTGTAGCGATATTCTCAAATATGATATACAGTAGAACCCCTCTAATGCGACCACTTAATGAATAAACATTTGTGTCTTTATAAGCAGGTGGATGCTTAATGCAGGAAAAAAGTAATGCAGAAAGCTTCTCTACATTACTTTTGACATGCATTAAGCTACCATCTACATCAATCACACATAATTATACCTCTTTTAGGTGGTTGCATTAGTGGAGTTTTACTGCAGTAAGACCCCCAAAACAAATTGCAAGGCGATAAGGACAGTGATGGCAACGGAAATTCAAGTGAACTGGCAGGTTCCAGAACAAACAGTATGCTAGTTTGTACCAGCAATGACTACGTGTAGAATCACAGGTACGCATAAGATAAGATAATTGGAAACGTATTGTGCACATGTTATCATAGATAGTAGACGAACTGGTAATATAATTAATACAGTCGGATATTTATATTAGTCTACAGTTTTTCTTCTGACAGGAAATGCATGGTATACATATTTTCTGTTAACTCTTAGCCTGATAGATACGCCTTTTAACGCTTTTGATAACAGAGTATACCCTGGTCAGACTGCTCCTATAGGAGCCGTCTGATCAGGGTATATTCTGTTTGCATATTTTTTATGTAGATATGAGTCTACCGTTTCTACTACAGTAAAACCTCTCTATAACGGCCACTAAAGTGTGTTAATTAGTTAGTATTTAGGGCAGGTGGCTGCTTAAAGCAAGGTGAAAGAAAAAACCAGAACGCTCCCATAGGAGCGTTCTGTTTTACTTTCAACTTGCTTTAAGCAGCCACCTGCTTTTAACACAAAATACCTGATGTAATTAAGTGGCCGTTATACATAGGTTTTACTGTATAGCCAAACTTTCTTTTGTTTATATACAACTTTAAACAGGTAGTTAATATTCAAGATACCAGTAATTCTTACATTATTATTCAGGTTAACCGTTTCCTTGTTCTATGTTTATTACAAATTTCAATATCTGCGTACAGTAAAACCTCTCTATAACGGCCACTTAATTACGCCAAGTATTTTGTGTTAAAGGCAGGTGGTTGCTTAAAGCAAGGTGAAAGTAAAACAGAACGCTCCTATAGGAGCGTTCTGTTTTACTTTCGCCATGCTTTAAGTAACCACCTGCCCAATACCAACTAGTTACATTTGTAATACAATTTAGTGGCCGTTATAGAGAGGTTATACTGAATATCCATGGACAAAATAGTTACAATGAAATATGGAAGATAGACCATTGTAACCATTTTAGAAACTAAAGAAACATATCCATCAAAGTCTATTAGCAAAAAGAGCAGATCCTGATCAGATGGTTCCTACATGAGCCGTCTGATCTGGGTCTACTCTGTTTACAGATGCGTGAAAACACGTTAATATATGAGAAAGTGAAGAATTCATTACTAGATTAGATTTCACTGGCAGCTAAGTAAATGGTTTTTGTGCTGTTATTTTGCCAGACACATTTTCGTGATCATTACTGTAATAGTTTGCATTCTCGTCTTGTCAATGTGGTGAGCATGATAGTCTATAGATGTGTTAGTAGTTTTGCGCCTAAGTGATGCAATACTTAGATCAAACTGTGTGAACACGTCATTTTTGTGCAAAACTCATCTTCACGCGATTTCAAACAGAGTAGACCCAGATCTGACGGATCATATAGGATCCGTCTGACCAGGGTCTGCTCTATTTGTTAATGGAAGTTTAAAGGTCTGTTTATTTTCTTTCTAAAATGGCTACAATATCCAACTTCCATATGTCATTATAACTATTTTGTCCATGAATATCTACTGGGTATTGAAATTTGGAATAAACATAGAACAGGGAGACGGAAAATAATAAGTCTAGACGTTCATAATGAACGATACAATTGATTCTTTGAATATTGTGTAACCCTTAACAGCATGAATATTCATGAAACAAAATAATGACACCATAAATATCAATTAGCTCAATTTCATAATGGAGAATGATCACCGAAATCGTGTATAACCAGATATATACCATTTTGTTTAGCAACCAGAGCAGACCCTGATCCGTATGGTCTCGGTCCAATATGTTTGTGCATGCGTGACCAGGCGTCTTTCTCGGATAAAAGGTTAATAATCTGAGCCCTTGTGTTTTTCTGAAGCGATGTAGCTGAGCTTGGTTTAACGACACCACAATACTGAAAACAGACAGGAATACTTGTTATTATTGAGTATTCGTCGTACATTGTATTATTTGAAAAGGCCAAGTATGATCGAAATATTGGACTTGAAAGATCAATATATATCTATAAAATAAGTAAACGTAAGTACAATGTAGCTAGATAGAGGTATTGGAACAATAGATGCACTTGTTTATATGCATCTGAATGAAATTTGGTGAGGCTAAACTCAATCAACCCTTTACTCTATAAGTACGCTTCTGCGTCTCTTCAAACACAGTATACCCAGGTATACTCTGTTTGCCCATCGAATAACATATATCTCATTCTACGGTGTCTGTGTAAGCAAACAGCAAGCAAACACAAGTGTTATTATGCAGTTTAAAAACGATATTACTACTATTCATAAGATCATAATTTATTTCTGGAATATTCATGTAGGAAAGGATTGACAGATTGCGACCACATTTGCACCGAGATGTCTTTATGTTTGCTTGTATACGATTTGAACAGCGTGTGAAAATAAAAATACGAAGTGTAAATTGGTGCTATAGTGGTTACTTTGGTAACTCCCCTCATGCTAAGCACATATTAACCCTTTCCTTCATATAAACGCTTTTTCACGCCTTTGCAAACAGAGCAGACCCAGATCAGACGGCTCCTGTAGGAGCCGTCTGATCAGGTTCCGCTGCTCTGTTTGACAGTGGAATTTGATATACCCGTTTCTTTACTTTCTAAAATTTCTACAATGTTCCACTTTCTATAGTTCAATAAAACTATTTTGTCCATGAGTATTGGAATTTAAAACAAACATAGAACGGGTTAACGGGAAACTATTCTCATGCCGAACACGTCTTGACTTGCAATTTGCCAACAGTTTGGATCCTGATGAGATGCCGAGTAATTCGGCGTCTCATCAGCATCCAGGCCGTTGGGCATTCGGTCAATAGTTTCTCAAACGTTTGATTAAATTGAAAAGTTCAGCAAATCAGATATTGATTTAAAAATATATTTCCAGCACAAGAAGTGTTACAATGTACATCATTTGCATGTGGTTATATACCACTCACCTGCGCCAAAAGGTGGGCTAGTCTAATATACTTGGCGTACCTTAAAGCAATATGCCTGCCATGTTTATAATATATCCCCATTGCCCCAAATGCGAGACAAAGGAAACAGTGTAGACCCAGAACTGGTGGTATACATGTATAACATCCCTTTTCGCCAGCATTTATTTTCACGAAAAGTCCTTACATGACAAAAATGGACGTTTAACGTGTAAGGTTTGGGAGTTAATCCATTACTTCGTGAATATTCATATAAGAAATAATTATTCTTTATAATAGCGCATGAACATACGTGGGGGGTTAGCAATGGCTGACACTACAGAATCATGTCTGTATTACATCATCAGCAAACAGAGCAGACCCTGATCAGACGGCTCCTGTAGGAACCGTCTGATCTGGGTCTGCTCTGTTTGTAAAGGCGTAAAAAGTGTATTTATTGAGTAAAGGGTGAAATGCTTACATTCTGGTCAAAAGTTATGGGTCCATGCTTATAAAACTTTTAGTTGAGTCTGAGTTCGTTCTCAAGTTTTTGATTGGTCAGATTTGAGCCTTTGGCTCAAATCTGACCAATCATAAGCTTGAGAACTCAAATCTGACCAATCAAAAGCTTGAGAACGAACTCAGACTCAACTAAAAAGTTTTATAAGCATGGACCCAGACTAATTACCTAGAGTATTCATAATCAAGTCCCATGTTGTCAGCTTTGCTTATTGAAACCATGAACCGCTATAGAACATGTTACAAAAAGGCCTAGTCTATATTACATCTTTCCAAATTTATTCATTTAATCAGGGATATGCTTTTAAAGAACTATCCTTGAAATGTCAAAGCGAACTTACACTTTTGACTGTTTGTGAAAATTTCTATTGACGTTAATATATCAATATGTCTGGACGAATTTCACGTTTGAATAACTTTAAGACTAAATGAATGATATCCATGTTTTCGTCAAAGTTTGGTTTTGAAAAAATAATATCGTGACCTTGATGGATGTCATTTGCTTTGAATAAGAAGCATATAAATAAAAGCTAATCATAAAGTGTAAAATATGATAGAAATTCCTAAGGGAAATAATAATATAACAAAATATTTCTGAACTACACTCTAATAGCATATAAGCTTTTGTATCTTATTAACCCGTTCCCTCATATAAACGTAATTTCGCACATTTGCAAACAGAGTAGACCCAGACCAGACGGTTTCTATATTAGACGTCTGATCAGGGTCTGCTCTGTTTGCTAGTGGAATTCGAAATATCTGTTTCTTTTCTTTCTTAAATGGCTACAATATTCTACATTTCATATTTTGTCCATGAATATTCAGTAAGTACTGAAATTTTGAATAAACGTAGAACAGACAAAGGGTCAAACCTAATTTGATTCAGCGGCATGATGCAGCTCATCATCCCACTATCCCCGACTCTACTCTCATTTTCAAACAATTTGGATCCAGACGAGAAGCCGAGTAACTCGGCATCTAATCTGAATCCAAGTCGTGTGTCAATTGGTCAAATATCTCAAAAGCTATTGTGACACTTGATCAATATGAACGCAAAAGCTTAGTCTGATCGAAAGTAGTCAAAATTTAACAGATCCAAATAAAACCAGGCCTTTTTTAACACAAATCATTGGTGTACATTTTAACCTTTACACTACTCCGAGTCGGTGAGTGTTAACCTTTGCAAACAGTTTGGATCAAAATGAGACACCGGGTAACTTGGCGCCTAATCTGGATCTAAACTATTTGAAAATTATCTTGTGGAAAACGCAAGCTAAATCAACATTTTCTACCAACAAATGGTTACGCCAGCAGGCTAACAGATTAAAGGTCATACATGTGCGTATTCGGGGGCTTATCAAGCAGTACGCACTCTATTTAACACATTGGTTTCAAAACAACACAATTATTTATATTTTCCTGGGGAGCATGCCTCTGGATTCCCATAGATACAGTGCTTACAATTCATTTAGATTCAGTTACGCTCATGTTATTGTAGATACTTAATATTCTCCGAGAAACATGCATACATTTACTGTCTACCAATTGTTACCTTCCAATTGGCGTGATTGACACGCTGGCAGGGACTCACGGAGTACTGTATACAAATGGATGAAAACTGTTTTATGGACTGCCCCAGTGGTCACGATGGGGGAGATGTTTAATTTGGATAATTATAATCACCATTTACTACTCGTTATAAATCATTATATACCCGTATAAACACGTATAATAGCGACGGAACTACGGTACTGATGAAGCGCCTCTTGTCTTTGGGTAATATTGTTTAGAGGAAAGAAACAATGGTGTATATTAATGTTACAACCATTTCCCCGAATCTTTAAACTGATGAACTTTCGAGGTGTTCATGGTTTGATAACACATGTAGGGTCAGATCAATCCAGCCTTAAGCACCCATCACAAAATTATAATTAGGGTTCTGTAAAGCAGGTGTTGGTAGCTCAATGTAGTTAAAAAGAAATGCCAAAAGCTCCTATAGGGGCTTGATTCATTACTTTTCCCTGCATTAAGCAACCGCCTGATTTTAAGATGCCATTGTTCTATTAATGAATTGCCGCTTGGGACAAGTTCTTCAATAGTATTCCGTAAGCAAGATTACAAGACCCAGATCAAACAGCTTCTACAAGTGTATACCACGAATCACAGGGAATGCAAACAGAAGTATCAGCATGGACTGATGCTATAATTTTACAAAACATATTTACGTTACAGGGAGTTATTAACTCTTTTGGCGCCAATGTCGCCTGATGGCACCATTGAAAACAGTGCAGTCCCAGGTCAGATGCCGCCTTTTCAAGGCAGCATCTGACCATAGACTGTATTATTTTAGCCCCAGCATACATGTTTTTAAAACCAAATGTTTTACTAATATATCTTTATTATTTAGTTTAGAAAAATATCTAATATGCAATTATTATTACAGACGACACTTTTAAATTTGGCGCCAAAAGAGTTTTGCGCTTTGGCTGAGTATTTTAGTACTTCGATAGACAACCAGTGGTTTTTACTCCATAGGCACGTCTTCTGCAAACAGAGCAGACCAAGACCAGGCGGTTCCTATAGGAGCCGCCTGAACAGGGTCTACTCTGTTTATAACATTGTATAGACCTGGTTCTCCAGTTTATGCCATGACATCAATTTCCTGATTATAAGCCAGTATGAAAATCCAGTTAACATTCATGACGTCGTCATGTCTTACTTATTTGTTAAAAAAAACATGATAATTCAGTCTTTGACTACAAATATAAGCGATGGTATTTTCGATAAACAGAAATGTCATCTTAATGCAATCTTGAACAATTTCCGTTCCTGCTTCTAAATAGGTCTTCTTGCATTGCCTTTGTGTGTCAGAGAGCTGGTCGTAAATGCCAGCGATTTCATCTTACCACAACTCATAGATCAGATGAATAAAGTCTTCATTTATACACTAAACACTATATCATCTCAACGCGCATTTCCGTTGTGTTGTGTTGTGTAGTCATTTCTACACAGAACCCTATACTATGTTGTGACCGTCATCTCCACCAGCTGATTCTAAAGAGTAGTAACAACATAGGATTTGAAATTAAATAACTATTCTTGAAACAAAAACATCAACAAATAAGGTATACAATAAACCCACTATAAACCAGTATTCTAGAAAAGAAGAACTTAAATACATTTGGGCAGATGGCTTTCACCCTGCATTAAGCTATCACCTGTCTCCAATAACGAAATTTATTCTAGATTAAATGTCCGGTTAAGATAGGTTTTACTGTACAGTAGAACCCCTCTATTGCGACCACTTAATGAAAAAACATGGGTTTCTTTATAAGCAGGTGGTTGCTTAATGCATTACTTTTGTCCTGCATTAAGCTACCACCTGCATCTAGCACCCAAAATTATACCTCTGTTTGGTGGTCGCATTAGCGGGGTTTTACTGTAGTATCTAAACTGGTATAAATATATAAATGAATTGTGGTATAAGTATCTCTGATTTTACTTTGTTATACAATTGTATAATTCTGTATACTGCTACATCTGTACTTCGATATCTCGAATTCGGATAAAGCGAACTTCGGATGGCTCGAAGTAAAAGTTCTGTCTTTCGAATTTTACGATACCACATTGTTCTAATATGTTTCACTGCGCATATGTAGAAACACTTTATGGCAGATTAATGCAGGTCGAAAGTAATAGAGAAAGCTCCTATGGGGTCTTCCAGCGTTAGTTTTGGCCTACATTAAGCTGTGAACTTGTGAAATTGTCATGAATAGAAATAGGATGTCTGCTATCTTGAAATAATTTGAATCAGCCCTTGAAATTCGAGATATTGAAGTCCAACTGTATTTCAGAACAATTATTACGAGTGTTCGACCCAGTAAGTACATGTACATGTAGAGGACAATACTCACATAGCATTATATTTAACATTTAGTCAGCTGATCAAAACTTTGTTCGTAGAAAATGTCATCGATTTCAGTTGTCACTGTTCACCTTTCAACAGCACAGTCAGGGTATCAAACAGTTTGGATCCTGATGAGACGCCGAGCTACTCGGCGTCTCATCTAGATCCAAACTGTTTGCAAAGGTAATCACTCATCCGCCAGCAGTAGGCTAAAGGTTAATCTTGGGAACCTCATACTGTCATACAAATAATATATAACCAGGTGACGAATATCTTTCAGTGATGTAATCAACTAGTAAGTATACTTAATGCATTGCTATCAATATGTTGTTGACCGTACTCTAAAAAATATACAAATTACCCTTTATTCCATGAATATTCATGTGAAAGTGGGAGATCCTTCGAAAGCAAATGTAGCAATGCAAAAATAAAATTGCAGACTCGGTTTTATTGAGTCTGTTCATGAGTAGTAATTAAAATTGCAACACTACTCACGCCCCCTAGCACCGGCTTAAGCTGTATTCAATTTTCAAAAGCTAATAACATCAAACAAATGATCCCGAAGGACCAGAAAATATAACAACACTGGGAATGTAAGAAATAATTATATATCAATTACACTAATGAATATTTACCCTTTTACCGCTGAAGTCGCAAAAATGCACAACGACAAATAGTGCAGTCATAGATCAGACGCCGCCTTTTTAAGGCGGCGTCTGATCAGGGACTTCACTTTTTGTCTCAGTCTCTATGTCCATATGTGCTTTATTTCTCTGAAATTTGCATTTAGTTATTTCATTTCGTTATTTTACCATATGATTTAAAAAAATCGATTGCAGACGATAATTAGAAATTTGGCGCCGAAAGGGTGAAATGTATTTTCACAATAGCATAAAAACACAGTCATAAAAACATTGGCCATGACATATACTGTACAATTAGATTCATTTCACTGCATAAAGCAAACAGAGCAGACCCTGATCAGACGGCGAATACATGAGCTGTCTAATCTGGGTCTACTCTGAATGAAAAATCTATAATTCGTATCTATGCAGTCAAAATTATATATTTAGACATTTATTAATTTTACCATATAACCCGATTCATAATGTGTGTGTCTGGTAGGTCTACTGTATGTATTCCTCAAGTAATGTATATACTATTTATGATGCATTAACCAATAAAACGCTGAATGTTCGATTTCAAACATATCAAGCTTACGGTGAGTATTCATGGAGTAAAGAATTAACCCTCTCCTTCATATAAACGTCTTATCATGCATTTGCAAACAGAGGAGACCCAGATCAAACAGCTCTTATAGAACCGATATAATGGCATATGAACACAGGACATTTTAATTCATACAGAACATGCATAATCTGATCTATATTATATCATAATCAAAATTAACACAACCTGATTCGGGTCTACTCTCTATGAAAATGCCTGAAAATGCGTTTATTATATGGATGATATGGTTAACCCGTATGCCATCATTATCATCACCAGAAGCCCTACCGCTACCATCACCACCACCATCACCACCACCACCATCATCATCATCATCATCATCATCATCATCATCATCATCATCATCATCATGCCAAAGAGTTATAGTCATTTTTTTCTGTAACTCAGTGTCGAGCTTGTAACAATTGTGTCTTCTGAGATAGTACATTTTGTTTCATGTGTGTCCAATTTGTTACATACATGTATGTGTCCAATTTGTTAAATTTGTGCTTGTTTTTGTTATAAGTGTTTATGATCCTTACAAGCGAACATCCATATCAGACGGCTTCCAGAGGTGTCCTAATCTAGGTGTGCACTCTTTGGTGCATCAGTACATATGTAAGTTGAACACCAATGTTAAAGCGGAAGTCCCTACATTCGATGCGTTTCAAAAATGTCAAAAACATACAAAACTCACATGTTTATATGCTGCAAAGTAGTATATTGCAAGAAAACCTATCCAATAAACGTTGAAAAATGACAAAACACCCCTGGATGCGTTTGATAAATGCGATTCTTATTTTATTCGCCGATGGTTCAGTTTTATTCGGGTTGGGTTTTAGTTTCGTATCTTTTCGCACTATTCGCGTCTCTCTCTCTGTTACGTAATAAACATTAAAGTTATTGGGTGATCATCGACAAAAATGCAAAAAAAGTGAACGGAAAAGGCCGATAAAACTTAAAGTATTGATGAAATCGCTTTTTGTATCACAGGAGCATTGTTCGATATAAGTTCAAATTGACAATCGTCATAATAATGATGGCATAACAAAACCCAAGTGTTATATTATTGAAAATATTCGTTCATTTTAGAGACTTCCTCTTTAAGAGTTTGAACATGAGTCATTCAATATCCAGTTGATCGTCGATATCTCGAACTTCAAGGGACCATACAAATTAATTCGAGATACATGTAACAGATTCAAGTCATCCGATTTATAATCTGACCAATATCTCAAGTCCACAGCTTCTTGCCAGTCTAAAGTAATTTTGAAAGCTTTCAGCATAACTTTCGTTCTGCATTAAGCTGTTCCATGTGTTTCTAGAAATGTGTAGTGATACATTTTAGAACATTTCTGTATTGTACGTTTTGGAAGGAACAAAGTTATCCTGAAGTTCGAATTATACGAGTTCGATGTATCGAAGGTCAGCTGAACAACATTGCAGCAAAACCTTCCAAAAACTGCCTCTCAGAATTGTACTAAATCCTTTTATCACATAATCTGCCATGTGCGAGGGCCATAACAGAGTACCATAAATCTCAAAAATGCACTAGTTCATTGTAGCTCACCAGACCGCTTTTGTACTCAGGGTGAGCTTTTGCGATCGCCTGATGTCCGTCATCCGCCAGCGTGCGTTGTGCGTCGCCCGGCGTCAACAATTTGAACCTTTGAAAATATTCTTCTCTGAATCTACAGGTTTCTCAGCTTTCATCTTTGGTACATAGCATCACCTGTAGGTTCTCTACAAAAGGTATATAAATTATGTCCCTCGGGTCAAAATTGGCCCCGCCTCAGGGCTGGTCAGATTTCAAAAGAATCATAAAAATTATAGTGAAAACTTTGAAAATATTCTGCTCTGAAACTGGAAGGTTCTCAGCTTTCATATTTGGCACATAACATTATGTTCAGGTCTTCTTCAAGAATTATATAAATTGTTCCCTTGGGGTCAAAATTGGCCCCGCCCCAGGGATGCCTTGTTTTCTATAAAAATATCAAATGAAAACTTTGAAAATCTATTCCTCTGAATCTTCATGGTTCTAAGCTTTCAAATTTGGCACATATCACAATGTTCAAATCCTCTATAAAACGGTGTATAAATTATGCCCTGTGATCAAAATTTGCCCCGTCCCAGGGGTGGTCAGTTTTCAATAAAAACATATAGTGAAATATTTGAAAATCTTTGAAATTGGAAGGTTTTCAGCTTTCATAGTTGGCACATATCATGTTCAGGTCCTCTACAAAATTTATATAAACTATGCCCCTGGGGTCAAAATTTGCCCTGTCCCAGTGCTGGCTAGTTTTCTATAGAAACATATAGTGACAACTTTGAAAATATTCTCCTGATTGTCTGGTGAACGATATCAGGGCCATTCTGGTCCTCTTGTTTATGCAAATTAGCAGTCGTTAGCCAATCGTAGCGCTCATTAAAGCGTTAGCCAATCGTAGCGCTCCGTGTGAATCGTAAGTTGAATTACTACGCTGTTTTAAGCAATGGCCGAAACAGCCGTCAGTTAATAGCCTGTTTCATTATCTATGCCATTTTAAGGTGTTGTGGTAAAAAAACAATCTTACATTTGTGTTCACTACAAATTGTATTCATGAGAAAAAAACCAAGACGCTCGTGCCATGTCATATTAGTAAACCCGTTTAATAAAAACAGTTTGTAATGAACACTCATATAAGATCCTCTATGTACTATAACAGGCGGCAGGAAACTTATAAAGAGATGTCTTATTGGGAGCTATTTGCATTACTTTTAATTACATTAGCCCTTTACTCCATGCATATTCATACAAATAATTATGACATCATGCATGTGAATTAATTGGTATTCAATAATGGCACTATAAGTGATATACTTTATATCATCACACAATTTTTTAACCAGACCAGTATTAGTTCGTAAGCAAACTGAACAGACCCTGAACAGACGGTTCCTACAGGCGTTGTCAGGGTCCATGCTTATAAAGCTTTTAGTTGAGTCTGAGATCGTTCTCAAGCTTTTGATTGGTCAGATTTGAGCCTTTGGCTCAAATCTGACCAATCAAAAGCTTGAGAACTCAAATCTGACCAATCAAAAGCCTGAGAACGAAACTCAGACTCAACTAAAAGCTTTATAAGCATGGACCCTGATCTGTGTCTACTCTGTTTGTAAGGGTGCATTTATAGAGTAAAGGGTTAAAAAGGTTGTACTGTTCTGAAATGTCGGTGGCGACGAATTGGTTTCACAGTTACTATTATAATTATGTACGTGTCCAGTGTATATAACATGTATGCTTTAGTTCTGATAAGTTGCAATTAAACAAGGCATTGACACTTGAATCTGTATTATCTGGCTGTTATGTTTCACCAGAAATATGATACAGTGTAATCCCTGTGGCATTTCGTTCTCTATTCCTATATTTGAAAGGAACGTGATGTCACCCATTTTCAGAATATATGATATGTCAGTAACAGACAAGATATTTGATTCAACGTCAAATTATATACGTGTATACACATAGTCAATAGGCTATAATTGTATCCAATCGTCTCATCCTGGAATACGTTACGAACAATCACAAAGTACTCGTAAATACATTTCCTGCATGCGTTTGATGCTGCAGAATATAAATAATAACAGGATTTGGACATACATTCTTTTTGTCTTCACAAATTATTGGATTACTGAAAATATTAATGTTACGTTTTTGTCTTCTGAGTCGTACACGCGTTTGGGAAACTGAGCGTAGTTGACTGGGCGTAGATGACTGAGCGTAGTTGACTGGGCGCAAAACTCCTTGGATCCTCATAAGGTGCCGAGTTACTCGAAGTATGATCTGGATCCAAACTGATTGCAAAGGCGAGTCAGGCCGCCCTTAGCATGGTATGAGTTTATTGAGAAAATTGTTAACGGCAAATTTAATTGTGTAATTAACACATTCACAGCCATGTAAACGGATCTATAATATCATATGCGAACAGTTTGAATCCAGATAAGACGCTGAATAGCTCTTGTTCATTTTGAGCCTGATTTTTCGAGACAAATCTCGGATTATAATTTGGTGAAAACTGGGCGGGCAGTTGGGCGGTTGGGCGGTTGGGCGGTTGGGCGGCGTGCCGTCGTCAACAAACCTTTAACATTGCTTATAACTTCTTAATTACTTATGCTAGATCATTCATTTTTAGCTCGCCTGTTCGTAGAACAGAAGAGCTTATGCTATACCCCGGCGTGAGCGTGGGCGTGAGCGTGGGCGTGAGCGTGACCAAGGTTAAAGTTTTTTGGACGGGTTGTTTTAAAGCTTAATATTTGTACTAGGATGCTGAATGTTGTATGGAAGTTCATTTGAGGTCAGATATTGCTGTAATGAAGTTAAACATTAAAATAGTTTTCAATTTTATCAATTTTTGGCATGTTTTGGACTTAGTCCTTTTGGCCACAAATCACCAGGTTAAAGTTTTTTGGACGGGTTGTTTTAAAGCTTAATATTTGTACTAGGATGCTGAACTTTTGTATGGGGGTTCATTTGAAGTCAGATATTGCTGTTCTGAAGTTAAACATTAAACATTTCTTTCAATTTTATCAGTTTTTGACATGTTTTGGACTTAGTCCTTATGGCCACAAATCACGAGGTTAAAGCTTTTTTGGACAGGTTTTTTTTAAAAAATTAATAATTGTGCTAGGATGTTGAAATTTTGTATGGAGGCACATTTGGGGTCAAATATTACTATTATGAATTTAAAGATTAAAAATGTGTTTAAATTTTTGACATGTTTTGGACTTAGTTTTTTGGGACGGGTTGGTATAAAGCTTAATATGTGTGCTATGATGCTGAAATTTTGTGAGAAGGTTCATATTGTCGCGACCCTTCCGACCATTCCAAAATATTTTGCACTGTTGACCTTGACCTTGACTTTTGACCTACTTTTGCAAAAATATTTAAATACCTATATCATTGGAACCATTTGGCCTAGGGCTTCCATACTTGGTATGACCATGCCAATATATTTGCCCTTCTGACCTTGACCTTTGACCTACTTTCGCAAAAGTCTTTAAATGCCTATAGTATTTGAACAAATATACATAGGGCTTCCATCCTTGGTATGCAACTTTCTTGTGTTAAGACTTTTCCAAACAATATCATTGTTTGCCCTTCTGACCTTGACCTTGACTTTCGACCTACTTTTGAAAACATCTTTAAATGCCTATATTATTGGAACCAATAGGCCTAGGACTTCCATACTTCGTATGATCATGCCAACTTTTTTTGCTCTCCTGACCTTGGCCTTGACCTTTTACCTACTTTTGCACAAATCTTTAAATGCCTATAACATTTGAACCAATGGGCCTAGGGCTTCCATACCTAGTATGACCATGCCAACAGGTTTGCCTTTCTGACCTTGACCTTGACCTTTGACCTACTTTTGCAAGTTTTCAAATGCATATACTTCCATACTTGGTTTGTATCTTTTCTGTCTGAAGACTTTTTCAAACACACCTATGTTTTTTACCATATGACCTTGACATTTCACCTATTTTTGCAAAAATCTGTAAGTGCCTATAACTTGGAACCAATATACCTAGAACTTCCATACTTGGTATGACTATGCAAACATATTTGCCCTTCTGACCTTGACCTTCACATTTGACCTACTTTTGCAAAGCCTTTAAATGCATATAACATTGGAACCAATAGGCGTAGGGCTTCCATCCTTTGTATATTTCCTGTCTTAAGACTCAACCATACCAATGTTTTTACCATGTGACCTTGACTTTGACCTTTCACCTTCGTTTGCAAAAATCTTTAAATTCCTATAATATTGGATGCGATGGGCATAGGACTTCTATACTTGGTATGACCATGCAAACAATTTTACCCTTCTGACCTTCACCTTTGATCTACTTTTGCAAAAAATATTTAACTGCTTATTACATTGGAACCAATAGACATAGGGCTTCCATACTTGGTATTAGGGCTTTCATAAGTATTTGGTATGTATCTTTTTTGTTTGATAATCCTTTTAAATTGATGAAAATTGGTATTTGGTTGCCTTTTGCTTGTGATATTGATGCAGTTAAGTTTAAATTGAAAATTGAATGATTTTTTTTGTGTTCAATAGGACACGTTTTAGACTTAACTTTTAAACAGGCGAGCATCAGGTGGATTTGACACCATTTCTGGTAAGTATGCTGATAGCTTTGTTAAAGGCATTTCACTTGCTACAAAGATACATGAAACCAGGTCAAGGTCACTATTTCCAAGACTTTGTCGTTTTTAACAAACTTTAACATTGCTATAACTTCTGAACTACAATGCTAGGCAATTCATCTTTGGAATACAGATATCTTAGGTCTTTCACTTGATAGAAGGACACCTGAAATCAGGTCAAGGTCAAGGTCACTATTTCCAAAACTTTGCCGTCGTTAGCAAAACATTAACATTGCTTATAACTTCTGAATTACTTAAGCTAGACCATTTCTATTTGGTATGCTGATAGCTTTGGTGAAGGTCATTCACTTGGTATAAGAATATATGAAATCAGGTCAAGGTCAAGGCCACTTTTTCCAAAACTTTGCCGTTTTTAACAAACTTTAACATCACTTCTGAACTACAAATGCTAAGCAATTCATCTTTGGTATACAAATGGTTTTGGTAAATGCCTTTCAGTTGATATAAAGATAATTGAAATAAGGTCATAGTCACTATTTTGATAAGTTGGCCATCATTGATAAGCTTCAACATTTTGTCTTAACTTCTGAACCACAAATGCTAGACAATTCATATATGGTATGGAGATTATAGATTTGATGAAGGCTATTCAGTTGATACAAGGATACATGCAATTGGGTCAAGGTCAAGATCACTATTGTGAAAACTTGACTGTTTTTAACAAACTTTAACATTTTGCTATAACGTCTGACTCACGAATGCTACGCAATTCACCTTTTGGTATTCAGATAGCGTTGATAAGGACCTTACAGATGACATTAAGATACCTGAAATGAGGTCAAGGTCAATGTCACTATTTTGAAAACTTCGCTGTCATTAAAATGTTGTTATAACTTCTGAGCTGGGCTAGATAATTTATATTTAGTATGCGGATAGCTTGGGTGAAGATATTTCAGTTGATACAATGATATATGACATTGGGTCAATGTCAACACAAAATAATTCCAGCTTTAATATGGTTTCAGCATTTTTTGCTTGTTATATAAAGAAGTTGAAGAAATGCAAACTCTAAACTTTGAAGTGGATTAAAATGTGTCACGCAGTCGACAATGCTGGCACTGAAAGATATACTATTAAATATTGATTTAATATACTGAAATTATACATGTAACATATAATTTTATTAGAAAATAATGGTGAATTTTTATTCTCAGCAAAACATTAAAATGCGCGAATTTGTTTTACAATATGATTTAATAAGAAATGAATAAATATATAATAATGGTACATTTTCATTCTCAGACAAACATTAAAATGCGCGAAAATATAGTGGGAGCTTACAGATGACATAAAATATCAGGTCAAGGTCAAGGCCACTATTTTGAAAATCTGGCTGTCATTTAAATGTTGTTATAACTTCTGAACTGCATGGGCTAGACAATTTATATTTAGTATGTTGATAGCTTGGGTGAAGGTATTTCAGTTGATACAAGGATATATGACATTGGGTCAAGGTCAACACAAACAAATCCAGCTTTAATGTGGTTTCTGCATTTTTTGCTTGTGATAAAAAGAAGTTGAGGAAATGCAAACTCTTAACTTTGAAGTGGATTAAAATGTGTCACGCAGTCGACAATGCTGGAACTGAAAGAAATAATATTAAACAATAATTTAATACATGTATACTGAAATTATACATTTATCATATAATTTCATAAGAAATTAATTAATATATAATAATGGTGAATTTTTATTCTCACCAAAACATTAAAATGCGCGAAAATCTTTTACTATATAATTAAATAAGAAATGAATAAATATAATAATAATGGTGAATTTTTATTCTCACCAAAACATTAAAATGCGCGAAAATCTTTTACTATATAATTTAATAAGAAATGAATAAATATATAATAGTGGTGCATTTTTATTCTCAGCAAAACATTAAAATCGTGTGGGGGCTAGCTGATGGCCTATATAATTAAAAGCGAATTGAAATTGTGACCTAGACAAAGAATAACTAAACATTGATATTATATTAATATAAAACATTAAACTTTATAATGGAATTTATTGTTCTAATAGTTACAGTTTGGTATGCATAGGTGTGCCGTGAATGCAATTAATTAATTTTGCATAGTTAGATATCCGCCTTTAAAGTGCATGAGGTTGCTGATCTAATCAATGTAACCTCCTTTACACACATCAGAATTACACTAATTATATACAGTTTACCCTATCTAATGCGACGACCAAAAAGAGATCTAATTCTGGTCGTTCGTAAACGCAGATCGTAGCTTAATGTAGGACGAAAGTAATGCAGAAAGCTCCTGCAGTATTACAGTATATACACTGCACAGTAGAACTTGGTTTAAGTGACTTGACATTGTTTGAGCTCAGAAATCTTAAAAAAAGCAGTTTATTGCTTCATGCAAGGCGAAAGTAATGCAGGGGCTTTCTGTATTATGTTTTACCTGCATTAAGCTACCACCTGCACTACAGTTATACCATGTTTATGCAAGTTTGAGTCACTAGTCATTAGTGTCTGACAATAAGTATGTTTGGTTTAACAAAAATAAGACGAAACTCCCACAATATGGAAAAATAGTCAAACAGGAAGAGTCACACACGAAATGACACAGCACCAAACACGATCAAACAAGAAACGGTATAGCCACAAGACAAAACATAACAGGACGCATATCAAGACGAAAAACATTAAACATTAAGCATATTAAATAACACAATTGACCATAGGCTGAAAGCAGGAGTACGGCCTTGGAACGGGCAGTAACTAAAATAAGCTACTGGGGGACTTAAACCTGGTTTACGGGTACCCAACCTCGTCCTTATCCCACTTTCACCAAAGTCAAAATGTAAATAAAATTCCCCCTCCAGACAACTTCACAACACATTTCACTATCAATTAATCCATTCCCATATAGTGACGCCTTTTGACGGCTTTCTGAAACCATTGTGTTAAATAGAGCGTTTGCTCCAGAGGAGCAACTGTTCTATTTATCACAATGGTTTCAAAACTACATAATTCTAAACAATTCCATTTTCTCCAGTAAAGGCTCCTTTTCGGTTGATTTATTCAAAGAGGCGTGGTCAAAAATAGTATATGAGGGAATGGGTAAATTGTTATCTATAAAGTTAATAATAGATATAACATGCTTTGTGTGTTTTTCCATTTTATCACTTTCAAATAAAATATTGAACATAACAAATTCACGCGCTCCAAACCAGACGCTATGACATTTATATTTCTATATCAAACTTAAACAACAACTACACAGGTTTGTTTGCGAGTATAAAATGAGTCAACATAGATAACTAAATATGGCGCATGCGGCTATTCTGTACTGTGTGACACAAGTCATGACAGAATTATAGACACTGTCCCCCAGGTTGGTGTCAAGTAAGTTTCCAGAATGGTTCAAGTAAACAATTCTAAAAAGTACTTGATGTTTATTGTAGATAAACAATCAGCTAATGTACCTGCAAGAGTATTGATCAAATTCTAACTACACGTACATGTATATTGCTTCATACATAAAACAAATGCAATTCAAACACATGTAAACTGAAAACTTAGAAATAATACACAAAGCAACTCACTGTTAAACCCATTCTCTTCTACTGACGTCTCGGTGAAAATTATTCTTTGAAACTACATGTATTGTGATAAATAGAGCATTTGTTCCATAGCAAATGCCCAATTTATCACAACGGTTTAAAAACTACACAATTCTAAAATAAATGTGTTTTTCTCTAGGAAAGGCTCCGTTTCGGTAGATTTTTCATGGAGAGCGGTCTAAAAACAACATATGAGGGAATTGTCCAATTCTTGTTCTAAAAATGGAAACATCCTTTGCACTTTTTACCTTTTAATAGTTTCCAAATAAAATATTAAATATAACAAATTCGGGATCCAACGGTACGCTGTAATATTTCAATTTCTGTATTAAACTTGAAAAACAACAACACGCACGTGCTTTGCAAAAATAAAATGAGTCAACAAGGATGACTATATAATTACACCTACAGCTATTACATGTATGTACTATGTGACACAAGCCATGATAGGTACGTTATAAGTGGTGTCCCCCAGCGTGGTGTCAAGTAAGTTAAAAAATGTTTCAAGTAAACAAGTCTAAATATGGCTCGTAGTTTATTATTGTAGATAAACAATAAGCTAAATTCTCTTACTACAGTTGAACTTCTATAGCTGGAACTCGGATAACTCGAACTTTCGGGATAACTCGAACTAAAACTTCGGTCCTTCCAAATTTTACACTACAGACCTGTGCTGAAATATATCACTACACATGTCTAGAAACACAATGTCATGTGATAGCTGACTGCAGATTGAAAGCAATGCTGAAATGTCCTACATAAGCTTTTACCATTACTTTCGACCTGCATTAAGCTGTGAAATGTAGATATTGGTCAGATTAGAACTCGGATGACTCGAACGAATGTTTTCTCGAACTAATTTGTATGGTCCCTCGAAATTCGAGATATCGAAGTTCAACTGTATATTGCTTCATGCGTAAAACAAATGCAATTCAAACGCATGTACATGAAAACTTAGAAATAGTATACATATTGATCAAGGTCTACATACGTCACTGTTTAACCCATTCTCTCCTACCGAGGCCTCTCTCTGTAAAAATATTTTTTTGAATCCGTTGTGATAAATAGAGCAGTTGCTCTATAGGAGCAGATGCTCTCTTAATCACAATGGCTTCAAAGCGACGCAATTCAAAAATTCTCATTTTCTGTAGTTAATGCTCCTTTTCGGTAGATTAACTCAAATAGGTTGGGTCTAAAAATATAATTAGTTGACCTCTAACCTACTAAGCAAACGTTTATTGGTGAAACATGCCACACGTCCTATAGGAGCTGTATGATATAGGTTTACCCTGTTTGCAAAGTCACGGAAAGGCATTACTATAAAGGAAATGTTGAACCCTTTCCCTCATATATATACGTGTTTTCACGCTTTTGCGAACAGAGAAGACCAAGATCAGACGGCTCCTATAGGGGAGATACTTAAATAGAAGGAAAATATTATTGAAAAGGGGTTTTATTTACGCATATATTCGTCTATTGAAATCAATTATGCTAGCTATCCAAAAACACATGTTAAAGTAATGATCAGAGATATTAAAAAACAACTCTCAGGGATCGTAGTTCAAAATAAGGATGATATCAGCATATTGTTCAAAAATGCGAGACAGTTTTAAACAATCAAAGTAATTTTCCTAATCCAGCGAAATCGAGCGCTGAGTGCAATAATATTATATAGTAAAAATTAGTAAATACATTATTCAACATTCCTTAACCCTTTCATCGCCGATATCGCATAAATGCACCACGACAAATAGTGCAGTCCCAGATCAGACACCGCCTTTTCAAGGCGGCGTCTGATCAGGGGCTTCACTATTCGTCTCAATCTCTGTTCTATATCTGTGCTTTATTCCTTTGAAATTTGCAATTTTTTATCTAATGCCTTTATTTCACCGAATGATTTAACAAAATTGAATTTGGCGCCGAAAGGGTTAAGCGTTTGGAATAATTATTTTCCTAAAATTGTCAAAGTTGACTTTATTGAAACATACTATCAGAGTTCCAAACAATTTGCATCCTGATGAGACGCCGGACTACTTTGCATCTCATCCGGATACAAGCCGTTTGCTAGAGTCAACGCAAACATTGTAAGTTAGACATTTGCACTCAACTCTCCATACCTATCTTTATTAAAGATCGTGGCAAATCGTCGTATTCCGAAAGGATTTGTCGATGTCCGGGTTATTTAAGATGCAAAAGATAATCTAACAAGTTCACAGCAAATATGGCATCTATCATTTTGAATCTCTCGAGCGGCAATTTGATACATTGTGTATATATAATGGTGTTTCGTTTGTTATCGTGCGATTGTGAAACGATTATAAAGGCCATCTCGAGCTCTTGTTGATGATGTCTACACACATAATAGGGACGTAAGTGTTTACGAGACAATCGCACTACTGTTCCAATCCATTTAGAAAGTCTGGTCATTTGATACATATGGTCCATGATTACATAACATAAATACCTCCAGCCTCCGAGGTCATAGATTTGCCTAGTCTTGGTCTGAGTTACAGTGCTCCCTCCCTACAACGGCCCTCTCAATAACGATTCCCTCCTTACAACAACGCATGTCACTGTTTCCGAAACAACAAGGTCCCAGAAACAACTTTTTCCATCGCATTTTCTTTATGCCTCCATCAAACCCTATGTTTTGACCACTCTTTAGAATCGTCACTTTGTGACGATTCTAAAGAGTGGTCACAACATAGGGTTTGATTGAGGCATAACGGTTTTAGTTCTCGAAATACACCTTATCTGGGAATCTGCAAACAAGCTAATTATGTTTGATTTTCCCTCCCTATAACAACTCCCTCTGAACAACACATACAATCTTCGTATACCAAAGGGTGTCGTTGTAGAGAGGGAGCACTGTAATTCCCAAGTATTTAATTAGATACATGAGAATGAATTCATACTCGGGTAAAAAAAGTTCTAAATCCTCGGGGACTGTATTTTTGTTTCTTCTGCCAGTCATCGATTATGTGATTAGGGCAATCACAAATCTACCAACATGTACCGCTGACAGCTAACAAACCGGCCATGCACAACTCAATCCCTCCTAGACTGTATTTACAACATATCTCTTTGAATAAATCTACCTAAAAGGAGCATTTACTAGAGAAAGGGACACAAATAGAATTGTGTAGTTTTGAAACCATTGTAATAAATAGAGCATTTGCCCCCAACGGAACAAATGCTCTATTATCACAATGGTTTCAAAATATGACTTTTACAGAGGCGCAAAATGTGTCACTAGGAGGGAAAGTCATAATGTAACTAATGCCGAAGATAAAACCTTCCACTCAAACGCCACGTGTATATGTATGAGGAAAACGGTTAAACAAAACAAAAACCGCTGTACACAAGCGCATCCACAAGAGAATCGCCATGTTTGATCAAACGTAATAACCGGACCAACGAGCATAAGCTATTCATGAAATGAACGTTAACTCTCGGCGCCAGTGTCAACTGTTGACACCATTGAAAACAGTGCAGTCCCAGGTCAGATGCCGCCTTTTCAAGGCGGCATCTGACCTGGGACTTCACTGTTTTCTGTATTATTTTAGCCCAAGCATATAGGTTTTTAAAAACACATGTTTTACTAATATATCTTTATTCTTAAGTTTAGAATTATATTTAATATGAAACTATTTTTGCAGATGACACTTTTAAATTTGGCGCCAAAAGAGTTAATTTAGCATACGTACAAGGACACCACTGCAATAAACGAGTTGGGAGTTTATCGGTTAAAGGAAGGGTGTGTGATTTGTATTCTCTCGAGTGTTTTTCCCATTTTATGTAATAAATATTTTACGTTTCAATGTATTGTACAAGCAATCTGCATTTGATCTTTTCAAACTAAAAGTTAAACGTTCCCAATGGGAAAATATAGTAGGCGATAATGACATTTGTTAAATGGTTATGTTGTTCTATGTCTGGATCAGCTATACTACATTGTAATAAGAATAGATGCTGATAGAAAGCTAATGACAGTTTGCGTGTTGCTCTTAAGATTAGTGTAAAATGTTTAAGTTTAGTAACATCAGAACAACAACCTATTCGTGTTAAAGTTATTGCCATGAGAGACGCATATGTTCTCTCCTCGTGTCCAAGCTGTTTGATATTTTTAAAACACAAGGGGCGAATAATAAAATAAATGTTTGGGTGCAGAACAGACAGACACTACATGTTTCAGTCAGAACTGTGTGTCAGTCATAGAATAAACCAATTGCCCAATTAATATTCATGTAAGAAATAATGACATCATGAATATTAAGTAGATGAAAATTTATAATGACTTTATGAACACAAGCATGTTTGGTCATTTAAAAAAAACACCGTAGAATCTGAAATACATGTGTAATGTTTCCTAAGCAAATAGAGCAGATCGACTCTGTTTGCAAAGGCGCTAAAATCCTCTTAACCCTTCCCTAATGTAAAAGAATTTTGACGCATCTGCAAACAGAGTAGACCCAGATCAGACGGATCCTATAGGAGCCGTCTGAATAGCGTCAGCTCTGTTTACTTATGGTATAATATAGATATGATTCTACATTTTCTGCATCAGTCAAAGTGTCATGTGTTCATAAGCCATTATAAAAAATAATCTTATTAATATTCATGACGTCATTATTTCTTACATGAATATTCATCAGGAAAAGGGCTAGTGAAGTATTGGGTTAAGACCAGTCATATTATTATAACTTTATAGACATTGTTTAACTCTTTCCTTCATACAACCGCCTTTTCATGCATTTACAAACAGAGTAGGCCGAGATCAGACGTCTCCTATATGCTCTGTTTGCTAATGGAATTAGAAAGATCAGGGTTATATTACTTTCTGAAATGGCAATGTTTAATCTTCCATATTTCATCTTAACTAATTGTATTTTGTCAATGAATGTTCAGCAGGTACTGAAATTTGGAATAAACACAAAACAAGGGAAATGGTAGTATGTACAATATGTAAGAAGTGGTATGTACAGTAAAACCTCTCTATAACGGCCACTAAATTGTGTTCATTGGCTGGTATTTAGGGCAGGTGGTTGCTTAAAGCAAGGTGAAAGTAAAACAGAACGCTCCTATAGGAGCGTTCTGTTTTACTTTCACCTTGCTTTAAGCAGTCACCTGCCTTTAATACCAATTACTTGATGTAATTTGTTGGCCGTTATAGAGAGGTTTTAATGTAAATGATATGTTGTGTTAATTGATTACACGTTCCTTTTGTTTATTAGCTCAATTAACCCTTTATCAGATCGATTTTGAAAAAAAATGCAATTGATGAAGACCCATATCAGATTCCCGTGGGGAGCTGTCAGATCAATGTCTGCTCTATTCGCTTTAGGATTAGCGTAGATCTGATTCCACAGTTTTTGACATTTATATCCTGACGTCCATGTGTTTGGGTTTTCATATAACAGTATAAGTAATATTCAGTATGTCATTAATTCCTTACCTGAATATTCATGAGGTATATTAACGAAAATGTTTAACTCTTTCCCTGTTCTGTATTTATTCCAAATTTCCATAACTATTGAATACTCATAGACAAAATATTTATAATGAAATATGTAAAGTGGAACAGTATAGTCATTTTAGAAAGTTAAGAAACAGATCTATCGAAATCGATTAGCAAACACAGCAGACCCTGATCAGACGACTCATATAACAGCCCTCGGATCTGGATCTACTTTGTTTGCAAATGCGTTTATAGATGTATGAGGAAAGTGATAATCAATTATCAAGGTCAAAGTGCCCTGCTTATCATTATTGCCTCAACCCTTTTCCTGTTTTATATTCATGTAAGAAATAATGACGTCATGAATATTAATTAGATTATGTTTTTATAATGGCATATGCACATAGGACATTTTGGCCCAGGCAGAAGCTGCAGAATCAGATCTGTATTACACCATAAACAAATAGAGCAGACCCTGATCAGACGGCTCCTATATGAGCCGTCTGATCTGTGTCTACTCTGTTTGCAGATGCGTCAAAATGCGCTTACATTAGGGAAAGGGTTAAGATGCTTTTTATGCCTATGCAAACTGGGTAGATCCTAATCTGGGTCAACTCTGTTTGCAGATGCGTAAACATGCACTTACATCAGGGAAAAGGTTAGCGGTAAATATTAACAAATAATATATGGAATTAGCACGCATCATTATGTTAACATCATTATAAACATGATTATCGCTTGCTCGTATCGAGTCTTATCGAGAACAAGTTTGATTAACTTTTCACTAAAAAAATTGATTCTGTCGAGACTCCGAGACCCAGGCCAGACGGCTCCTGTAGGCGCTCCATTATCCATTTAACCATTTACTATGTGAACATTATATAAGCAATAATAACATTATGAATATTAATTAGATTCATTGTTATAATAGGACATGGGCACATAAATGTTTGGCCACGGCAGAAACTGCATAATCATATCTTAACCATACCATACCTTAATCAGTGATCGCTTAAATATCTTGCATGAACACTTAATCTTCGCTTGCTATTCACGTCAATATACCTACCTGTAAATAGTGAAGACCCAGATGAGACAAATCCTGCATGAGCTGTCTCATCAGGGTCTGCACTAATTACAAATTGACTGTGCAACCAGTGCACTCCACAGCAGTGATTGCATAGCGAAATACGTGTACACATTGGAGATATATGTAACTATACCACAGGGCATGGGTAAAGAAGAAGAAATGCATTTCAAAATTCAGCAAGAGAAGGATTAAATAGCTTGCATGTCATCTCCTCGCATTTGAAGTCTCTAATGTTCTAATCGTAATAATGGTTGAATTTGGTTTGCTACTATAACTACAAATACATTATTCATTATTCATTACACCATATGCAAACAGATCAGACCCTTGTCAGACGGCTCCTATAAACTATATAAATTTCAATGACTTAACATATTGCAAGATTTATTCCAAGCAGCACATCTAGTATTCGATTAGTAAAATGATGCCATTATTCGTTCGAATAAATAAATGCTATATCCGTTATATAACAGCTTTCTGTGAACATGAGGTGTGGAGAATTATCTTTTATGTCTCCTTTGTAGATAGATGTAGAATTAGCAAACAATTACATACGATACATAGCTGCTAACTGACATTTTTATCGCTGATCGTTTAAGTCTTATTCACATTTACGTACTGTGCGTTAAAATTGTTGTGATTGGCATCGTACCATCTGTGCATTGACAGAACCTATCTTGATATAGCGCTACATTAACATTTATCTGTATTTAAATAGTAAACTGACTGTAAAAATTGTTATAGGACACTTACAATAGGATACTGGAGGAACCGATCCCAAGACAAACTTCGTTTTCAGAAAACCAATTATCAATTTTCAGGACATTAATATCAACTTTAGATATTAAAGTATCAGAGCAATTTGTAAATTAGTAAATTAAGAACGATTACCTGCAATCTAGATATCAAAATAGAAAATGAAACAATAGATATAAAGTGTTATAAACTTAAATATAGTTTATAATTGATAACTAAACCAACATGATATTAGGTCAGGCGCCTTGCAGTGATGTTAACTCTGTCGCTGCCAATGTAACATCTGTGATTACCTATGCAAACATTTTGGATCCAGATGAGACGCCGAGTAACTTGGCGTCTCATCTGGTTCCAAACTGTTTGTTACTGTTTCATTTTTAAACAATGAAGGAACATGAAAAAAGAAAATTGTAGCAGACGATAAAGTTTGCAGACGACAAAATTTGACAGCGAAAGAGTTAATGTGTTTTATTCTTACCGCCTATCCGCGGCTTGACACGCATTTGCAAACAGCTGTTTGACACAGAAACAATAGTGTCTGAAAAGCGTCATCGAATTGCTCCAGATTATAATTTTTTCACATTCACAGCCTTTAAAATGACACAGTATCACAGACAGTAACACAGGTATCAGAGGCAGTAACACAGGTATCACAGGCAGTAACGGAATAAAGGTATCAAACGTAATTAACAAATCTGTTTCCAAACGATTCAAGAAAACGTTTATTCGTAATTCAAATACATGTATTGATCCTTTACTCTGTGAATTTTCATTTAAGAAATAATGTTATCATGAATAACAATTAGATCATGTTTTATAATAAGTAGTTCACTAACGCAGTACTTATTGGCCATGGAAGAAATTGTAAATTTAGATCTATATTATTCTATAAGCATGTCCTGTTGTATAATTACATATATCTTCACTGTGTACAAATATTTCGCTGTGCAATCACTGCTGTGGAGTGCACTGGTTGCACAATCAACTTGTAAATAGTGCAGACCCTGATGAGACAGCTCCTGCAGGAGCTGTCTCATCTGGGTCTTCACTATTTGCAGGAAGGTATATTGACACGAATAGCAAGCGAAGGGTTAATCCTTTACTCTTCATTTAAGAAATAATGTCCTCATGAATATACATTAGATCATTGTTTTTATAATAAGTAGTTCACTAACGCAGTACTTTTTGGCCATGGCAGAAATTGTAAACTTAGATCTATATTATTCTATAAGCAAACAAAGTAGACCCTGATCAGACAGCTCCTATAGGAGCTGTCTGATCTGGATCTACTCTGTTTGCACACGCGAAGAAAGGCGTATTGATGGAATAAAGGGTTAACAGTCATAAGTAATATCTTGCTAAATGATACAACTTACACGGATAGTAATATCAGATAAAACAGGACGATACTGTAATATTGATACATTGTATAGTCTAAACTGTATGAGTTAATTAACAAAACAACTTCCTGTATCAGGAAAATAAGCATTATAACAATACATATAACTAATTGCCCAACATCCAAGGATATTTTATAAGGCACATACATGTGAAGCTCTTTATCCCTTTCCCATGAATATCTATGTTAGAAATAATGACATCATGACTTTTATTTAGTTTATTTGTTTAATAACTTATAATTATATAAATAACTAATAATTTATTTGTTTAATGACACATAAACACATGACGTTCTGGCCTTGGCAGAAAAAGTATAACCATAGCTTTATTGTTTCATAAGCAAACAGAGTAGAACCTAATCAGATGGTTCCTATCTGGGTCTATTCTGTTTGCAAAGCCCTGGAAAGGCGTATTTATTGATTAATGGGTTAAATGTCTCGAATAAATATCTTTATCGAATGTTCGTAAAATCCAATATTTAAGCTATATACTATCTTGTCAATTCTTAATACATACATGTATAAATACACATTAACACATTTGCAAACAGAGAAGGTCCAGCTCAGGATATGGAACAGTACAAATCTAGTCTTACAGTTCCTGAAATGCCGAAAATGCCCTTGGTCATTGGCCATCATATAAATTCAGTTAATGGATATTCATGTTGCCTTGTATAAATGTTCATTAAGTAAATGGTTTATATATTTACACAATTTTACATAGGACATATTGATACATTGCAATGCTATATTTAGGGTACACTAATAACCCTAAGTAATGGCCCAGAAAAGATGCATAATTTAACCCTTTCCCTGTTCTACGTTTATTCCAAATTTCAATACCTACTGAATATTCATTCACAAAAGAGTAATAAAGAAAAATCGAAGGTGGAACATTGTAGTCATTTTAGAAAGCAAAGAACCAGGTCAATCAAATTATATTAGTAAACAGAGCAGACCCTGATCAGACGGCTCCTCTGGGAGCCGTCTGATCTGGGTCTACTCTGTTTACAAATGCGCGAAAACACGTTTATATGAGGGAAAGAGTTTATACATTTTCTAGAATAACTCAAGAAAAACAAACCCAGTGTCTAAAAACATGGGCCAAGAATGACGAGATCCCAAACTGATTGCAAGTCAGTCTGATTTCGCTTTGTTTATAATGCGATTTATTACTGGTTAAACAGAGGTCCAGATAAGATGCGTGAATTAAAACGTTTTCAAGAATAACTCCTTTATTTCTCCACCAAATCCTATGTTGTGACCACTCTTTAGAATCGTCTCGAAGAGACCATTCTAAAGAGTGGTCACAGCATAGGGTTTGGTGGAGAAATGACGATTTTAGTATTGCATTATAGCACATTTAATTTATATACAATGTAATGCTGCTCTGCTAATTATTTGGACACTCATTTTTACCTTCCCTGCTGGTTTGTAAAACTGAATAGTTCAAATTGACAAATGTCTGAAGGTGCCGTTTGTTCTGGGTTCGCTCTAGCTGCCTATGTTTATCTCCGAATCGAATACTTTAATGGTAACTATATAGATTAAAATTAGTTTTGTATAACACTTTCCATCCAGTTAGGCATGGTGGAAGATATCATTATGAGATTTGATTGAATGAATGTAGCTGAATTAGTCGTAATGATTAATCTACCATGGGACCCTCAAACAAAAACATTTCGTATAAGATACAAACAGTAACACATAGATGTATATGCAAATATAAAACTGATCAAAGCAATAATCAAATCTCTAGAATTAACTCTTTGCACGCTAAGTAATTTTGCTTCTAAAATAATCATCATCTTTAAAGTGGATTATTTAAGGCCACGTATTTGGATCCTTAAGAAACTCCGAGAAACTTGGCGTCTGTTCTGGATCCAGTTTGTTATCATGGTTTTGCCACTAGAACTCAACTAGTTAATACAATCTATCTAAAGTACTAAGTGAAGACGTAGCGTATGAGTATACATGTATATATTCTTTGCCATGCTGTTTTACAATATTATTTTACTGGAATTATTTTGAGATGAGCAAAACAAGTAATGATATATATCATATATTCTAGGTAAAATGCCAAATACCGGTGTATAAACTATCGCTATAACACATTTTGTAAATACACAGATGTATTACAGGTTCAGATAAGATGTATAAATTAAAACGTTTTCAAGAACAGCTCCTTTATTGTTACACAAAACCCTGTATGGTGACCACTCTTAGGAACCGCCTGTGGCCGCTTAAAGCAAGGTGAAAGTAAAACAGAACGCTCCAATAGGAGCGTTCTATTTTACTTCCACCTTGCTTTAAGCAGCCACCTACCTATAACACAAAATAGTTGATGCAATCTAATGGCCGCTATAGAGAACTTTTACTGTATACAGAGTAACCCCTCTAAACCAGACGATAATTTCTTGTGTTGCTGTTCGGGCGGCTGTTTGTTCTGAGTAGTATGGGCGCCTCTTTGCAGGCAAACAAAGATGACGTAATCTTGCGTAATCGCGGCCATTTTGTTTCTATTAATAGTAACCTAATTTGCATATAAGGAGATTGTAGTTTGTCACGGGTATTCGCGGATGTTTACCAACATGTATGACGTCACATTTAAATCGAGTTAGATCTGGAGCTACACGGTATACAGAGCTGACGTGTATACCTCAATCTGGTAAGTACTCACGGGCATTGAGGGTCAGGCCCTTTCCTTAACATACGAGCTCTCGGAGAATAGTCTAATAGTAAATTAATAAATACCTCTCTCGCGATGTGAACCTTCCAACG